>JAOYMR010000006.1:26486688-26510516 GCA_025802075.1 Tenebrosternarchus preto | reverse complement strand
GTTGTTTTATCTGCCCCACATTTGCTTCTGGTGCGCCAACTGGGGAGCCCGGTCTTACCCCCGGGGGGGTGGGCCCCCGCCGTGGGGGGGGGGGGGGGGGGGGGGGGGGGGGGGGGGGGGTGTTTACACAGTGTCAAGCACGAGAACGAAATTAGCAGCCGTTCAGAAATGGCCGTGTGTGGCATGTGCAGAGGAAAAGGGCGTCTCAGCACACGGGAGGTACCTCTGAGGGGCGGGGAAATGTCAAGCCCTGAGAGCCATTATTCTACATATATGACAGACAGACGTGAGGAGGTGCAGATGGAAGGGTAGCGCGAAGTCGCACGAGTTCCTGAAACTGATTTGAGACCAGCGGCTGGACTTTAAAGGGCTTACAGTGGAACCGGATGGCTTACGACACCGACAACGAAAACACCTCAAGGCCCATATTTAAGGAATGTTTTGAGGCCCCTTCGTTAGCCGTTTCTTTTTTAATCCCTTGAAAGATGGAACTTCCAGCCGTTCATTCCAACCGCACGGTTCGAGACTCGCTTTCGTTAGCCCCGCCGCGTCCGTCGATCGAGGCTAGTGCTCGGCGGGTGAGAAACGACCTGGCGCACACGTGGGACGTTCACTCGGACGTTGTGAGGGAACAGGGGCCCGCAAACTGCTGCTCTCAGCACCGACGCGTTGCCTTTTCAAAGCTTCGAGATGAATAGAATAAACAGCTCGATACATCTACTGGATCTCACGACATCCATCGCTGTCCCTGCTCACTGCCTCTCGCTCTCTATCACTTGTGCTCGGGTGCGTTCACACACAAAGCCCTTGCTATAAAAAGCCCGGCGTATCTTACTGCTGCTTTGAAGAAACAAAAAAGAGACGTGAGCAGAGCCGCTTAACAAAAAATGTCAGGATGTCCTCACAACCAAATAATCAAATAAGTTCTTGAGCTCAAAATAAAACAGAAAAAAAATAAAACCAATTTCCAGATAACCGTCATTCAAGTGATAATTGGACACTGTTTCAAAATCTGTTTTTCACACTGGTAAACATCATCTTCAGGCAGAGAAACTTTCACAGGAATTAATGGAGTACATTCCTTAAAAGCATAGCCTTTGTCAAGCTACATAAAAAACAACATGGCTCTGAATAATAATAATTTAAATGTTTAGGACAGCACTGGGAACATTTGTGTTGTTCAGAAGTACTGAACATTGCAGAAGGGACTGAATTGATACTAAAAAACTAAAACATTAGAACATTCACTGTGAATACATGGCACTTACACACTCACATGTCATGAAACCTTAATTATCACACATATGCGAACCAACAAGAAACAAATAAAAAGCCCATTTGCCAACTAAAATGCCAAGGCCTGGCTTATTTAATTAAGGCGCAGACAAAATGAAAATGACCTTGTCAGTGCTGAATTATAAACTGGCAGGGAAACTGTACTCGGAATTACAGCAGTCGTTAAAGCCGCACTCGTTGTATTAAATGCCATTTGTGGCTTTCTGAAGTAATGGTGACCTCGACGCTGCTGTTAGTTTGTGTCCAGTATTGTGACGTTCACGGACAGTTGCTAAACACGGGCGTGAACCTGTGGCGGCTCTGTAGTTGACATGAAGCAGCTTTTCATCATTCTAATTCAGTAATGGTTATTTCAGACAGCTTGCCCACAGCCCACTGTAACAATTTAACAATATTAGTAATAATAGTTGAATAGAAATATCAGAATATAAAGAATGGTTCTTTTCGATTATGTTTTTTCTAGCTAAGGTAGCTGACAAGTCCCATAAGGCTGAGTCTGTCAAAGGGTGCATTTAATTGTATTGATTTCTTTTGGCAGCTGTTCTCAGTCATGCATAAAAGAACTAGTATTAGTCATTTCTACAGCTATGGATTTCTGTTGGTAAAGTGATTTGCTTGTACTATTTTAAAACTGCAAGCACAAAATTAAACCTTATTAATAGTGACTTGTGAGCAGCCATTTTTACGTGAACCAGCATTGTGACATCAGGATATCAACATAAACCTGCCATCCACAAAAAAGAAAAAAGTCTTTCAATTGCTGTGACCGTTCTTAAGATCCCTGAATCAGATGGATCAATGTTGTCAGTACGTGTAACTGATAAACAATGCGGATGGTGCCTTAAACTCGATGCTAATCAGACAACCTGGTGAGCTCTTATCCTGAACGCCAGTTATCTCCGCATGCTGTCGTAACTGTGAGAAATGTCAGATCGTCACTTTTTTTTTTTTTTTTAGAACACCAACCCGAATCTTTGTCGGAAACCTTTTTTTTTTTTTAATCATAACATCTGCACAAACCAGCAGCCTGTCGCCCTCACCCAGGATGGCCACCACAATGTCATCTTTCAGGATCTCGATGGAACCCCGGGAAAGGAAGTAGAGAGCTGTGAGGACGTCTCCGCAGTGCACGAGCGTGTCGCCCGGCGGGGCGTGCGTGGTCTTGAAGCGCACGGCCAGGGCTCGTAGGCAGCCTTTAGTGGCCCCTTGGAAGGCCTTGCAACCCTGCAGGAGGCTCCTGTTCAGGTGGAGGCATATATCGGCCTGCAAGCACTCTGGGAAGCCCTTTAACACCTCAAAGGAGGAAACAAAGAGGTGAGGGAGGCGTTAGAAAGGATACAGACGTTGCTACGAAAGTATTTCATCTGTGTCACATGCACATGGACACAAAGGCATGATGCGTGCATGCAAGCACAGACAAAAAACATGCGTGCAAATAGAATTCATTTGACCTTGTGTCATAGATTCAATTCATTATGGAATAGTACTTATTTTACAGATTAAATAGAAGGTGCATGTTTTATAACAAGCTTACACCTTATAAGCTTAGGGAACACATGGTCCTTTCACAAGAGATTTCGACTCAAGTGCCTTGTACTGCACGCCAGTTCAATGCAACACAATATGATCTGGATGAAATGGAACAGAAGAAGCTCTGCAAAGCTGAAATGGAATTCACATTGAAAACAGTACATGAACTCAGATGAAAAGGTGCTCTTTGAAGTAAAAACCCATAACAAGCAGTGGAGGGGAATGAGACTGACAAAGACTGAAGAATCCTCTTTTCATAAATACCTCCTGTTTGTTCCAGGTTGATGAGGTCATTCCACATGGAGAAAAGACAGACAGAGACAGATGCAGCATTCAGTACAAGTGTAAAAGCTCTCACACGTTTCTTTTGAACTGTTCATGTTTTAGAGGAGCTAATGTAAGCATGCTACAGATATACAAGTCTTCAACCAGTAACAAACAATCTCCTTAAAAACAAGAAAGAACCGAAATCAAACTCTAACAAATTTCTACATAGTTAATTAAAAACAGATGATCAGACACATTTAACTATGCAGGGAGAAGGCGTGGCACGCTCGGCAAGCCACGCCCCCAACCCCCATCAACCTGCACATGCATGCACGCACCATGTTCATGTCTATGCCGTTGGTGTAGGTCCACGCATGCTGGAAGTACTCCTCCAACCTCTGGCGGAGTGGATTGGGGATCTGGTGGAAGCGGATGAACTCCTTCACCCGGAGCATCTGCATGTGGTAGCGCGCCGTGCCAGAGTACAGCCGCTGGATGATGGCTGACACGTTCCCGAAGATGCTGGCATACATCAGCGCTAAGAAGGACCAGTTGGAATTAGCTGCTGTGTAATCCAATGACTGTGTAATATCATGTTTTACTAAAAGCATATATATATATATATATATAGTGCACAATTTATAACCATTATATTCCAAGAGCGAGTGGTTGGGTTTACACTCATTCCTTTTTTTTGTTTTCTAAGTTTCATATTGTGCATTTACTGAATAATCCATAGTTGGTACTAAAAATGTCTTTAAAAAATAAGCCTGTAGTTTAAGAGGCTAATACGGATATATACTGTAAGAGGCTAATATTGATGTATATTGTGTGATTCATCAATACAAATATATTACAGTAATTCAGTGACACAGTAATAAACTAATAGTACACAGTTTTGCATTCACAGAGCTCACTAATAAGCCCACTCACATCCAATGAGCATTACGCAGATGGAGAAGATCTTCTCCGAGTTGGTGTTTGGTGAGACGTTGCCGAATCCTACACTGGTCAGGCTGCTAAATGTGAAATACAGTGCCGTGACATATTTGTCCTTAATGGAAGGGCCGGAACTGGGGTCACTGTAGTTGTAGCGCTTGCCGATGGACACGCCGAGGTTATCCAGCCAGCCGATCTTGTGCTCCAGGTAAGGCTTCTCCACGTTGCCGATGGCGTACCAGATGCAGGCCAGCCAATGAGCAATGAGCGCGAAGATGCACATGAGAAGCATGAGCACCGCCGCGCCATACTCGGAGTAGCGGTCCAGCTTCCGCGCCACGCGGACCAATCGCAGAAGCCGGGCCGTCTTCAGCAGGCCAATCAGAGTGGTCGTCTAAGGAAAGAGGCGTTCAGAGTTGTGATGTGGATAAAAACTGTAAAGCAAGTTTTGTAGAAGGAAAAAAAAAAACACCAAATTGATGGCAAAACAAATTGATGAACTTGTCAACATGAGATAGCATTATGAAAAATGACCGAGACTCATTTTCATCTTCTTAAATCTAAAATTAAGGGCCCAACAACATCCTGTTTTATGGCAAATGAGGCACTTATCTCGAAAACATGAAACAACACATGTATCTCATTTATCACTTTCCGTTTTGCACTTTTGAATCAATTTTGCACTTTTGTATCTATTTAATAGCAACAATTAGTGCACAATTAGAAGGCTACAAAAGCTCTCAGAGATAGTAGTACTGTAGACTGTGGACTAATTTGTATTGTGCTGCTATCTCTACTGCTCATTTCTGCAGTAATGTCGTTGAGCAGTTACTGCACTGATTAACACTTTGATAATGATGTTTAATTATGGCCCATTATACAGTGCTGTGTGTGTGCTTTACCACTAGAGCCCAGCACCATCTAACCAACATCTAGCAATGCTCAGGCGATTGAAAGAGAGTCAGGACCTGTGAAGCACTGGTAATGACTCCACTCTATTCCTAACATCTTCGATTTCCCAACATTTCACTGCAACCTGGTCAATGACCAGTGCACAGTAGAATAAAGGCAAGAGGAAAATACATAAATTCTCATTTACAGAGGGCTTTCACTCGATCGGGTAAACCCTCCGAACGAGTTCCTTGGAGTTTACACCATGTTGTGTCTCATCTAAAAAGGCTCCACTACATTTTAAACCGGCCCCGGGCAGTAGCACATTTATTTACCTGGCAATTACAGCACGTCTGCTCTGTGAGGAAGCGCAGTGGGTATTTTTAGAGGCAGTCTGTGAGCCTGAGTCTGCCGTGATTCGCCGTATATTAGCGCCGACACCGTGTTAGCAAGCAGCCCCGTGTGAAGCTGTTTTTATCTGCAGTTTGAGCTTGGGAACACCAGCAGACTGGTGACACCGGACATGTCACATGCATAGCATTAAAAACTCATTACCGGCTACCACTCACAGCGATACACAACGAGTCAGCACTAAGCTATAACTCTTATAGTATGTCGCTTAGTCCTACCGGCATACTATGAGACGACTTCACATAAAGATGGATGCTCACATGTGAAAGCATCTTTAGGCAAGATTGGTCAAAAGGTCAAAATGCCATCTGTTCTGATGATATCTGAAGCAGTGATATGTGAAGAGGATATGCAATCAATCCCACATTAAGTACCTGAAAACACTATTACCTGCATACACAATTCACTTTGTTTGGTTAAGTAAAGTACACAGAGTAGAGTTCTACATATACTATGAAATGATAGGTTTACTGTGAAAACAGTAGTCAATATTGATGTAAAGGTGTCCATCACCTTTTTTAAAGGTGTCTTTCTACAGACCCAGGAATTAGCTACAAAAACGCTATTTAGAGATACATATTAAGGTTCAGGCCAAGGCTGGTGTGAGGCAAACATTTACAGCGAGTCCTGAAGTCACTCTGTGTACATCCTGTAAAATGAGATGAGTCCTGATACCACCTGCCATCTGTTTAAGACTCTCTTCTATACAAATCGCATGGTGCACTTACTACAGCCTCCATAGCTGCATGGGCTATCCAGCCACAGACACAAACAAACACACACACACACACACACACACACACATCTTAGTCCTATCTGTTCCACTGCAAATGCAGACAGACACCTAAAAGCACAGGCAAACCTGTCCATTAAGAACGGGCTTTCTTCATGCGGACAACTCTGGGTTCTTCATTTGAACGCATTTAAATAATGCAGTGGTTTACAACTGCACGATATCCAGTTCCAAACCCCACTGGTAAAAATTGTTACTTATGATTACAATATGCTTAACCATCCCAGCTATTACGATCAGGGTTATAGCCATGTTTAATAAACGCGAGTAAAACTAAACAGAGCGTATTAGAGGCCCGATTTACTCCCTCGATCCAATTATAGCCATTCAGCCGGCTTTGCTCGTTTCAGAGGGCCTGGTCCGACGTGCCACAGCAGAGCGGCGCATTCGCTCCATCGGTGGAGATTTGATGGATTAGGCTGGCAGACAACGCCAACATGCAGCCCTGTCCATTTGCACCTGGGTCATTGTTCTCGTAGCTGCCCCTCTCACAGCCCCCTCCCGGAAGATAAGTCTCAGTGCCTCGCTCTGAGCTACTCAGTAAAGTAAACCCATCCAAAAAGCCTCCAATTACCCTTTTCGCTAGGCCAAGGATCGGCCAGCCAAACAGAAAAGTGGGCATTTGTCAGGGTAACTGAATGTGTCGCTTTGAAACCCTCTCCTCTGTAAGGCATTCTCTGAATGACAGAAGTGGAATTCTGCTTCTTTAATTGGGCTTCTGGTGGTCTCCACCATTGGAGCTTAGTGGAGGTTGCTAGGGTGGTTTACTCAACAGTGCATTGTACAGATGAGAAAAATACAGAAGAGAAGAGCAGAATCTATACCAACATCAAACCTATGACTTCACATCTTGAATAGAGCTGAAGCAACAGCACCTAATCATGCATTAACATGTAGAAAGTATGACACAAGTGCCACATTTTATTTACGTGTATGAGAAAGGCTAAAGCTGGATTCACATGAAATGTGCATCTGGTGTGAGCTGCTACCGGAACATTCCCACGCAAATAAAATCAGTGGATAAGCTGTTGTGCTGGCCAGCCTGCCGGCAAACTGTGAGCTACTGCACAAACAAAATCTGGGCCTCTATCTTCTATCTAAATCTAAAACCTAAATCTAAATGCATTGATATCCATTCCAAAGTCATTAATCCAAATAAATGGATTCTGAATTGCATATCTTGTGGAAAAAAGGATAAAATACTAGTTTGATACAGTATACTCTCTCTCTGTGACCAACTCATTTAGCGAAGAACGTCTGTGTGGTAAATGCTAAAAAAAAAAGCAGATTTTGATTCCATTGGCATACATTACACCTCAAAGAGAGACACAAATAAACATATAAATATAAAATTAAGAATATAAATAAAACATTGCATCCAGAGGCAGGAAGGTAGAGAAATCCTATTTCGCTGTTAACTCACTTCGTCTGAACCTGAGCCAAAGATGAGCAAATCGAAGGGGATGGCTGCCACCATGTCTATGAGGAACCAGCCCTTGAAGTAATGCACGGCGATCTTGCTGGGGTGGCTCACCACCTCCTCGTTGGAGTTGACATATGTGGTGCGAAAGTTGATGAGGATGTCGATGATGAACATGATGTCCACCATCAGGTCGACGACGTTGAGCGGGCTGCAGGAGTAGCCGCACAGCCTCCGCTTCTGTTCCTCGCGGTCGTTGAGAAGGAAGGCGGCCGAGTACGGCGTGAAGATGGCCGTGTAGATGACGAGCAGCAGGATCAGCCAGTCCCACACGGCCTTGAACGGGCTGTAGTGGAGGATGGTGAACTTGTCCATGCGCGGAGCCTGGAGCTTGTACTCTGGCAACACATCTGCACCCAGCGACAACACCTGGTAGAGGACAGGATTGGGGGATGGAAAGGGAAAGGTTATTGTATCATAACACAATAAGCTCTGTGACTCACTGTGAATGTGAACTTTTGTGGACACTGTTATCAGATCAGATATAGGTTGCTAAACTCTGTCAAGAGTTATGACAGTCAAACTATTTACCACAAGTAGTATGAAGTATGCTTACAACAACAACAACAATAACAACAACAACAACAACAACAATAACTAGCTGTTTGATTAATACGACCACTAATTCTAAATTTCACTGTTAAAGCTGACAGAATTCCAAAAAAGCAAAATATAAACATTCCCAGACTCTGCTATAACTCTTTTCACTGTCCAGAAACGTTAACCTTGTACTTTTTATAAGAAGAAGCTCCTCGTGCTTATTGCTGGAGTGTTCTAGGTTTAAGGGCCCCACTCAAGGGCAAAGAGGTAGAAATGATTTTATAAATTGGACCAAAAATGTTTCTCAGGTATAATTCTGTAAGGGCAGATGTGTTTCTCTGCTTCTCCACAAAAGGAAATATGAAGTTTGCCCTTAAGTAAAAATAATTACTTTTCTTGCTTGAGTCTCACTGTATACACAATAATGACTTGGTAATCATAGAATTAATAAACCAATGCCAGCAGCCAAGAAGTTTAAAGTTCAGCAAATACTGTGATTTGATTGGACTGGTCATGAAGAATTTATGAGGAGAAAACTTGCTCAGTCAGGTTGGACTTAACGGTCAGTTTTATTCTGCAGAATCTTCACTTTGGGCTGCAGAGCACAGATATTTGATGATAATTTTCAAAATGAAGGCTGACAGTACCCTCCACATAACTAAGATGACTGCAACGATATTAGCCTGAGATTTATTACTACTACAAAATGGCTGAGAGGGGAAACTGTATGTTTCTTTTTTTGTCAGACATGCAGCAATTTTATGTTGCCTCCAGCAAATTCAGCAAATCCAATTCTTCATCATTCCCGTTCCATGTTAAATGAGGTCAGCAACAAAGCAGTTGTCTAGGTACTGGAAAACATTCAAACATCTGTTGCATGCTGAAAACAGATACAGAAGCAGACAACCAGGTATCCAGGTAACAACAAAAGAGGACTCTGTCTATGATTAATAATTTATTATACATTTTTTCAGAATGTTTGGTGTTGCTTCCTCAGCACTTATACCACCCATTAAGAGAAAGGTTGAAGAACAGATCTGTCCTCTCTTATCAGACTCTCACACATTCGTACGTTCGAGGTTAGAGTAATGTAAGAATCACTCAGAGGTGACAAGTCAAATGACTGGTTCCTCAAGCAAGGAGACTTGAGGAACAACAGCTAGCTTGGTTTCTTTGAACTAAACACTTCCCTGGATAGGCTGTCTAAACCTTAAGCGTTTCTCATTTCCCCCTCCAGCCGTCTAAGAGAGTGGTACACATGAGAGAGGCTCCAGTGACTGACTTTCACTGCAGGACACTTATCTGTCCTCAGAGAGAATCCTCTGCCGGTGTGAGTGCTCAAATCTAATCTCCAAGGCTACTCTGAGGCGAAGAACGGGAGGAGGGAGGGTTAATTTGCGCTGTCTGACACTCTGAGGCCACCAAAGCACTATTGAATTCTGTTTTGCCAATATTAGGACATATATTTCCACACAGCGGTAGAAAATCCATCTTCATGCTTGGATGGTCTTTTGATGCATCACAGTGGTGAGCAGGGAGTCAGTTAGAGACAGATGTTGAATAATGGAAGAAAGAGGCTGGAGACTTCCGTATGAAAGAAAGTATGGCATGTGAGCTCGTAGGAATTCATTCTGCTTAAACAAGCTCCCACCCTTAATACCTGCAGAGTTAAGCTTCATTCTCATTTGCCCACATTTCTATTATCTAAGTCAGTCATCTATGTTGACATTTAATTGTATAAAGGTGAAATAATACAATGGTTTTCTTACAAATTAACACAAAATTATGCAAGTAAAAAAAGAAGATTTAGGAGGCCTTTGTAATAAATTCATGCAGAACATTTAACACATGCCATGATCACATTATATATATAATGTGATCATGTCATGTCTTTTTTGTTGGGTATATATATATATACCCAACAAAAAAGGCTGGGAAACACAAGGTTTAAATACACTTACGAGGGAGAAAAAAGATGTTGGCCCAGGAATACAGAACAGAACACAGAGAAGAGACAGACAAAACCACAACAAAACCACATGGTCCTGTTGTCATGGGAACTGTGGCACTAAAGGGGTGAAACCATGAGACCAACAAAGCACAACATCATAGCCCTCACCTGTGTGACCTTCTCAGTGACGTTGTGTGTGCGGTCTTTAACCTTTGGAGCGATGATGGTCTTCTCAGAGGCGGGAGGTGAAGGTGCTTTTTTGTCGTTGTTGGTCTCAGAGAAGTTGAGAGCAAGGAGAGGGATCTTATTAATGGTACTGTACTTGTTCAGATTGGAGTCTGAGGTGGAGCCCAGCAAGCTGGATTTCAAATGGTTAAAAGGACCTGAAAGAGATAAAGATGAAGGAACTAGTTCAGCTGCAGATGTTCATAAAAACGAGACATTGCTCATTAAGTAGATCCGGCCTCTTAAAAGATATTTTCCTATACAAGCTGTTCTGTGCCTAATGAATGGTCCTGACTGAAAATGAACTTTACACAAGATCAAACATCAGCATGGCATCATGTGATTTAAAAGGGAAGATTGAACAAGTGCATTTACTGAGCAGCAAACTATTACATGGATGTACTTATTTCATGCGTGATGTGCATGGCTCAGAAAGAATAGTGGTGCTTTGAGTAGTAAAACAATGTTGAATTGGATGAAAATAAATGTGGGAAAAATGATTTTTGAAGAGAGATTGATTTGTGAGAAGCATATAGAGAGCGTGTTCACGTGTGGCATCGATTTCCTGTCAGGCCGCAGGCTGTTGGTCTCATGCAAGGAGAAAGGAGATGTAATGCTCCTCTTCCAGTCAAGCACAGCTTGGGGCAAACCATCATTCAGAGAGCTTGCTGTCCATGTTAGACCTAAAGCACATGCCAAGGCTTATCTGCCGCCAGCTCATACACTCTACACTGCCTGTTACTGAACGGGTATTTAATACCCACAGTATGTAAATGATGAAAAAGAAAACAGACCAGTGTTTTGAGAAGTGAAAGGGGAGGGGCTCTTTTATCCTTTCTACAGATCTATAGAGTATGTGGAAAGTTATAAGACCTTTTCAAAATTTCCACATTTTGATACTTTTCAAACTCATCTTAAAAGGTATTCAGTTTTTTTCCAAACCAGTATACACACACTACACTGCATAAATACTCCAATACTCAACTTACATACGTATCCTGATACTTTGCTTAATATTTGGTTAAAATGCAATGACTCCAATGGCAGCAATGGTAGCCTCGAGTCTTTTGGGGAATGAATGGTAAATATGAATGCAATATTTCAGTCTTTACATTTACAAAACACTCTAATGACCAAATTTTGCTTTATCATCATGGAGTAGAGTGTGTACACTGATGAGAAAAAAAAAAACCACTTGAACCCATTTTGAAATGAATTTGACAGGATCTGAAAACTTTCCTCTATAAGTGAACATCATGAGAAAGACTGCATTTCCCTTCTTTTCAGCCAGTTTATTTTATCAGCCAAGTCATTTTAAACCTACATGTATAGTACTAAAAGACAATGTGATTTAGGATTGAGCCTTTTGACCCTGAGAGAGGTTAACTGAAGTTATTCTGCTTGGAGAAATTACTTGTCAAACTGTCATGTTTTAAACACATGCAGCAAGCAATCCAAGGCAAAAAACGCATTCCATCATAACACACTGTTACCTTTTCGACTGCGGCCATGGTCTGAAATGCAGGAGAACAATGAGCAGTCAGTAAATAAAAACAACAACAACAACAATGGCCGTTTAACTCTTACAGGACAAGATCTGACCTAAATCTGAGAAATTATACCACAAGGCTATCTGTCTATACTATGTGGACTGAAATAACCCAAGCTTTAGATTGAAACCAAATACACTTAAGAGGTGTAGAGATTTCATTCCCTAGGCTATGCTAACCACCCAGTCAGGAGTTCCTCAAGTGTTGACATACCGGTACAGTTTTATTTATTAATTCTGTTGTTTATTCTTTGCTGTTTACTCTTATGTTTGCTTTTCTACATTTACTATATTTGCTTTAGTACATTTACGAAGGAGGATTTAATGACGTTTTATACGCTTGACAAAGAAAGTGACGTGTCATTAATAACTCCAGGACTTCCTGATCAGATTGAAGATTTACCCCAGCTTCTCTCAACACACACAGGAAGCAGAGAGGGCTTCCTAAAGATCACTTGCCTTCACTGGCATGTCTATCCCTGAAGAGGCGTTTGGAGTTGGCGCCGAGGCCCTCGATGTCGTGCACAGATGAGGCTCGCCTCCTGCTGTATACGCTGTCTCTGGAGACGTCCCGGGCCAGGCAGGTGGTGGACTGAGCTAGGGACACACTGTGATGCTCCCAAGGAGGCTTTGGGGATGAGTGGCTGAGGGGCCCGGAAACGCTGGCGGGGGACGAATGGGGGCTGCAGCGGATCAGGGCCTGCGTGTCATTGCCGTCGGCCGGGCTGCAGCTGCCCTTGGCAGGCGAGCTGAAATCCCTCAGGGCCACGGAGTCATCGCTGTCCCTCGGCGAGCCCACCATCACCGTGTCTGGGTCCTCCTGGGGGAGAGACTGCTTGCTGGAACCCAGCAGGTTCAACGATGGCAAACGGAACCTGAAGAATCTCCCTTTTTCTGGAAGGGACCAAAAAATAAAAAAAAAACATTCATGGAAGGGGGTAAATGTGTTTCAAGGAAAGCGTTTGCTTGCAGGTTTTGTGTGCATAGTGTGCTCTTATCTTAAAAGAAATGGAGATGGATTTGAACAATTGCAGTGGAAAGCAGGTTTTTCATATGTAGGTAGAACAGAGGGGAAGCATCCTTGGCAACAGTCTGGAATACATTTCTTCATAAAAAAAAAAAAAAAGACTGGAAAAATAGGTGGTCACAGCAAAAGTATAAAAATACATTTCTGAGCACTGTCTCTCAGACTTTCAAAACGGATACATTTTCTACCCAGAGAGATCTTAACTGCAAGAGAACAGAAAAAAAAATGTAGAGTATATTTAACTGGAAAATGAATCATTTTCTCATATTTCTTGAAACAGAGGGCATTCTTTCTTTCCTGAAATAAAGTCACGAGGAAAGACTTGGACTATTTAGTTAGAGGAGAGAGGGCTTATATTTCTAGACATCTCAGCAGAGAAAAACGAATAAATCTGATTACCCCTGAGCCACCTCAGATGGGTTTCAAAGGGTAGAAATCCCTCAGTGGGCATACAGAGTTGCAGATTTCAGCTAAATGAAGTATATCAATTATCATGGCGACGAAAAGGTGAAAGGACTGGATTGGCAGGTGCACACTGGGCATCAAAGGGCCTCTGAGATGCAAAAGTAAGTGAACTATGGTCTGAGACAACCTCCTTAGTGGTCAATTATGCACATCTGACTGGCCTTTAGATCCTAATTTGCCCTTCGCTACTGGTCCTGTTAGCTAGTTTTAATTAGATGCCCTTTGATACAGGTTTTGTTAATCAGGACGTGATCAAACAAAAACACCAGATCCTGTGGTGCTGAATGTTCCTTATGTGCCGTTGCTTAGAATATCTCTACATTCATCATTTTGTTTATATTGGAAAAACGTATTGACTCCAGTACCTCTGGAAATCTTTAATAGGCCTTCATTTTTTTTTCTAAAGAAAACGCAAGCCGAGCTGACGAAACAGGGCCAACACATAAATAGCTGATCCAGTGATCTCAGCAGTCTGTGCTGGCTGACATAATGCTGGCTGTGCAACTGTGAGACTTTGTCACCGTGGCGATAAAGCGAGTGAAGCCTGGTTTTTCCCCCATGTACCCCGTCCTACCCCTTCACCTTGCTGTTCTCACATGAACTCTTGCATTGTTATAAACACATCTATTTTTAAAGATAAGTAGTTTCCTAAGGAGACGCATCTATTAAATAACCTGCTATTTGAGCCTGGGCGGATTCAGTTAAGGACTGTGACGGAATGTCTGTGGGACTGGTGGTTCTGTGAGATCCTTGCAGGAGTACAGACTGGGTGGAAAATCTTAGCTGGAGGCCAGGAGGTACCATGTCGGGAGGTACCATGGGGTAGTGACAGGAAGCAAATGCTGGACAAGAGAATTGTCACTCAACAAGTCACTAGCATGCACAGCCATTGTGCTGATCACATGTGCTGATGTTTCACCAAGCACTTGACATGATCACAGGCTTGTCTCCCTCTCTATCTCACATTCTCTCTCTCTCTCTCTCTCTCTCTCTCACGCACACACACACACACACACACACACACACACACACACACAGATGGGCACAAGGCCAGGCGTCTCTGGGAACATGAGGATTTGATAGGAGAGATTTCTGTAGCTCCACTTAATAAGCAGTCAGCTGCTCTTCGGACCCTTCAAAGAAACAGATTAGCTCACACAAACATCTGCACAGTGTGTGACACAACATTTTCAAATAATTAACTGACAAGCCACAGTCCAGTATAAGGTTTAAGCTGCATGAGTGGAGCCCTTAAATGTGGCAAAATCATCTTGAATCCTAATAAACGACACACATCTCAGAATCTTCTCAAACCGGCCCTTGCTTGCTACAAAAGAATAGCGATGCTCTGTCTGATTCTGAGTGATGTTGACAGAGGGCACGCGGAACAGAGCAGAGAAGGTTAATAATGTATTATGGAGTATTAAACCATCGTGGTCGCCTCACTTCTCTTCACACGTCCGTCACCCTCAATCAGACCTGGCACTGAAGAAGCTTCTTTATGGCCCCCATTTACTGTTAATGCCAAGTGCGATGCACTCTAATGCAAACTAAACTAGATATGGCCCTGACTCTCTCTCTCTCAGCAGGCTGGATATGAGGGGTGGGGGGTTGATCAAGTGAATCGCTGGCACTGGAAATACTGGGGTGGGTCTTGCCTGCAGACGACGAGGGCGGTTCTGCATTGTGCTATTTGACCCAACACTGCTGGTGCTGCTGGTGCTGCTGGATCCAAGCTGAGTGTGAAACATGAACCTCGCATTTATGCTGAGTGGTTCCCATTATGGTTTCTTCAGCCTTAATCAAAAATCAAATCATAAACTTGAGTAAAACAATCTAGCTTCTTCAAATCAAAAACCCTCAGCATAATGCACACCAAAACCTCACTCTGGCATTTAAAGAAAAGAACATATAACCACCATATTTAGCACTGCATTAAAAAGAATCTGAGCACTTTTTAAAAAAAATAATCAAAGCATTGGTGTGGTGTAGAAATGAACAAGGTGGTTAAGGTGGGAGCAGTTTGAAAAAGCGTCTGTATTCCCCATAGCATCTTGATAGCATATATATTTGTTCCCACAGTGTACCACAGAGTTAGAATGCCTACAGTATAGAATTACACTTCCTAGAGATGTTCATATCCTTGCTCGGGGTAATAGAATTTCCCTACAGCCTAGAAGCCTGTAGTGGAAGTGTGCCAGCACAGGAGCCCAAGGCATATTACTCTACATTATTCACACTTTTCTGTTTGTTGCTATGATACGACAAAAGCTATATAAATAATTACTTTCTTATCGCTAAGTGACTTTTCAATGGACCTGAATTTGCCCATATGGATATCATCCCAGTGTGCGCGGTTAGTGGCTGTTAAATGAGGCAGATACGTGTGTGTATCCAGGGCTGTAACGACCTGTCATGCAGGATGCCGTTGCTGTATCTCATCTCTCACGCCTGCGCTGTCTCTGAGGAGACCTCAGCTGTGGAAGTGAGCAGCCAGCTTTGATTAAGGCTGTCAAAATCGACACGGATCAGCACGCGTGCATACGTGTATATACACACGCCTGCATATGTGTCGAAGCAAACAGGTGCACAAGGTTCTCGCATATTTCTGGCAGAGGCAATGCAAGAGAATCTTGGCATGGATTTTCGCAGGATCGCACCCTCGCACACACATACAGACAGGCACACACACTCACACACACTCACACACACACACACATGTAGATAGGTGTGGCGTGCTCTGGGCAAATCTGTTTCTGTGTGTTAACAGTTCCAGTCAGGCATCCATCATGACGCCTTGTTGACAAAAAAAAAGACACAGAAGCGGCTGAGGAAGCTGACTGTGACTCTACCCAGCTGCCCAGAGTACACACACACACACACACACACACACACACGAACTAAGAATAACTGCTACCCAAAAGAACGTGGCGCTTTAAGAGTGAAATTCCAGAAATAACAAAGTTGACCCAGAGCAAGTCAACGGTAAACGGCCTGTCAGACATACATTATCTCCTTGTTCCTATGGCCACGGTACATCCTACGCCCACAGAATGCTGAAACAACACAATTTGTACTGACCCACCTGATAATGGTGATACATTCAGGTTCCAAGCTTTGGGTCTGTGGGTTTGGCCTGTACTGATATGCTGATATTCCATATATAACACATGTAGTATTTTGGTTTACATGCAGTGTTTTGTTAGAAAATAATTTCATGAATCCATTACAGCTTCAGTTATCAACCTTGTCTATTTTTAGGTAAATATGTATTTTTGCAATGTGTAAAATTAGTTTTGTGCCTGTTTATCATGAGGTGCATGTAGCACAGCATAAGGAAGTGAGACTGGATGCTGAATCTTCTTAAGTTTTCTAACATTTTATTTCAAAATGAAATATGGGACAGGTAACAAGTTTGGAGACACAACATGAGACAGACACACGTGTACATAAACAGACATTAACACGCCACAAAATGCTAACGAGACGAGTGGAACATGCGCTCACACACAGGCACTCATACGCACACATACACATACATACACACACACAGACACACACACACACACACACTAAGGCGCACATATGCACACACACAGGCACACATACGCACACATACACACACACACATACACACACACACACACACACACACACTCAGGCACACATACGCACACCCACACAGGCACACATATGCATACATACGCACACACACACATACATAATAACGCCAAGTGAGGAGTTAAGGGTAACCCCCATGACACTGCTTGACTGTAACTTAACATTAGTAATACATCCTGAAGCGTATAACAGTGTTCACACCTGCATGGTTACGGGCACTGCATAGCAAAAGTACATGTGACACAGCATCATAATCAAACTTGGAAACAAAGCAGCCATGCCAAAAAAAAAACCAAACAAACAGAGGAACACTCTGATCATATATAACAACAGTTCCATGGGTCGTGCGCATCCATTGTGACACGGCAGTTTTAATTACATCTCCCTACCCAGTGTGCTAGAAAAGTCAGCCAAGGTGACATGGGAAATCTCCAAGAGAACAAAAAAAGAACACATCATAAGAACACATCGTCGGAGTTAATCTTGTTCTCTGGCACGGTCTGCTAATTCCCCTTTCCCCCGCCAAAGCGCAGATGAGCGTGCCTAATCCTTTATTAGTGCTGAAGCCAGTCCCACCGTCACTGCCACAATGAGCGAGGAGGAGAGGCTTGCCAGCTTCGTTCCCGCTCGCTGCACGGTCTCTGGGCTCTGTCTAATTAGCGCACTCTGTTTCTGACCCCTGGCCAAGGGCCCAGGCTGGAGCGGGCCTCGGGTGCCCGCCCGTGGGATAGGCCCACCCGGCCTCAGCGTGACAGCCACGATAACACGGGTGATTCGGGCACAGAGGACTCACCTGGGAAAGCACCTACTGCACGAGAACTAAAGCCTCCCTATGACTAACGAGTGACATGTTAATCAAGACATGTTTGCATCTTAGGGAGCGTGGAAAAAAAGCACAACTGTGTCAGAAATGCGCCGCCCTGGGAAGTGTCAACCTGAAGAAGGACGCCTTTTGCTGTGATAAAGCTGTCTTTAACGATCTGGTCCTCACGCTTCAGGTGCCCCTGGGGCTGAGGCAAAACTCACATTCACTGCACCATTTCAGAGTCTTATGAGCCGTTTTGTCTGATTCTGAGGGGGTCATGTCAGTCTTGCTTAACTGGTCTTCAGAATGCTCAGATAGCCATAGAAATCCACCTCAACCCCATTATGGCTTAAACGGGTGTGTGAGAAACAGCTTGGGAAAAGGGTGAAAAAGAGCTTGAATGAGTGTAGGAATCCAGACTTACTGTATTCCGATTGGGCGGGAGGGGTGAGGTTGAGTCTCTCCAGCGAGTCGCTGCTCCCTTCATCCAGAACGTAGTCAAAGTTCAGGATGAACATCATCACCACGCCCTCCTCGTTCTTCACTGGGATAATGTGCGTGTTGCAGAGGAACTCTGAACCTGGAGAGAGCACACCAGCATAAGAGAGAGAAGGATAAGGCATAAAGACATCTGTCATTCTTCAGACCTCCTTCCAGCCTGCTCACTCCTCCCTAATTAATTTAAGTTCCGTATAACCCCCATCTGTTGCTTTAATTGGAGTCCACTAATGAATATGAGTCTAGATGTCTAGCAAGGAGAGGAGAGGAGAGGAGAGGAGAGGAGAGGAGAGGAGAGGAGAGGAGAGAAAAAGTCACAAAATTATGAATCCATGCTTACTATGCAGGATAAAGCATTGCTCTTCTTACATGTCTGTAACAATTTTATCTTACACGACAAATTGTATGACAATAACACTATAACAATAATGTAATAACAGTACTAAGTCTTTTGTATCACTAAGATCAGCAGTAGTGGCAGAGGCATTGTTCTGAACATGCTTGATAATCAGAGGACAGATGTAAACCATAATGGTGGGTGGTGAGTGTGTTGTACTGATAAAACCAGTGAGAACAGGCAGGTCAGAGGTCATGACCCTGGGCTCCTTTCTGTTGGTATCGCCCCCGAAACCGGCCTCTGTCCCCCGTGTGACGGTGAAAAGGCAAAGAAGCAAATGGATGCAAAGAGCACGATGAATCTGTCCTCTCTGACATTAATGTTCCTCTTTTTGTCTTCTTCTGCTCTGAGTCCAGTCCCAGCTCTGCTGTTCATCCGCTAAGCCCCTCCCTCCGTCCCTTTAGAGACGAGAGGTGTCCATTAGCAAAAAAGCCCCCCCCCCCAACTCTCACTCCTGATGAGAGGATAGCTGGAGCCTAGCAGGCCCATGAAGTGCTTAGGTGCCTGGAACAGGACAGGAATGGTTATACTCTGTTCTTGCAGAATCGCTGAGCAGAGGGGTGGGGAATTATGAACCGCAGACACATTTGTCCATGACTTATTATAGCAACTTAGATTACATTATAAATCAAACTCGAAGTGCTTAATAATGAAACACTGATGCAGTGATGGTGATAACTGAGGTCGCAGTATGTCAGATGCATACATTAACATAACCTCTAACGCCACAAAAAGATTCACTGCTCTTCTTTGAGGATTGTGCAGCAAAGTTTGATGATGAATCTGCTTCACGGCATGAGAATGTAGTTGATTTGAATGTTTTAAGCGTGCATTTCTATTCTTCTAACACAGCGGTCCTTCCAGCTATAACCATAATTCCATAAAAAAAAAACAACACCGAACTGAAATCCACCATAGCTGGTCTTTTTTAGCCCGATGACAGTGCTGAATAAGGGTGTAGCGTGGACAGGATTCGGCAGCTCCACGCAGGCTAGCAGGAAACACGAACCTCAGGCCTCATCTCTATACAGCAAAAACAGAAACGATACAGGACAAACCCACGGCGCTGGGGGAGTGTATTTAAAGCTTTGGGAACATGCTTATCATTCCTCTGGCCTTAGACAGTGTATCACTGTCTCTCACTCTCTCAGTGAGCTGCATCTCATACACCTTGCTTTGTTAAACACCATGACATAAAAAAGCCCAAATGAGATATCTGGAGCATGTATTATTGTGCTATCTTCTTCATAATAAATGATTTGATAAATCGTAAATGATCAATTGAAAATCAATATTTTTTGAAATGCCCATCATTATGAGAGACATGTAAGGCATGCACATTTATTATGAAAGCTTAGTCTTGTTTTCTTTACAGTGAACTGAAAGAATGGATTAGATCTGAAAAAGTTACATTCTGTAATATGTCTATATACAGTATTATATCAGTATCTCATTGGAATTGATATGAACAGAATAGATAGGAGTGCTGATCTAGAGCATGAATAGGCCCAAATGACCCATCTTTAAGAATGCTGTTCCTTGCAATGGGGGTTGTCTGGTAGTGCTTCCTGGGCTTTTTGCTTGCCCACTTTTCTCTGTCCCCATGTCCTTCAAGGAGATTATCAGATTGGCAAAATGGCAGCAGATAAAAAAAGTTCTCCAAATGCAAAAATTCTCTCTGACTTTAAACGTACCCAGCCCAGCCCACTCCTAGTACCACATCCTCCTAGCCCCACCCACTTACGGCTCCACACGTTCTCGGTCCCTCCCACTTCCAGCCTTGAACACTCCTGGCCCAGCCCACTCCTAGTCCTACATGCTCATGGCCCCACCCACGTTCCGGCTCCACATGCTCCCGGCTCCACCCACTCGCAGCCTCGCACAAGCTCCTGGCCACACCCACTCTCAGCCCTGCGCACACCCAACTCCCTCATACCTCTCTCTTCATTAGCAGCACACTTGCTGTCAGACTAAATATAACCAGCTTCTGTTGGAGTACGTTGTCTGTGTCAGCCTTTAATGGGTCTGGGTTCTACTCTGGCGGGAGCTCTGGTAAATGTTCGGACACTACAAAGATGTAGAAGCTTAGTGCTGAGAAAAACCTAAGAATTTTTACATTTTGGGAAAAATACCATCCATATAATATTTTATCTGAAGAGTTCACAACAGCAAATAAAGCATTACTGTGCACTGTGTAAATTCTTATGTAGATATGAAAACACATACTAGCACACACTGCACTGTGTTAGACTTTACTGTACACATTCCATTCCTTACTGAAGTATAAAGTACATCTCAAGCTTGCTACAAACTACATAAATCACATTTTGTGTGCTCTAAAGATGCTCTTGCAGTGTGAAAATATGAAAGTCGTCTTTTATACACATACATCATAGCAGTGATCACATTTTGTGGTTCATGATTTTTGGCACTGTCAAGAATAGAGCTGGTATAGGCTATTTTTGTCTACAAGAATGAAGTCAACAGATCAAATTATTTAGTGTTGTAAGATCACTGATTTTTAACTCACAAGCAAATACCTTTCATAATTTGCAGTTTTCATTTATGAGAGACTGAGATTGTTATTAAACAGACTGTGAGATTGTTTTTACCCAACAAGTGCGCACTGCATCCTGCAGACTGCACTTAAACATTAAATACTTTTTCAAGCTAACTGCAGACCTGTTTAAACTACCATTAAACAGAATAATAGGATACCCTGGCAACTAAAACCAGAGAAGAACAGAGATCAGCCTTACAGAGTAAAACTTTAAAAATTTATGGTGTCAAAATTCCACCATTAAATTTCACAGCAATTATGCTCACTGTTAACATTAAAGTGCTTCATTCCATCATTAATAATTAAATTAAACAAGGACAACGTCTCTCTGCACCAGCTTGGTCTTTTTAAGTATTGTGTCCATATTTCAGCTTCTTAAAGACTACTGAGCAGCATCACTAACTAAGTACTAAGTACTGAAATGCTACAACGTAAGTTGCACTGGATCAGGGCCATATTGCCCTAATTAATAATGATTTTTATCTGTAATGGGTTGAAGCCGACCATCAAGGGGAGATGGAAGATGAGTTCTGTGAGTGGTTCAGGGCCTCTAATGAGCAACCCTATTTCTAAAGCTCCACTGCTGCCCAGTTCATCTAATACCACCATGAGAAGATCATCGTGAGAAGATCATCTAGAAACATAGAAACACAATCATCTATAAGCTATCACATGGCTATGAAGAAAATGAGGATTGTGAGGTCAGTGTTGTTGACAATGAGCAGTGTATAACTGCGATCAGATATCACACACATGCGATTCTTGCAACATGCTTTGATAAGGGACACCTTGGAGGCGATGGATCAGATACACGAGAATTTCATCTCGAATGTCTTTCGCTTTCGTGAAGATTAGAACGGCCTGATAACGGCTCTGGAGTAAATGAAGTCACGTCACTGAAGGATGTCCCTGCACCTGGGGACGTGACATGGCTTTCACAGCAAGGCACCTGAAGTTCAGTGGCTGTAGTTGTCCTGACTACAGTACAGTTCACAGACTGATGTGAGTCTTCATTCCCTCTCTCTATGGAGCAGCGCTTATTTAAAAATTATTGTTGTCAAGCAGTGCTCATTTTCTTAAGTTCTAATAAAAAATTCTAGTTACTGCCCTTTTAAATAAAATGTTTCTCTAGATGTTTTGTCACATTTCATTACATTTTAAAAGAATATTCTCGGCATACCTTTTAGTTTCCATACAGGGTACATAAACTATCTTAAATTAATGGATTCTGTTTGAAACATTTTTTTTTAGCTTGATGCAAATGAATAATTAAAAAGTCATAATACATAATCAGATTAAACAATTAATATTATTCATTTATGCAGAGTGAAGACTTCAAACAATACTGTGATGGAACTCCAACAGTTGCCTCATTCTCCGTTCCTCTATCTCTCTTTTTGGATTGCTCTGAAATTCAAATGAGCAGAAGGAGTTTCATTTATTTTCACAGGCTGTTGGTTGTTACAAAGTCAACTTGGGGCAGAGTCAAGTTAATATGCGGTTGGAATAAAATATTATCACGTACGGTAGATCAACATTGCTAATTTACTTGCAATATTGGGAGGAAGACACTATTAAACTAGGTGTTTTGTGAAATATTATGCATATTGAGTTCTATTCCTTGTACGTTCTCCCATGTTTAACAATATAACTAGTTCAGTAAAATGTCATATTGCAATGCCAATGTGCAGCAGTTTGATTACAGTATATGCTGATGCCGCTTTTTGTCACATATAAGGAACACAGTGAAGAATATATCTGTATATTCTTCATAACCTTGCAAAGAACTTTCACATTGTTTATTTTATAGACTGCAGTGCAGTCTCAGATTTTCTCTACATGATATTCCTGCTATGGTTAACTCACATTCACACACACACACACACACACACACACACACACACACACACACACACACACAATATATTTTCAACACATGAATTCCTCCTTTATAATACTTATACCATCAGTATATGAGGTTAATGTCAGGAAGATATATTGTCAGAATGTAAACAGAACTGAAGAACACCAGACTGAATTTAATACAGCTTAAGAAGAAATGCCTGTTCTTTTAAAATAAAAGCATATATTTCTGTTATGGCCAATTAATACAACCTAAAGAAGAGCACTAAAGAATTCACTATGATTCATTATTTTTAGGTTTTGTTTAAGAGGTCAGCTACAATAATTTACCTGCAAATTGCCCAACAAGTTTAGACAGGGTACCCTTGTTAAATATTTAATTTGCCCATTATACAGCCTAGAGGAGTACAGTTAACCCCAGATATGCTCTTTAAACTAGAATTTCTCTTGCCCTGCTAAAGGTGGTGAGACTGAGTTTATCTTTATCTAAGGCCTTTAGAATTAACAACTGTATACCCCAGTAATCAAGCCGTTCCAGTTTCAGGGATACAGTGTGTTACTGTGAGCCGCTATGCGTGTCAACCAGCTAGCTACACTACACCTCACCCTCTACACCCTCTCTTCAACTAGCTACACTACACTACACCCTCTACACCCTCTCTTCAACTAGCTACACTACACTACACCCTCTACACCCTCTCTTCAACTAGCTACACTACA
>JAOYMR010000006.1:26428924-26442034 GCA_025802075.1 Tenebrosternarchus preto | reverse complement strand
CAGACAAACAATGTACAGATATAGCTACATGAATTTACACTTTCACACACAACATTAAAAAAAACACACAAACAAACGTTAGTTAGATTCTTTGCGGTTTCATTAAAACTTTCTTTTTAATTAATCTATTTGTAGCTCATAACCACTTGTATATCAAGCCAGAATAAACCATCCACAAGCTGTGTAAAAGATGGGTTTAACATTAAACCCCCCCAAATTAACATACACATCCAGGCACATGAATATGAAATTTTTGTGCCACGATAGATAACACAGTGTAAAAATGGCTACTTGTGTATTCTGTAAAGCCACCTATAGTCAAACACATGACTGCTCCTGATTTGCTTATCTGTCCTCATTTAGCAGAGGTTCCCACATGCTCTTTGTAAGATGGCATTTCAAAATAAATCTATTATAGAGGGCCATGCACCCATGACTGCTCTTCCTCTCTATCTGCCTCTGACATTCTGCAGGTGGGGGTCGGCGGCGAGGCAGCTGGGGGTTGGGGTGTATTTAAAAATGCAAAATGACATCTAATGTTTGCGTTGTAACTTGTTCCTCAGACCCCGAGCGTAGCTGACCATCTGCTGATCTGGTCAGATGAGCAGAGAGTTGGCAGGACTGCCCCCAGACTCTTGAGAGGAGAGTGTGTGTGTGTGTGTGTGTGTGGGGGGGGTGGTGGTGAAGAGAAGAGAGTGGAGGAGAGCTGAATGAGAAGGGGAGGGGGGCATGGATGAGAGGATGGAAGGATGGGAAAAAGGAGAGAGGGAGAAAAGGATGTGGAAGGGAGGAGAGCAGAGCAGGGGGGAAGTGAGGAAAAAAAACAGGCAGGGGATGCGATGTGTTGAGACGTTTGGTATTATCGGGCCTCCCTCTCTGGAACAGCAGACGGGGGGGGCACTGTAAAGAACGGTCATATAGTCAGGGGGTGAAAACAGGTTGTCTGCAAGGCAGCAAGGCTTGGTGACATTACAGATGAAATCACTTCAGAAAACGCTGAAAATTAATATCATAATGAAGAGGAGAGTGGCTATTAGGATGGCGTAATGTGGCTCAGGAGAGCAGTGATGGATGCCTGGCATCTCTGAGCCCCTATTTGCACACAGGCTGTGCTGTGGTGGCTGTTATTAGAGCTGTACAGGAGGCGCGGGGAGGGATGGAGGCGGGGAGAGAAGGGGTTGGGGGGGAGAGAGAGAGAGAGAGAGAGAGAGAGAGGTGGGCTTTTATTAGTCTGCCTTCCATGCAGCACATCTCAAGCTGTCACCAACTCCACTACACATGTTTTAGTGCGTTTTCACAGCTAAATGTCTCCCTCCATAAACGCCAACAGTATCCCTCCTCTTCTTCATCAAACTGGAAGCCATATCAGTTTGTCTCTGCTGCTCTAGCCATTTCCCTACAAAGCGCTACTTATGTATGGTTTTCACACCTTCAAACACAGATTTACTCCCCCCCCCCCCTCCTGGTCTTCCTTTGACAGCACTATTGCATTCTCCTGCTTTTTATCTCCACACGTTTCTGGAGAATGAATTGGCCGCCGCTGTCGCTGGGGCTCTGGCCGAGAATTCATTTTTGTGGGTCAAGTGTTTCAGAATGTCATCTTTGACAGGAACTATCCAACAAAATGAATACAGGCACAGACCTTGGCTCCTCTCGTCCCTCCATCACCCAGTGCACAAGCGCACGGCCTCTTCCCGAGCACCCATGACCATTAGCTGACAGAAAATATGTAGGAATCTCTGCTAACTACAACCCCCAGGCCCGATCCCCAAGTCACAGCAACGTTGGAATCGACAAAGAATTGCTTGAGGACAGCGGCTTTCTCTCAACCGACAAAACCTCTTCCCCCATTTTCCCGCCGCCTTTGAACCATTTTAGGGAGAATCCCCCCCTTATTTGAACATGGACTACGTTCTTCTCACAAGGCTCATGCCCCTTTCCTGCTAATTTGCTTCAGCCCAGCTCTCTTTCAGAACCCTCAGTCGCGCTTAATGAAGGCGATGCGCTGTGGCGATTTAAGTGCCTGGGATGACGTATTAGACCCAACGTGGCTAATGGAAAGTAATCATGTCGAACATGGCCGCCGGATGCCGGCCGCTCGATAAGTGAGCAGCCCGTCGAATGGCTCCCAGCGAACAGGAGGCAGGGGCGCCTTTCCGAAGAGCTGCTCATGCTCTAATGCGATCCGACTATAACGGACAATCTATTTACAGTGGGCTCTGGGGAGCTAATAAACAAATGTTGAGTAATTTCAGCCAGCAGTAATTACCCTTGCAGCTGACAAGGAGAGTGTGATGGTTTCCCCTTCACCTTGCGCTCTGAGCAGGAGGTTTGGAGCAGCCAGAGCAGGGGACTGCCGTGGCAACCCACACCATGGCAACGCACGCCATGGCTTCCAGCCAGGAGCCAGCCCGGTGAGATCGCCTCCTGAAGAACTGTCCTGGAGTCTGCACGCACACACGTGTGCGCAAGCATACACGCACACACACAGAAAAACACAACGTGCGCATATATACATATACATAGACATACACACGTATGCAGTCAGAAAAAAAAAAAACACCCCATATCCAGAAAAGAGAGCAGAGGAGGTTTCATGAAGTAGCTTTTACTTGCACTGGGAACATGTTGTGTTGTGGGTGCTTGCTGAGATGGTCTGTGTTTTATTTTATTCCACAAGCGCAGGCTGTTAAAGAATTGAGTGGGCTGGTTCCACAGCAAAAACATCAACAATAACGACCTGTAATGAACACAGCCAGTTATCAGCAGTTTCAATAGAAATCTCTTAAGGGAGAATAAATTTCAAACTGGAGGGGTTTTGGGGAGGTGGAGGTGGGGGGGTTAGGACAGTTCACCTCGGCTGCCCCAGGCCCGTGAGCCTGAGGGATGGCCACCATCCCAAGAGCGCTCACCTGCCGTCCACTGCCGAGGCTGCAAAATAGATTTTTATGCAAATTCTTCTTTATCGATTACTGCACCTCTCATCGACTGGCTGGGGGTTTGTGGAATGCACACATAATTAGATTATGCGATAATCATTACAGCATAAACATTGGTGGATAAACCCGCTAAAGCCCGTTACATGTATCTGCAAGGCAATCTGGCAAAAACAAAAATGCATCTGAAATCCATTGAAACATTTCACTTCCTCACTGCCCCCCTATCACTCTCTCTCTCTCTCTCTCTCACCCCCCTCACACTCTCTCTCTCTCACTCTCTCTCACCCCCTTACAATCTCTCTCACCCCCCTCACTCTCTCTCTCACTCTCTCACACCCCTCACTCTCTCTCTCACTCTCTCTCTCTCACCCCCTCACTCTCACTCTCTCTCTCACCCTCACACTCACTCTCTCTCACTCTCTCACACCCCCTCATTCTCTCTCACTCTCTCTCTCTCACCCCTCACACTCACTCTCTCTCACTCTCTCACACCCCCTCACTCTCTCTCTCACTCTCTCTCTCTCACCCCCTCACTCTCACTGTCTCTCTCACTCTCTCTCTCACCCCTCCTCACTCTCTCTCTCTCACCCCCCTCACTCTCTCTCTCTCTCTCTCTCTCTCTCTCCCCCCCCCCCTCTCTCCTGTTGTTTTGGATGGTATAATAAGCTGTGGATGACGTGACAGGACAATATGATCCACTGACAGATGGACAGAGAGGACGGTGAGTGGCCTGCTCTCTCTCTCTCGCTCTGTTTCTCTCTCTCTCGCTCTCAGACAGGCAGATGTCCTGTGTGCCGGCGTGGGAGTGGGCTGGGGGACGGAGCAGCCGGCCGCTGAAACACCGAGGCTGAAACTCGAGCACTCCTCGGGGGGTTGACTGGTCATGTGATGTCCAGCACAAGGGCAGCGCGTGATGGTGAATGAGCTCAGGGAGAAAGGCCGATGCAGCAGTCTGTTGCCAAGCTGGGATGGCAGCAGAGAGGGACAGAGGGGGGCCACCATGAGGGGAAGAAAGAGAAAAAGATCAAGACACTTTCTTGGGTGAAACTACCACCCCCCCCCCCCCTCGTTTTATTCTGCCTGACAGAGAAAGTTGCACGTGCGCGACACAGGACATCTGCAGTTGGCGACAAGACAAAACGGCAGGAGCGTCTATACATCGAGGGTATAGCGCACGCAGCGGAGAGCCACTTTTTGAAGCGTGTTTTTTTTTTTTTTTTCCCGATGAGAAGCCAGTCTTGTCCCAAGGTCAGTGCTATTGTTCAGAAGCTGTAGCATGAAATGCAGCAAAAATAAATAAAGAAAGAAAGAATTAAAAAACACTAGGCCTGCTTCATACAGGACAAAGGAACTCTTCAATCACTCACACCCATCTGCACATAATGAGAAACCACTTAAGACACAGCTCTGTTTAGCTGTATAAACGCGTGCTGGCACGTCTGCTTGGCTAAACGAAGGCTTGCGGTTTGTACAAAAGGTGTCTGTGCGTTGGGTGACGATTCCAGCTCAGACCACAGGAGAGAAACCTCAGAGGAGACGAAGAGCCCCGGTCGAACGGCGACTCACAGGGACGGAGATGAGAGCGAGGCCGGGCGTCCGTCCGGGGCGAGCAGGCGGCGGGGAGGGAGGAGTCGACCCGCGCCCGCCTCCGTCTCCACGGCTCCCGCTCTGTAATTAATCGGCAGCGATCGGAGGTGCGTCCGTGCCGCCCCGCATAAAAAGCCCTCTCTCCCCCGCGGCCCAACCCGGCGCTCTGCAGACGATGGGCAACATTAACTGCCTGTGCCCGCGCCGCTTCAGCAGGGAGGACGGCGAGCACGGAAAGAGGGAGGGAGGAGACGGCCAAGCCCCGGGAAGGGGCTCAAGCCCCGGGAGCCGCCAGCGCGCTCAAGACTGTGGCTGTGTACCTTTTATCTTAGCAGAGATTTGGAGAGGGTTCAAGGCTGCGAAGGCTCCTTAATTCTCACTAATTCATTTGCGCTACAGATTCGCTTGGGTGTGGATAACCTGGGAATAATAATGAACTGCTAAGAGCCTGAGCTCAGATGCTGGGGCCTTTGAATGTGCCTGCGTGGATTGAGGGAGTCTTTCACTTTGAATCTTGCAAAGGGAGAAGGGTCTTATTAGTGTCTGTCATAAGATGTCCTCACCGTGGATTGGGGAGTGTAGGGGTGCTTTAACCGCTCCCTGTAACACGCAGAACACACTCACCACACTCTCTTGGCCAAGGGACCAGAAATAAAGAGCAAAATTAAAGCTCTGTAAAACTGTGGGCGAGTTGAAGCGGAGCCCATCGATGTCGAGGAAAGGAAAGCGATCCCTCCGAATGTTGATCACCATTTCAAAATCAGATTCTGCAATGAATATTTATCACTTCAGAGCTGTGCGAATTTTCAATCGATAGATTTTACCCACCAGCAGAAAGACGTTTTTTTTTTTTTTTTCCCTTCTCCTCTCCACACCAACCTACATCCAAAAAATACATAATCATTACTGATGAGAAGCCGTGCATTTACATTTATGGATTGAAACGGCACATTTTTCCATAACTATACACTCTCTTCCTTCTCATTTAGAGGAGGAAGGAGGCTGTATCATCATGTTTTAACTCATCTGCAATTCATCAGCAATGGCTCAACATGGAACAGTGCAAACATTTAAAATAGCACGAATATGTCTCAGAGTCTTCGACCTAATAACAAGGCATGGAATTCTTGTAAATACCCAAGCAAAAGTCCCCAGCACACTTTTGAAAGGATATGATGTAGTCTGTTCCACTCCAGATTCTGGCCTGCACATTCTACAGCGCTCTAGAAGGTAACCGTTTGGGGGGATGGAGAGAATAGTTGCAGAATCTGAGATCCTGTGCTTTGGTAGTTTCCAAAAAAAAAAAACCCCCATCGTTTTATTCATCATGAAATGGGAACGTTTCATGTTGAAAAAGTGTGCTCAGAATAGAACAGGATAGAATCTATTTAGAAATAGCTGGGTTCAGGCAGATAAGTGAGCAAGATTTTTTTCCCTCCTTTTTCTGGCAGACATTGGTAATAACATCAATTCTGTAATATTGAATTACATAAGTGAACATTAAACATCCCATCTCCAGTGTCCCTCTGTCGGCCCGTGTTCATGCAGCAGGGAGCCGCATAACTAACTAGAGATCAATGGCACATAATAGCTCTCCGATCCCCATCAATACTCAATTAATGAAAAGCATGGGGGAAATATCAACCAACCGCCGACTCCTGCTGCTCCAGGAACAGTGAGTAACGATCGCTTCGCTGCCACTTTACAGCCCTGGAAAGTCCCGGCACGACTCCGGCCTCTGCGCTCATGGGGAAATTTTGATGGTAAACAAAACGGTTCAGCGTAGATTTACGGGCTGAGGGAGCTGGGAAGGGGTGGGGGGGAAGTCGCCCTGCTTCTGTGTTATTCCCTTGTTCACTCTAATAAAAGTGAACTTAATTTGTGGTGCAGCCTGAGGAATTGCAAAGGCAACAGTTCCTCCCTGATCGCTTGTGTCTCGGGACCTTCCCTTCTGATCATTAGACTCCGCCCCCCCCAGTCACCTGTCTCTTGGGACCTTCTCAGTAACTTCTCTCCTGATCATCAGACCCCCCCAATCACCTCTCTAGGCAACTTCCATCCTGATCATCTGAACCTGCCTCTTCCCACCTTCACCTCAGGAACAGTATTATATTTCTGAGAATATATTAATACATAATAGCAATTATGTGTTGGCTATGACATCTTTGTGTATAAAAGTACAGCACAAAAACCAATTGCTCTGTGTTGTTACCCTGCCAGTAAATGAAAACAAGTTTGTATGTTCATGCGTTCATCTGTCTGTGTGTGTATGTGTGTGTGTGCGTGCATGTAAATCCTCACCTGTAACACACACTTTGCAGTAGCTCTCCTGGCATCTGACAAGACAAAAAAATACATCCCTTCTGTACACTGAGTGGAGAATTCAGCGTGGAAGTGTCTGTAATCAATAAAGACACAACTCCACTGGGTGATCTACATTCTATGGCTCAGTGCTTCATGTACAAAGAGAAGGCTAGATCCCTCCATGAGCACAAACCATAATGGAGGCCCCTCAGTCTTAATGGATGACTTCGATTGTCACGCTTGTTGTAGCAGTATTCAAAAGCGCTATCCGATCAGGCCGCGAGACAGCACCAAGTAGACAGATGATTAGGTGCTGCAAACGAGGCTTATCGCCAAGGGAAACTGATGACTCAATACAGGAGAAGATGAACGACTTCATTTGTGTCGTATAAAGAGACCCGGAGCCATAACAGAGTTATGATTGAACTTGAAGGTAAAGCGTTTGTGACATCATTACATCCAGATCCACTTCTCCTCTTCATCTGGCAACCATCCATGCATGAGTGCAAAAAACCCCCAAACAAACAAACAAAAAACACAGGATGAGGAAGGGTGGATGAGGTGTGTGTGTGTGTGGGGGGTGGAAGTGGGGGGGTAAAAGGATAAAGGGATAAAGGAAATGGGAAAAAGGAAATCTGGAAGTGGGGAAAAGGGTAGGAGAAAGGGAAGGAGAAAAGGGAAATGGGAGAGAGTGAGAGAAGGTGAGAGGAAGGGAGTGAGGGATAAAAAGGAGAGGGAGGGGGAGGAGAAGGACAGAAGAAAGGGAACAAAGAAAAAATCACTTCAGGCAGTCATCCCTGGTCCAGGGATGGCAGGTTGCTCACTTTTTTTCATGCTTTTTTCTTTTTTCATGTAATTTTAAAATGTTTCCCGGCATGTCCAGCAAAGGGGCACTAACAGGCTACAGACTGCTCATACCACCACATTTAAACGAACTTCTCCTTTGAATTTGACCTTCATTTTATCCATCTGTTTGCCTTAATTTTAGCCCTCTTTCACACTTTTTTCATTTTTTTAATGTCTTTTTAGTCTCCTCTTTATTCTTCCTCTTACTCTATCACACTGACATAATAGACTCCCAGGTACAGGCAATACTGTAGTGTCTGAGGTTAGTATTATTCTGCTTACACCTGCTGCTTTAAGCCAAGGTCTATCAGCAAAGCCACAATGTGTTGTCATTTTAAACACTCACCTGTAGGACTTCAGCTTTTAGACAGATGATACAGCCTTTGTCTGGACTTTTAGCACCTTTTCAGAATGAAATGGAGAATGAAGACTCCACCGATATCCTTATTTGACATGTAACTACTCTAACCTGGATCTTTAACATTTTCAACAAGCAGACATTTTTGAAGAGGTAAAAGTGCTTTTCTATACAGTGTTATAACTACACGAGCAAAGGTGCAGGGTGAAAGAACGAGCCCCCCCCCCCCCCAAATAAAAAGCCAAGTGAGGTCAACAGTCAATGATAATTACACATTTTGTGTCGATAAATTATAGACTTGTAATAATTCATAAACCGGACTCACTCATTTATGTAAAACCCTCAATTAAGCAGCAAATACAGATGCTTTGACCTAGTACCGTCTTCAACTGCTGCAGAAAAACGGACCTTGGCTACAATGAAGTGACTGAGGAAAAATGTAAAACAAAACAACCACATAAAAATCCCTTTTCAGTGGTACTGAATTACATCCGTTCTATTTTCAGAAGCTCTCTTTGTGTAACATAATATTACTTTAAAAGTGTATATTTTCTTGGGATAACGTCTAGGAAAAATATATCTATCGTCTATAGCTGTACACTTATATTCAAATTCTGGCAAAAATGTACTTAAGAATTACATTCATTGAATTACATTTGAAAGTAACTTGACATTTAATGAGTATGCAAGTTGTACTGTCTTTTTGTGTGTTAAAGTGTACGTGTGTGATAATGCAGAAACATTGAGAATGTGTGAGGCGTGTGCAATAAAAGTCCTCATACCAGGGCTCCCTGTTTAACGGGGTGATCATCTTGGTAAACACACAGGGACGGAGATATAGTCTGACATTTCCCCGTGAGTCTGCTCAGCAGGCCTAAAATGACACGGGGCAGAACGTGTCGGGGTTTCGAAAAATGCCACTTCAGACGTGGAATCAATTTGCATTTCCCCCCTGAGCCTGGCTAACGCGCGCCTGTCAGACGAGCCTACGGATCCAACCGTCGATAATGATGTTATGGAAGAGGCTTGTTGAGGGGAAGAGAGATCAAATTTGGAGACTGATGCTATATGTTTCAAATGATCGCCCTCTGCTTTGACTGCGTACGCGCTTGTGTGGAGCGGTGTGTGTGTGTGTGTGTGTGTGCAGATGTGCTTTCTGTTCTGGGCTAAGAAACATGAGTGCAGTATGTCATCTGTGGCATTTTAACCACTGACAAAAGAAAAGAATAATTAAAAAGGGGAAAAAACAATAACCAGAGCAGCCATGACTCTTAGAGAGACCCTTTTCTATATTTGAGATGACCTACAATAAAAAGAAGCGCTAAGTATTACAGTCAATTAGGGATTTCCAAATAGTAATTAAGGTATTAATGAGAAACCAAACTGTCAGTGTTAGTGCCGTACTGCTCTGACTTCTTAATTTATTGTTGTAATTAAAATGTTACTTGGAGAGTCGACTCAAAAAGGATAATTGGCACCAAATTAGAACAGAAAAATAGTGTCACCACTCAGATAAAGGAAAAGAGGGATTATTAAGACATAACTTTTAAATAATGGTCCATTCTTTGGTTTCTTGACATTAATGAGGATATTTATTGCACAGTGGCTGAAGTACAGGTATCAGCTGTGATCAGCACATCATTAAAGTGATCTCAGCGCTGGCTCTCACTGTGGTAAAGGGTAACTACATGACACTTTGGCCACTTTGTGAAAATGTGGAGCCAATGAGGGATGATGATCTAGAAAGTTCCATTTGATGGTAGCGTTGGGGTAAAATTTTCATGGCTCACATGCTCCCCCCACCCCCCCCCCATTCCAAAATGTGGTGTAAATATGGGCTAAAAGAAGTGGTGGGAGATGACCTTTGAACCGTAGGGCTGCAGGCTCGTTATCAGGTAGACAGATAGATAAGAGAGAATGAGACAGACAGACAGACAGACAGGGTAGGGTGGGAGGAGTGGAATGCTCCATTTCTGTGGTGAAACGGGGAGAAATAACACACTGACCCTTAGCAGCAGCCAGGTAGGCTACAGGTAATACATTAAAACCCCTTCCGTTCTTCCCTTACCCCCCCCCCCCCCACACACACACACACACACGCACACCATTCCCATCTTTCTAAAACCTGAGCAGTCTGACCCTGTGACCCTCGCTCAGACGCCTCTCCTCCTCCGTGATGGACAGATGGAGGGAGGTGTAAAAGTTGTGTGTTTTAGAACTTTACGCGGCGCGGCTAAGCGCTAATTGGAGGTGGGTAGTGCCGGCTTGGCTGGAGGCCTCAGTGACACACGCGCACGCACACACACACACACACACACACAGACAGTCAGTGAGTCGTGCCTGAAGCCAGACCAGCAGCCCTGGTGGCCCCTCACTCCTCCTGCGTCAGTGTGGAGGGTTTCAGAGACGCTGTTCACTATTGATTATTTTGGGAGCCTTAAATGCATTTCTGAACGCACAGATGAACCAGGCTAGTTGTTTCTGCATGCTGTATCATTCTTTGTAGCTTTGTATGCTTCCTCCATGGATTTACAACAATTTAGAGATGTAACACGTTACAAATAAATAAATAATACATATGTGTGTGTGTGTGTGTGTATAATTTACAATATATATTCCAAATTTTGTTGTTTTGTTGGTGGTGGTGGTAGAGGTGTTCAGGAGTGGAAAGCATATTTTGCTATAATTCTCCAACTTTTCTCACTGTGTGCCAAGGTCTGTTGTTATGGAATAGTGAGTTGTTTATATTTTCCTAGTTTTTTTTTTTTCCTCCAGCACATTTGCAGTGGAATGTTGTTGGAGGCGAATTCTATACACAGAATGAAATCTCATTAAAACAATCAGATAACACCTCACTACAAGTGAGTGAGTCTGAGAGAAAATGAGAGAACAGAAAGATGAAAGCACCTTAAACTCAGTGCCTGCTTTTATCAGGGAAAACACAACCTGCTACAAGTTGGAATAACAAAAATAGCAGAGCCTGTTAGTGTGCCATTCAGAGTAATAATAGGTATTGTTTACTGGTGGTAGACAGATAATGAGATGTATAGGTTTTAAACTGAGAGAATGAGAGGGCTTGCGGATATATTCACAGGACAGGCTGCAGCAGTCACAATCTGCAATCAATAACGGCCGGCCTCCCTCCCTCCCTGTCCTCAGAGACAGGCATCAGACACCCTGGAGGGCCTCACAGTAGAACAATGTGGATGGATTGCATTGTGGGGCATAAAAATTAATAAAAAAAAAAACTCAAAATGGAATAAATGGACTGGCTGTCTCATATACTGCACACCTCGCTTTCTCATACACACCCACTCATACACACACACACACACACACACACACACACACACATACGCAAGATGCAGACACTTATATGCAGGATTGTGTGTGGCTTGTTAGAAGTAGAGGGATAAAAACTTAGCATAGTGCTCCCAATTAGCACAGCAGTGGCCATGTGCAGCTTGAGCGTCTGCTCCAGCCGTGAGGCTAGAGGAGGCCGAGCTCGCCTCCATCCGTCAGAGGAGAACCAGAGAGGGCGACGACAAGAGTCAGGGCGAGGGTGGGCGAGGAGGGGGCGGGGTGTACGCGCGAAAGACAGGGCCGGGGAGGGGGGGGGGGACGGAGATGGAAGAAAGAGGGATGAGAAAAAGGGAAGGAGAGAGAGCGAGAGAAAGACAGAGAGAGGGGAAATAGCTTAAGTATTCATTTGGAGTAGAGAGACAGGTCCTATTAACATTTAACAGCGTTTGTGCAACTTGGTGCGGAGGTTATGATGCAAATGAGGGAGAATTAAAAGTGGCCAGGGGTTTGGCATTGATGGATTGCAGTCTGGCAGTGTTCACACTTCCCAGTGTCCATCAGAGGCGATTACTATGTAATTAAAGCTTATTTCTAGACTCTCTGCCGCATAATTACTTTGTGAATGTAACCATCATCTAAAAGCTAGCAAAAAAGCTTTAACGTTTAGACCGACAGTCATTTCCACTAGCTTGTGTCAGATATAGCCATCAGACAGCGCAAAAAGAACTGTCACTTTTAATAAGAGGCAAAAAATTAAATGAAACAGTATGCTTATTATAGAAAAATTAGGCTTTCAAGAGTCCTTTCTGCTATTTGCATAATTTATTCTTTTTTTCTCTGTCTCCCTCTCCCTCTCTCGCTCATTCCAAGCTTTAGGCAATTTCCCTCACATTTAAATAGATTGCACATTTAAGGCTACTTAAGGAAAATTATCACTTTGCATATTTTAATTGTTATGAAGGAAGTGATTTGAGAGAGGTCTGTGGCTCATCCTCTTGAGCGGTGCTGTGTGTGTAACAGTGTGTATGTGTGTGTGTGTGTGTGTGTGTGTGATGTGGGCGCTAGGCACTGTGGCGTCGCAGATAACCCCCGAGTTCACACACATCCACTCGACTTTCATCAGAATGCTAATGAGGAAGGATACACTAGGACAAGTGGATCTTTGATATTTACAAACTAGGCGCTAATAACTCGAGTGTAATTTGTTTGACACAACTTTATTTTCCTCTTTTCTTATCAGCAGTGGATTTTTTGTGGTTGGTAAATTGCTTTTGTTCGCAAATGGAATGAAACACAAAGGTCCATTTATAGACTGCACACACACTAACACACGAGTACACACAAACAAATCAGATAATCAATAACAGAAGAACAGAAGTAATCTTTGTGTCTGTATGGAATAAACTATATATATATATATATATATATATACATACACACACACATATATATAGAGCAGCAGAGAGAGAGATATATATACTGAGCAGGAGAGAGAGAATGATGTGTGTGTGATGTGTGGTGTGTGTGTGTATACAGTCTAATTATTATAAGTATTATAAGTATTATAGAGGCTGTTAAGTCTGAGGCCCAGTTCATGCAGCTCTTTAGCTAAAAGCAGCACTGCCAAGTAATGTTTTGCTCCATCTGGCAATACCATGAGCAAACAGAGGGGGAGCTGTGTGTCAAGCTAGTAGGGGGCTGTTGTTCTGAAACCCCTAATTGTGCTGTAGCCCTGATTTAGGTATTAAAAATTGCACTGTGGGTGCTCTAAAA
>JAOYMR010000006.1:26398892-26419404 GCA_025802075.1 Tenebrosternarchus preto | reverse complement strand
CCCCCCCCCCCGCCCCCCCCCCCCGCCCCCCACCCCGGGCGGGGGGCCCGGGGGGCGGGGGGGGGGGGGCGGCCTGCGTCTCTTGTCTTTTCCTTCTCTCTCTCTCTCTCTCTCTCTCTCTCTCTCTCTCTCCACTCCCTCTCTTTTTCTCTACTCCCTCCCTCTCTATTCCCTCTCTCTCTGCCTCACTTGCTCCCTTTTCCACCCTCCTCCCTCTTTTTATCGCCTCCTCTCTCTATCACACACACACTCTCACTCTCTCTCGCTCCCTCTCTCTCTTTCCAGCTTCTCCCTTTTATTGCCTCCAGGACTCAAAAGCCACCATCAACTTTAATCCCAAACTCCATCTGCAAACACAAGTAGTTACATACGCTGTCATCTTAGACTCAGCATGGGATTATCAAAGACACATTTACTCGAGAACCAATGGGACGTCATGGGCAGTCATCACACACGCGCGCACACACACACACACACACACGCGCGCGCGCGCAACAGACTGCTACTGATAAGCGTGAAAATCAGCCCAGTTATTGCATAGACCTCTTGTTGCTGTTGTCACACGGTTGCTTATCAGGGATCACTAAACCCAAACAGACAAAACCACACTGCCCAAAAAGACAACAGTGAATTTAAGTGTTTATGAGATTTCCTCTCTAATCCAGCTTCCTTCTATAAATCTTTTAAGATTACACTCTCTCTCTCTCTCTCTCTCTCTCACACACACCCACAAACACCCACACCCCTCCCCTTCAACGTCTGGCAAATACAAATATATAAAATAAACATCTCCCATAACCCATAATCAGTTTTACAATCTTTAATACTCTAATCACTTTACCTAAACCACAAAAAGCATAGCCTCAGATCCCAATGCACCAGTAGCAGTGAAGTCTACAGTCCCTATTCATATAAAGCAAAATCCAGCACAGCTGTCCTAGTGCTGTATCAGTGCTTTGGGCAAATACAGCAGAAACACAAACACACAGTCACAATGATCAGACACAGTGCATACACAGTGCATTCAGAGATATTTAGTCTACCTAGTCCATGTCTCACCAGTGGGGAGGACACCACAAACACACAGGAGACAAATGTGATGAACCATCACTAAAGTGTTGACTGAGACCCAGGTAGATTAAGGACCTTGTTGAATTCTCCACTGCTAACTTTTTTTTAGTCTAGGATTGGTCTCAGATTGTGTCTGCGACACTGACCTGCAATGTAAACCTCAGCGCCTGTTCCAGGAGTTAAAATCACTGCTGACAGTACATGGCAAAGCTTTACTTAGCAGCAACGACAGCCTGTTCAAACGGCATGCGCGCTGAAAAGGAAAGTAAACGGCACCCCCACCCCCCTCCCGTACACACGCGCATGCACAAACACACACACGGAGCGCTAATTAGCAGGATGATGCTGCGCTAATTGTGTTAATTTACAAGGTTTTAGTCAAAGGGACTGGCGGCTACGGCTGGCAAGGCTGTCAGGCCTGCAGGCTAATGACTAAGAACGGCTCAAGACAAAGCGGCAGCGTGAACATGGCAAGCATGGCAGTTGGCCCGTCAATAACAGCCACAGCCAGCGCAGCACTCCAAACAATGACAAAACCGCGTGCTCCGACAAAACCGCGTGCGTTTAGATTACTGGCACATTAATGCCACGTTTTAAACACTTCGGCGGAAAAGTGCTTTTGATTAGATTTTACAGGGTTGTTAAGCGTGTTCGGGCCCATCGCATCAAGTATTAGGCCATGTCTGCTGTGGGACGCGCGGTATTCCCGCGGCAATCCATTCGAGATGTATGTAAAGATTTATTTCCAATAATAATGTGTACTCAGTGGAGGACATATATTTTCCTTGGTCTGAGGATGAGCTTTCATTTGTCCGCGCAGACTATAAACTGTGCGGTGCGTACTCGAGCACTGTTGAACCTTGGGAGAGATTACCTTGGGAATTTGGCAGTGCAGTTATCTTTGAGCCTTCGTACAGCCACTCGTTAATACATTTATTACTTGTCTTTCATGTTCCACTTTCAAATGTGTGGGTGTGTGTGTGTATATATATATATATATATATATATATATATATATGCCGTTCCTCTCTGAGAGGCAGGTCTTTATAAAGAATGTGGGTGTTAACTTGGGTAAGAATAAAGTGAGATGCTTGGTTGCAGCCCTCCTTAGTGCAGTATTCATACAGAAAGATTTCAAACAATACTCCAGTCTCTCAGTCTAATGACTTTTATGAAACGCACCACACACTAACAAAAGAGCAGATTCCGCTACAGTCATTTAACAAGTCTAAGAAATTACCAGCTTTTTACAATACTAAGACAGGAGTGTCTTCCTCCAACCATTTAGAGCATTTAAGTTGTCTAAAATGAGACGTCAAAAGGTTTAGTTATGGGGTCTGAGCACATTTACTGTGTTACAGTACAGCCTAATCCATATAATACTCTGTAAGTGACAACATTTATAAACATATTTCTGTCTTCCTACCAGATAATGCAGAGAAACCTTTAGGCAATATTAGGTTTTGCCTAATTACATGCTAAACTCTTTCCGGGTGACTAATAAACGGAGACCAATCTAGTCAACAGCAGGACAAACACCTCAAACCAAACAGAGTAATCAGTACGATATAAAATATGAGGCAAAAAACACAAGGGATGAGAGAGAGAGAGAGAAATTGAGAAAAATGAAGACACTGAAAGACATAAAAAGGATGATAGAGAAGGAGAAATAGGGGAATGAGAGAACGTGGGGACTGCAGGAGATGAATCATCTCCAGTTTGGTTTTAGACTACACTAAATCAACGGCAAACTCCTCTGTGCTCCTCATGCCTCCTCCGTGCTCCTCATGCCTCTTCGGACCGGCTCCTAGCTCTGTGACACAGCAATAAATAACACAAACACACAGACAAACCCAGCGCTGTTGGAAATATAAAAACGTCACATCTACTGCTCCCATATGTCCTTAACCTGCCACTGTTTTGGGGGAGAACGTGTTCTGTGGCTCTTTATCCTCGAAGCCCCCCGTGAAAACGGTTTACTAGGACTGTGAAATGTGTAATGTGGTACTGTTAACAGTTGCTATAGTACCCATGCAATTCATGTCATATGTTGCACCAGATCCAATTACATTCACCACAGCCCCCAAATAGTATTTCACATGCAATGTTTATATGAAGTACTCTGTCAAATTAATGCTGTGTTAGAATATACCAGTAATTTGTGCAATAAAGATCATTTTTAAATAGCCTGAGGCGGAAGCCGCTAGGTATTTTCCAGATCTCCACCACACTTGGACTCAACACCGCACTGGTTCACTTAGGTTCCATATGAAGCCTCTGACAAGTTCCATCATTAAAAACGAAATTAGAGACAACAAGCAACGGCTAGCTTTCTCGCTTTAGACGCCGTTGGGATAATTAGTGCTCGTTTCATTAGAGGACGCCTGAAGACGGAGGACCTCCTGCTCGAATTCCACTCTCCGGCTCTGCTCAAAGGCCTTCTGTTTAATTTACCAGTGTCTGTGAGGCTACTTTTACAGTATTGCCCAGCAAATCTTAAATTACACTCGCCATCAGACTCCACCTGGCTACAACGGGGGCCCAAAGCGGAGCAGCCAACAGGCGTTGGACTCGTGGAGGCTGCTTGGGCGCTTCACGCTACGTCCTCATTATAGCAGGACAGCAAAAGGGAAACAATCAAAACAAGACAACAGTTTCACTCCAGATACAACAGGCTAATTGCTAATCCCTAAATCATCCCTGGATCAATTTTTCCATAACACCCACACAAACCTAAGCTGTAAACCAACAGAAGTACCCAGGAACCAAGAAATCGAAATCGGATATCTAGCCTGAGCATTAATTGCTCAACCAAATAATTAAAGATCTGCAACTTCATCGCCCTTTCTAGTTTGTACCGTCTTCCTTGAGCCTGACAGTAATTATGTATGGTCTACGCAGGCGTCTAATAGGTGTGTTATTAGTGAGAGTGATCAACAGTAAACCCCCGGAGAGGAAGCACTGTTACGACGCACTGTTTAATTTCAGACACTGTGATCATGGCCAATGAAACAGAGAAGCTGACCTTTTTGGGAGCCATTAATCTGGCTAGCCTTGGCCGATTTTAAGCAAACAGCAGTGTGCCTGCGCTCTGGCCATCCAATTTCCCAGAGCATAAATTGGACTGCCGCTTACACAATTCTCTAGTCATTACTGCACAGCTGAAAGGAAGCACAGAGGTGGCAGAGTGGTTTTCTTATCCCCCCCCCCCCCTCTTTTTTTGTGTCGTTTGTGTGTGTATGAACACGCAATGGCTTCAAGCATCATTCCCAAGCACTGGAAACCCCCCCCCCCCCATCTCTTTCAGGAAGATGCTGGTGGTTGAGAGGAGGGTGGGGGGCGTGGTCTCTGGGTAGCTTTAGGAGGAAGCTGTCGTAATTGAAACGTGGCCTAATCAGACTCATTACCATTTTGGCCAATTTGCACCACCAAAGATGCTTATTAGGTAACTGTGTTTAATAAAGCGCTCTTTAGAAAGCTAACTGTAATGAGCTCTTTAGAGTCAGGTCTGAGCATGATTATACCAGTGGAAGTGTTTAGCTCGGCTCAGACAGACGGCTGTGTTTAGTCATGTACAATGTCATAATTAAACAGCACAAACCGCTTTCCCCAGCGCACAATGAACACGGCTGCAACCAGAGAAACTCAGAAAAATATTTATAATTACTGATCATTAGAGCCCTGGGATTTTTATCTGTGGATGTAAACATAATTATGAGAGACTCTTCCTTTCAAAATGTGCACACAGTACACTCAACATGACAAGCGTGCGAATACTGTGGACAGACATTAATTATATTTATAAATAAAAACAAGCTCATGTTTCCATCCTAATGCACTGTAGAGACGTGTTTTCTCCTTTTTTCCCCCTCACACTCTCCCTCTCCCTCTACGTGGGGGATGGGATACAGTTCTAATTCAATCTCTGCTGGTAATCGTTATGGCAACAGAAGGCCATTCATCTTACATATCAACTTAAAACCGTTTAAAGTCAATTTGGAAATCCATGTCGCACTTATTGTGCTGGGTCTGAAAGACCAGAGGTCAACATTATGCTCCTAATTTAACCAAGAAATTCAGACAATGTCCTTTTTTGAGACTGAAGATGAGCAGAGATCATACAGGCTAATGCGCAACCAGACAATAAAGTAAAAAAAAAAAAAGAAAATAAACAAACAAACAAAAAAACTATAAACCTACGTAGTGACCCTCCAGGCTACCACAATTTAATTAAGCATTCTAAACACAATTAATCAACTAATTAGCCTTAAATGCATGTCAGAAGATGGTGTTCACATCATTTAGTGACTTGGCTAATTGTGATCCTGAGCAACTCTAAGAGAGGAGAATTATGATAATATAAACAACTTTAAAAGCTCTCAGTGGGAGCGTTTCAGACGAGCTTCACATTAGGAGGTCTGCATACAGTGGCAAGGACATATGTTCTCATGAAGAACGTACGATCACAATGTGAGAAGTGCATATCGTTACTACGGCACGTCACGTGTCCACAGCTTTCCGAGTTCATTTTAGTGCCACTCTCTTCTACTGCCCTCCAGACTAACACCACCAGCGGGAACATCTGGGCAAGTGCTAAGTCCTCAACGGCTAACTACACCTGGCCTTGGCTCAGTTTCAGCTGGTGCCAAAACAAGGCTGTTTTACTTTATGCTCAATACAATGCAGACGTGTGTAATTGCTACTGAGTCAAGACTGGTTTGGTCTCTTGCAGTTTGTTTTCACACACTTTGCATTCATTTCCTGCGAAGTGGAACCTCACAAACCTTCTTCCTAAAACGTGCACCAGCCTTGTTTCCCTGCTCGAAAAACGCCTGATTATAGTGATTACAATGAAAACGCGCAAACTAATAGCAAATCGGTCAAAGGCAGTTTTAACAAGCTTTAGTCTGGTTATACTGCACTGTGGTTAAGTGGCATCTTTCAGCTGTCTGCACTTAAAGTAATAAACAAATAAGCATATCACACACACACACACACACACACACACACAGCTAAAATAGCAATTCCGCATCTCTGTATCGAGTAACAGTCAAAGACAATTCTGTTCCATTTGTATGGAGTAAATATTCTAAACAGGTACATCAAATTTTTGGCACAGGGACCCACAGGTGACAAATTCCAAATGCAGAAAGTACACAGGATAGCAAAATGCGCATACATGAAGACGACCGATTCTGAAGGGCCCTGGGGAAGTGTGTAGTGATACTCAAAGCCAAGCAGTGTCTTTGACTCACAGATCGTCAAATCTAAAGGCATTCCCTACCCTGACGGTCACGGTGCCAGACCCAGCGTGTGTATGAACAAAAACTCCCCTCACATCAGTGGTACCTGACTGAGTGACAACCGGGGCGGCCACTTCGGCCGAGTTGACAAGAAATCTGATTTTTCACGATTCGCTAATTTGATTGGACCTGCATTTTTAATCATTTGATCAAATAAAAACAAAAAACAACAAAAAAAAACCCATCATGGGTGGAGTTAACGAGACATCCTACAGATTTTAAATGACCCACTTGGCCATCGAACGCTTCTCGTCCCTCGCGAGGTGCAGGTGTGATGTGAGCTGTGTTCTGATGAGGTCTCTTGTATTATCCATGACCCGCAGGACCGCAGGCGATGCCGCCTCCGTCATAGCAATGCATGTGAAGAGCGGAAAGGTGTCTTCTGCTGAGCAAACCCCAAAGTAAGGAGATACCTCCAAATTCTATAGCCAGAAGCAACACGAACCAAAAAAAAAAAAAACCCCAAAAGGCAAAAAAACTCCTAAAAGATAATAAAAGTCTGAGAATAAATCCACTGGAAAAGAAACCAACTAGACAAGGTAGGCCGCATTTCAGTGAGGATCTACTGTGGACTTTACCAGGCTTAACAACATGTTTCAATCTTGCATGTATCTGCCTTAGTTTAGAATCCCCGACCACTCGCTCCAAACTCAGTCGAGCTGTCAGTCAGCTGCGTCCACACGCCGGGCTATGGGAAGAGAGGAAACCGGAGGAGGTTAATAAGGTGCTTTACTTCTAATGTGCCATCTGTTTTTGTCTCAGAGCGCCACTGTCAGCGCTCTACAACTTAACTCGCCGCGTACGAGCGTCGCCTTTCGCCGGAGCCGCTCGGAGCGGCGCGACACCTCTGCCGCCGGGCCGCTCTCCGAACACGCGCGGGGCGTCAACGACAAATAAATAAATAAATAAATAAATAAATAAATAAATAAATAAACGGGCCAAAATCGAAAGCTAGAGTGGTTAGAGCCACATAAAAGTGGGGGTGAGGGTAGGGGTGGGATTTATACAGGGCTCTTATCTTCAACGCCGGTCGGCATGTCAGTCAAAACAAGTCCATTTCCGGAGACAAGGCCATTCTTTTGTAACTCGCCGTAATATTCATGATTGTGTTGGGGAGAGACGGCGCGGTGTGGCGAGCACAGCCTGCTGTGACAGAGCTGTAATCATTTCAATCTGCTAAACACCGATTACGCCCCTCACAGCAGCCGTCTGCTCCACTGATCTGACGCTCCGGTCTCCTTCTGCTCCTCCTCTCTCCTCCTTGCTCTCCTCTTCTCATCTCCCACTCAACTGGATTTCTGGGCCTCTCTTTCTCCTCCCGTTCTCTTCTCCCCCAGCACCTCCTCTGCTAATGAGAACGTGGAAGTTGGAGAGGGCTAATGTCCTTTATACACAGATCTATTTATTGATATACATCTCAAGCGCTATGAGAACTACATTCTCATCTCTCTAGTACCATTGCCTGATCTGGATACTGTTCGGTGGGCTGAGCTACATTATTAGCTTTGAAGTTACTCATTATTAATAATGAAAGGAACCCAGTCAGGCTATACTGGCAAACGCAGAGACTACTTCGCTTTAATCATCAAATTGATTACAATTCTCCATCAAATTTAAATCTGTCTTTCTGTGCGTTGCAGTATAGTCATTTACTGGTCTCCACCACCACCACTACCACCACCACCACCACCCCTCCGAACACTAACTCCTCCCCTTCTCCTCAGTCATCCATCAGTCCAAAACACAATGAGCTCATTATTTAGCCAATAACTGCGCCACAAACGCACATTACACTGAGCTAAATTATAAATCATTACACATGTTACTCTTTCTGATATTAAGTGGACGGTAAAGTACGGCGGATGCATCATATTTCAAGAGCGCACAATGTGCACAGACGTGACGGCAGAGAGAGTAATGACGATCCATTATCTTATATTGCTTCCAATAATAATTTTCAAGACTCTCATTTCGTGAAGGGTGGTCCATCAGATGCACATCACAAAGATGTTCCTACGTAATGCAAAATGGATCTTTAAATGTCATTAGCAGAAGTGAGGTAAGAGAACACATGAGTGACTTCTGCACCCACAACCTCCAACAACCCCCCACCACCCCTTCCTGGTTTTCTGGCGCATGGAACTGACGCAGCCAATCAGGGTGAGAGCACACACACACACACAGTACACATTGCCTGTAGACCCTAATGAATGCTGGTTCATGATTTCGGTCTTTGAAGTGCAGTATTTGCAGCTGATTGCCCATCAATGTATAATTTCCAATGAAAATGCCATGAAGACGTAGTGAAAGTCAATGGCACTATACATCATATACTTGAAGTGATGAGATAACTCACTGAAAGCCAGTTGTATTAGAAAGCTTCTCCAGCAAGACAACAATGATGAATACAAACCACCCACCCAGTAACAAGAGCATCAGTGACAACAGCAATAACAACAATCATCGGCTTCATCATCATCATCATCATCAGTCAGTAACCGACTTGTCATACCGTGGGAGAAATGACACTACTGTTAAATCATCACAGCCGTCTAAATATGATCCAACTTGTTCATGGTAAAAACATGCCAGGAACACGGTCAAACACGTAGTCTAATTCTGAGCAGTACTAAGCCAATCGTCAAAGTAAAAGAGCAGAGGCCTGCAAAGTCATATTTATCAATATTTTTATCTGAGGGATAAATAGCATGTGGATGGCACTGGTTATCAAAGAGACAGAGAGAGAGAGAGAGACAGAGAGAGAGAGAGAGAGAGAGAGAGAGAGAGAGAGAGAGACAGAGACAGAGAGAGAGAGAGAGAGAAACCCTCAAGCTCATTCACAGTCATAGAAAATAAGGGAAATGAATAAGGAATGAATGTATGAGAAGGTGGGCCCTGTGATGGACCGGCACCCTGTCCAGGGTTGGATCCCACCTTGCACCCTGTGCCTCGGCTCCTCGTGGCACTGAATTAGATTAAGTGGTTTAGAACATGAATGCATGAATGAATGTTCAAGCAGACCTCAGAGAAAATGTATAAGGGAAAATGTGGATGTACAAGTCATCAGCAACAGAAACACACTCATGAAAACATTGCCTTTGTATGGATCCAAGGTACCATGTGTTGTGGAGATCACTTGACCTTAACAAAGTCTTTCTTTGTAACTACAGCTTATTGACTACAGGCATGAGGTTCCTTTTTTACCATTTATCAAACCTTTCAATTTAGTGAATATATTCAGTGCTTTAAAACTTTAATTTCCAAAAAAAAAAAACTTGATCATTTAATTTCAATAAAAGAAACAAAAAATGATGAAGTGAAGAGTGTGTTTCAAGGACAGAGAATGGTCAAAAGTACTTTGAATAAAAACACATCTTTATTTGGGCTTCTATAGAGGGAAATACGCATAGATTTGCCTTTGTCTGCTGCCTCAGTCTCATTCTTAGTTGAAAGACCTCTGTTAAGACATTTAAATAACAAAGGAGTAGGAATAAAGACCATCTCTAATGACTGATAATAACCGATTAAATGTTTAACAAGATGTTTTAACAAGAGTTCTCTAATAGCAAATGAGTAATAATAAAAAAAAAAGTGCTTCAATTTAATGTTCTTTTGGTTCAGGCAACCCAATTTTATGGTGAAGATCTCTGCTATACTGTTCTATACATGTATATCTTTGAGTCAATGTCTGATTAGAGCCAATATCTTTGTTACTTACCTGAAAAACACAGCATTTGCTTCACTCTCAAGAATTACATTGGTTTTATGTAGACATTTATCCATATGTTTAGAAACTATAACAATTCAAAAAAAGATTTGTATAGGCTTTATCTGAACACACCAACTGTTACAGCTAAATTCTAAAAAAAGAAATACCATCTCCAATTATTATTTTATTATTCATTTAACTAAAAGCAGTGTACTGTAGTATAAACATCACCTTTGCTTTTAAACAGGGGGATGAGTATTTCATTTTACCTGTTATGATCTTAGCTCAACAGTAAGAGCCTGTACCACTCACAGCCAAGCCAGGTGGCTTCATGAGTGCATGTATATTGTAAGATGAAGAAACAGGACACTTTGGACACACACACACACACACACACACACACACACACACACAGGCTTAACAGTTAGAGCACACACGTATCAGAGTAGAAAAGCAGGATGTAGGTGTCAAAGTTGGATTTCTCCATCTCTGAGGGTGTTTAATAGAGACGAACAGCCTCTATAGATAAAATGAACCACCTCTATACAGAAGAGCTCTGCTGAAGTACTCAAGCACTTAATGAATCAGCAACATTATGCAAATCACTAACCCATAATGCCTCTTGGTACTTCACTGTCATTCTGCCCCTGTTGTGAATAGTTTGAAACTTCAAGACTTTTGCACAGTAATTCTGTGCAAAAAAAAGGCACTGATCCGATCTTAAAAAGGAACAGCGGTGGGTACTTCTGCTAAACTTCTGCTTCACGAGGCGGCGCGTTAAGGCTCGGCTGCTGGAGGAGACGCGCGAACAGTAGCCCTCCTATAGCTGTGAGCGCAGAGAGGGAGCGAGAAAGTGATCCATCAGTGAGACTTGTACGAAGCTGAACTCACTTTGGCTAGCAGGCTTCCAGCACTGGCGCGGGTTTGTCTGCAGATCAGAGCAGGCAGCTTGTGTTCAGCTGGTGCATATGAAAGCAAGTTGGCCGGCACTCAAACTCTCGCCACAGTCGATGTGTTGAATAATGTATCTGGAAGTGTCACAAGGGCTCCTGCAGCTCCTTCTGAGCCAGATTTAAATGTTTATGCTCAACTGACTACTGCTATGATACACAAACTCTTACACTTACATACATACACACACACACACACACACACACACACACACACACACACACACACACACACACACACACAACAAACCAAACATGATCATTGGCACCTTGCTATTTTAAACATGTTTAAGCACATGTTAAAGATGGATGAAGATCAAGACTTTATACAAATGTCAATATCTATGTTGGTACATGGAACTTTAGTTTTTATCCTGGAATTGTGTCTGCATTATTGTTGCATTAAATGCCTCCTGTCTAAATTAAATCAGGTTTCCATTAGTTACGATTCATGGGAAGATAAAGTATTTGCTTGACAGATGAAGAGCACAACCAGAAAATGCCTTTGGTAATGGCAAAATATTATTTTTAAATCACAGTCAGTAGCGATAGCTAATGCATCAACATACACTTGCCAGACTGATGGTTTAAATATGCTAATTTCCTCTTAATTCTGTCATCTAACTAAAAACGTGAGAGTAGTTTACACGTTTGTTAAACTTTTTTTTTTTTACTATTCAAAAACTGATGTTGAATACAGGACGGTGTCGAGCGCCACTCAGACTTAAAGAGGAAAACAAAAACTTCAAAAGATTCCAAATGCATGAAGGACTGGTCAAAAACAACCACACTACAAAAGCCTGCATGCAGTGGGAACCAGCAGACTGTACACACTCGTGAACATTCCTGCTGCTTTGCTCAGGAACGACACAAAACCATTTCCAAAAGATGGAAAAAAAAAAATCTACAGTCTGTTTTTTTTTTTTTTTTTCCAAGCGAACAAATATAATAATACACATCACATCACACTAAATTCTCCATTACATTGTTAAATGTACTTGCATGCCATCATTCATATGCAAATTTAAACGTTCCAACCTTTCCACATAATCACAGATGATTTCGGCGCAGAAGAGCTGCTGGTGTTGACAGAGCTGTCTGGGAAGCCTAATAGCCCATGATGGCGTTCTGTCTGCCTAGCGCTCGGCTGGCGAAAGAGACAAGTGTTTCACATTTGGCATTTTCTTATGCAAAGCAATAATTCACGGGGTCCTGGGCATATGTAGAGCGCCATTGTTCTGTCCAAGCGATGCTCATTAAGGCATGACACCCGGGGCTAAAAAACTAGTGAGCCGGTCTGGCCTCTCGAGAGCCCTGAAGAACACTATACACAGCTTCGGCCGTCAGGAAAGCCTGCTCTGAGGCTAGAGAGATAGCGTCAAATACTCTCTCCATCTATCTCTTTCCTGTTCTCTCTCTCTCTCACACACTCTCATACACACACACACACACAGCGTGGAGGGCGTTTTATCAATGGCAGTGGTACAATCCACTGTGGTCATGTCTATGTCTGTATGTGTGTGTGCCTTTTCAGCTCCAGTGCAGAACTATCCAGGAATCCAATGATATCCTGGAGAGAGAGATAGAGAGAGAGAGTGTGTGTGTGTGCGCGTCTGGGAGAGACTGCTGGGGGAGACTGCTGGGGGAGACTGCTGGGGGAGACTGCTGGGGGAGACTGCACTTCCACAGTGGCTCCTCTGTGGAATCCCACGGCCCAAGACTGCTGTTTGATCTGGCTGAGAGTGGTGGCGTGGGTGACAGTAAACTTGGTCTGAAGATCCTCTCTCTCCCTTGCTCTGTCTCTCTCACGCTCCATCCCTCCCTCTCCCTCTCTCTCTCTCTCTCACTCTCCCTCTCCCTCTCGTGCACTCCACGTCTCTAGGGCTCACTTACACACTTCAAAGGAGAGGAGTCCAGGACTGTGACCTCGCCACATGAAGCCTCATTGACCGAACCCCACTCCCTCGCCGAAGGGCCCGGTCCCAAAGCCACAACGGCCCCCCCCCTCCCCGAGGATGGCTAAGTACCACCCCAACCTGCTGCCCCCTAAAGACCTCCAGACAAACCATGGCGCAAACAGAGGAAAGATGAGGGCCGGGTGGAAAGACGAAAGACTTTCCAGGGTTTATATGTACACTTCTTGATTGAAGAAATGCTTTTATCCAGCGAGACTCAAGTTGTCCAGACAGTGAATAACATGGCGCTACAAACACAGGGATCCCGCATATAAAATAGACAGGTGTTTTCACTAGCTATATCAAGTACCATTGTAACTTTGTCAGCATCTAGACAGTGATCAATAACTCAGTCACCAGCAGCAGTAGGACGTTCAACGTTCGCATCACAACCTAGACACATCAACAAGACTTTCTCTTTCACATAAATTCAGGAATGAAGTGGTAAGCTTAAAGGATATTTAAGTTAATGAAATTCAATCAAAAAAACTAAATCAAAAATCATTTGTTGATGTAATAATGTTGTTTTGAATACAATGCATTTTCAGCATATCTTTGAATGAAGGTGAACATATTTAACTATTACATTCACCAAGCCATTTTTACTTAATGGCCTATTACAAAATGCTAAATTCATATTATTAAACCACACAACTTGCAGTATTTATATGAAGGCCCAGGTGGTACAATAATTTATTACCTGGTTAACACTGATACTCTGGAAGTTGGTTTTCCTATGATTGTTACCCATTTGTCATTTTTTTTCTTCAAATATTATTATTTTACGTTATGGAATAAAGCTAAGCACCATAATGAAAGAACTAACATGACTTAAGCTGTGTATTGTAAAGCCAAGCTTTTTTACAGTTAATGTCTTAGGTTTGTATGGCCCTCATTATCTCACAAACAATCAAATGTTTAGAAAACTGTAGACAATATATTTACTAGCTGAATGAGAGATTCACTATTGTTGTGACATCATTATTGTTGTGATTTGTATGTTGGGGCATGGATTAGCTCTTCCAATCTACCCTCTATGTGTTTATATATGCATATATTTATACAGATATATGTTTATATATATGTCTTTAATTGCCTAATTGTTCTATGGGGATAGACCTTTGAGCTTGCAAATGTAGTAAACTTCATCTTCCTTTCAACTTTGAAGATAACCGTACATAATTGACATTAGTGATAATTACTCAGTTTTAATGACTTACGCCTATTACTTAATTTTAAGTTTAAAATGAAGCATAATGAACGGAATTAGTACAGTTCACTTGATTAACATAACTTTACACAACAGTAGATATTTGTGTGGTTCACACTCAGTTTAGGAAATTTATGCTCCAACGTTTGAGTTTATAAAAGTGGTTCAAGGATTTCCTCAAAACAACTTCAGTTGACTTGTCAGGTTTTCACAGTTTGGCGCCTTCCTTCAAATCTCCCCGCATTCTCAACATTCTTTCTGCAAACGCAAAGACGGCAGGAACCTTTTCGAATGGCAACAGGCCCAGCCCACTGCAAGAGAGGACGCTACCTCCATCAGTGGCTCCATGAATACACCACCCTGCCCATCCATTACACATACCAACCACAACAGTGACTGTGAAGCGGAAAAATAAAGTGGTGTGTCAAGTGACACAACTCACTTTTTTCAAACTCCTACTTACAGGAGGTGCTTACAGGAAACTCAAAGCTCCCACTCGACAATGGTCACAGACAGCGGAGTTCGAAGACATCCAAAAGATGCACTTAACCGATTCAGGTCAAATGCCCACCTGCGAAATCCCACGAGAGTTCGTCTAACCGTCGCTGCATGTGTTCAAACAGGAGGAGCGAATAATAGAGTTTTATTAGACTACCCAGCAGCCTGTTCGGTGTGCACAGAGGGCCATTAACGGCCGGCCTCGCTGACACACGCTCATCGGATACGAGAGCCCGTACCGAAAGAAACACACTCTAACATAAGGCTGTCATCCCACCACCCCACCCCCTTCCAACAATACCCAGCAGTCCCTCATCCTGGTTCTCTCTTTAATGTGTGTCCAAATTTAGGCGAGAGGAATCCTTGGTTTTGAAGCTAAGTTCCAGGTGCAGGGCGAGTTGAGTAGAGGGGGCTCAGTGCCTTCCTGAACAGAAAGTACAGGGCCATCTGGACCGAGACCTGCAGATCTTGCTATTTAAATAAACATTACAAATGCTCCACTTAAAAGGTTTTTCCCCAAAAATGGACTATACAGCCAGAATGTACCACAGCAGATGCTGCAAGCATATGACCCACTGTAATCTGTTGATTATCACCACAAACACTCAGATGGACATGTGAAATCTGTATGATTGACCTTGGTGATATGCTAATATAACATATTGCACGGTATGTATTAAATGTAATCAGTTATTAAATGTCATAATATGGCATACTAATATAGACTGAGTTGCATTATACTGACCTACAGATAACCTGAACGAAAAAAAAAGGCCCACCATGTTTATTAGTAGTTGGTAAGAGGACACCTAGTATCATGAAGAACTTCCTGACTATACCTACAAGTATGGTGTGTAAAGCTTGTATGAACCGTCAACCTTACATGGATTTTACAGTAACCTCCTGGCTGGCCTTAAAAGAGGAAATATAAAAGAAAACATCAGCATACAAGCAGTATAATGTAAAACTGTCAGAAAACATTGTGATATGAAAGAAATACATCTCCAACGCCCACGGTTAAGTAACTTATTAAGGTGCTACACAATGCACTGTTTGGCTACGTAAGCCATCAGTGCAGCCCGTGCTGGGAGAAGGTATTATTTTACTCTTGGAAAAAGTAGCAATTCTTGAGTGTTGCGTTCGAACAAAACTGTATTCCTGCAACACTTGAACAATGAGCTTAAGGTGTTGAATCCTATAGAGAGCATCTCTGATGGAAACTTGACTGGTTTCAGACATTCTAAGTAAATAACTTCAATAATGTATATCGGTACAATCCAGTCTACCTTTAATTTCTGTGCTGAAACCGTATAGAAAGTTTAGTATAGAAAGTTACGCCAAATGTTATGTGTAAGATATTTAATCTATGACAGGTGAACCGCACTAAAAGAATATATCCCTTTTGATATATAAAGCCCTAAAGTAATTGGATAAGTTATCATGATCTTAAAACAAATTCTCATGACTGCATATCCACATAGTAGCCATGTAACAGCCATTTTCAGTGCCTGCTTATTTCGGGGCTTTATTGTATTCAGTCGCGTCTCCAGGAAATGCTTGCGCGATGGAGCTCAGGTCAGGTGGCTGACTTGGCCAATCGAGAACATTCCATTTCTTGGATCTGAAAAATTCCATATTTGCTTTAGTAGTGTGTTTCAGGTCATTGTCTTGCTGCAAGGTTAAGTGCATTCCACTGTGTTATGAGGTATTCGTTCAGATCTGAGCACTCAGGATGTTTCTGTACAATTCAGATAGACAGAAGATAGCAATCTCACCAGCAAAACAATCGTCATTCCGTGTCATCAATAAAAAACAAAACACAAAACAAACAAATAATAATAAAAAAAAAAAACATTAGCAGCTACATATCCTCATACCTCCACCCGTCAGCTCATACCTCCATGCTTGGCGTACTTTAGATCATATGCACTTCCTTTCTTCCTCCACATTTTTCTAATCCCATCATACTGGTGCACATTAATCTGCCCATAAAACTGGCTCACGAATCATCCTTTTTATGCTTTTGTTTTTAAAAGCAATGTGCAACTTGAGCCACACAGCTGGTTTGCATCTTGTAGCGAATACATCATGCTGGTGTGTTCTTTCCTTTATGGTAGTCTTTGACACATCCATGCCTACAACCTGAATAGCGTTATTGATTCTTCATTTACGCACTGCTGTGGTTTCCCTTCGTCTGAGAGGTTGTCTGACATCACTGAGCTTAACAGCGCATTCTGGCTCTCTAACAACCTTAACTAAACAGTTGAATCTGGCATATCCAACATTGTGGATCTCTTGAGCTTGAATTAATGATGCGAGAACACACAACTGGCCAAGCAACAAGAGAAAACTCAGTTGTCCAATTATGCATGGTACCCTAAAAAGGTGTGCCTATATATATATAGGCTAGGCAACCAGAGGGTTGTGATTCCAATATGGTTCACCCAATATAGATGTAAATACCTTCAAATTAAAGCTGACATTCTACACTTTAATGTCACTGTTTAGTTTCAAATCTAATAAACTGATTTACTTATAGATTGGACTCTGGATTAAATCTAATTTAGTCTTTTTTTTTAATAAAAGTGATTATTTAACAGAATATTTCCCCTGATATAGACTAATAAAAATTAAAAGATGTGGTGACTGGCCAGTGCTGTAGCTTATGAAAAATGTAGAGCTTTGTTGCTACTGGATATCTGACTGAAATTTAAACGTCTCAGTGGTCCGGCCAGGCTACAAACCACTGGCCTCCCTCGGCCACAGGCTGATCACTAGAGAGGAAGAGAGAGAGAGAGAAAGACAGAGAGAAAGAAGAGAAAGGTCCAGAGACTGACCGACTTCACCCTTAACTGATCGGTCAAACTAGCAGGTCAAAAAGAAATCAGATGCATATACTGAGTTGTATGTCACTCCAGATTTAAAATTCTTTCTAGTGCAGGACTTTGATGCAACCTTTGTATGTTTCACAGAAACTTAAAGACATGTGTGAGGTGCTGAATGAGTTCACCAACTTTTAATGGAACAAGTTTCACTTCACTAAAGCTGTGGGAGAAGTGACACTATGGAAGATCAATATATGCAAATACAAATGGGTCATTTACATATTTTACATTTTTAAAGGTGCGCTTATATCCATGCGGGTGTTCTGTGGTAACACACACCAAGTCAGGCTCTTGACTATATACTAGTAGGCGTTGGGAGCAGACAATTGTCACTTATGTGAACAGAGCTCTTTCAACTCCCTTTGGCTAGTGGAGTCCAACGAGTTTTTTTTTTTCAGGAGGTTTTTTTGCAGAGTGGAATTACTGGGCAGTGGCCGTAGATCAAAATGACACCCTGCTTTCTAACCATTAACTCTCAAGTCTGCTTCCAGTGGATTAACAGGTAGAACACGTTTAGTAGGAACGTGCAGCGAGTGACCCGTGCATGTCTCGCTCTTGTGGTTAATGCGATCGAGGCAGGAGATACACCCAACGAAACAGATTCGAAGGTTAAAACGGTAAGTAAGCAAATAAATAAGAAAGGCTGAACATGTTTTGGTGGGCTGTCTGGCCATTGGTCTTCAAGTACTGTACAAATAAACTGCAATTAAGAATCCCGATAATGTTTTAATTGAACAACTGAGCACTGAGAGTAGGGAGACAAAAGGGAAGGCCAGCGTGGCGATTGGCTGTAAATAGCAACAAGGCGTCTGTAGCCCGTGCTGCTAGGCGGTCACTATCGACTGGAGTGGTTGGAGAAGGTCAGGCGAGGAACACGGGCCGCTCAAAAGGTGGAATGAGGCAACTGAAGCAATCTTTGGTCAATATGAAATAGAAATCTGTGGCCTGCACTGTGCCAAAGTTACTGGAGTGAGGGAGAGCTGCCTCGTGGGGCGGGGGGATGGGGGGGTTGGAGGGGATCCAGCGTGTTGCCAAGCGGAAGGGGGGGGGGGTGTTATGGGAAATCGGCTCAGCCACTGGCACGGTGTAGCCTGGCGTGAACAGAGGAGCACGCTGCGCACGTCAGGGAATATAGATCTGAGCTCGGAGCCGCCGTTCGGCAATATGTTACTGAAGGGGTTGCGGCGAGCTGGGTGTCAGCGTTCTGGAAAAGCTACCGGGCGCTTTATCAACCAAGATCACCCTTTAAGCCCACCGATGCAGCATTTAATTAAGGTTTTTTGTTTGTTTTTTTTTAATCAGCAGCACATGTAAAGAGACGTAAGGAACTGGCCATTAGCAGCAGTTTAAACACAAGCTCAATCTGAGGGCAAAATTTTGGGGCATCAAAGGTGTCAGAGTTCACTGCCCTATGCAGTCTCAGAGTAATGGGTTATTTAGAGGAATGGAAGTGTCTCATAGGTGGTCTAATTCTATGGCCTTCACCCAAGCCTTCTCCCGTCTTGTGTGTGTGTGTGTGTGTATCTAGTGTACTCCAGCTCAACATGTTCAGCAGGCCCAGTGACACTCTGGATCAGCTGCAGAACCACTCATCTTTCTCTCGCTCCCTGAGAGGCAGCGCAGGTCTCTGAGAGTCTCTCTAGCTGTGTCTCTCTCACTGTCTCTCTCTTTCTCTGAGAGATACCATTCAGCCTGGGTTTGTCTGCCATACTCATATTGATGTGATGAGAGTGAAAAGGCCTAATTCAGAACCCAGAACCGATGCTCAAGAGCACATGCAGCCTGCATGTTGACCAACCACACTTTTCTATAATATTAAAATGGATATGCGTGTGTGTATTCATCAATGAAACAGACAGTACTGATGTTTCAGCAGCAAGAAGTAGTTTTCCACATGACTTGGCTTAAAAGTATAGCTACTAAAGGTGATCATTGGAAGACTTGCACTTAAATTACAACTGATATAAAACAGCAATCATCCTAAGTATATAACACTGTCCATGGATGTGTAAATAATGTTAAACTTCCCAAATGAAAATAACAAAATTTGACGTTTCCATAAGGGCACAGACTCGTGTATCCCTACGACTAGTACGTCAGTGAGTGATCAACCTTCATCGCCGTAGTCCATCCACAGCACAATAAATCAAACGGCCAAACAAAAACGCTGCTTTTAACCTCCCGGTCCACAGTGTTAATAAATATTAATAGCGTTCATTTGCACACCACTTTCGGCTCTATTTAAGAGCCATAAAGGCAGCGCCAGCGTGCGTTCCCGGCAGGGCTCAGATCACAGCCCGCGGCCCGAATCGCCGCTTAACAGCGCTACTGCACTTCAGAGCGGATAAATATTGAATTGACTATTTTTATTCATTTATATATTTCTTTACTTATGTTTGCGCTCGCTTCTGATCACGCAGGGTTTTTTTTTTTCCCTTGCCGTGCGTGAAACGGAACGCGAACAGAGGCCCTCGGCTCGTGGCTGTTGTCCCTGGACGGAGCGTTGCGAGGAAGCAAAGCAGGTTTACAGCGCAGTGGGGCGGCAGTAAGCTGAAAGCATTAGACGGAGTCAGTCCGGAAGGACGGCCAGAGAGAGGAATGTGGGAGGGGGAGCGAGGGACCAGGGACATAAGATGCAGAAACGGTGGTTAGAAGCGAAAAAAAAAAAGAAGCCATGCCAATTTTACATGATTAAGAAAAGAGAAGCTAAATGAATGAAAGCAACAGGTGTTTCCCATCGCCCCTCAGCATGCAGTCAGCAGAGTCTGCACTGAGTTATATTTACACTAAGAGAGTAATCATTTGTATTTACACAGTGTAATGAAATGTTAAAAGATGTGCTGTTACTGAACTGGTCTTCAGGTCGGGGGGGGGGGGGGGGGGGGGGGGGGGGGGGGGGGGGGGGGGGGGGGGGGGGGGGGGGGGGGGGGG
>JAOYMR010000006.1:26352937-26368052 GCA_025802075.1 Tenebrosternarchus preto | reverse complement strand
TCTCTCTCTCTCTCTCTCTCTCTCTCTCTCTCTCTCTCTCTCACACACACACACACACACACACACACACACAGTAGCAATCCCCCTAATGCTATTGGCACATTTCCAACAAGTAGCTCTCCAGGGAGATGCAATGCTACAGTGCTTCCATAATTAAGCCATTGGCAAACAAAGAAATAGTCAGCTAAATGCTTCCTGGAGAAGAATCACAACATATCTGCTGGGATTTACCGTAGGTGATTTTTTTAAACATCTCAACAAACTAATTGGTTCCCCTGTCTATTGTTTGTCATGCACAAAGATATGAATGCACTCTAACTCAGAGGCGCTCATCCAAAAAGAGAAACACTGAATTCAGACATGCATAGGTCATGCGATTCCTGGCTCTCTCCTGCTTTCTCTCTATATATCACACACACAGGCAAACATGCACATATACACGTGCACAAACACACATGCGTGCACACACATGCATACACACAGAGAAAGACACACATACACACACATACATTGTCACTTGGCAATTAGAGGAGACTGATATGTCTCATTTGAGCCAAACACCTGTCCATTGTCAATGCAGGATCAGAGGTATGATACTGGAATTTCAATTGGCTAGTGTTTATGTGTATATAAATAGAGAGGACTATTGATGCATAATTCCTCTGTTCACCTTAGTCCTGTCCACCATAAACACCTCTCTCCAGGTAAAGCAGCGTGTTGCAGTTCAGCACGGAACATTTTCATTCCACCAAGTGCTTAGGAATGTCGAGGCTGGTTCCTGTCAACGCACAACTCCAAAAAAGTCAGAAACCTCTTTCCAAAAAATTCATTCACATGCCACAACAAGGAATGTCACGCATTATTACAATGCTGACATTCTGATGGGCGGAAGAGTCCAGTGAAGGCCGTGGAATGATTTGGGTGAATTAAGGTTGTGGCAACCAAACACCGACACGTGAAAATTCATTCATTTTCACTTTAATTTTTAGGCTGAAAGGCATATAGCCCAAAGAGTTTCCTTTTAACGTAGACTGGCGAAATCTGTTATGTACCATCATACTGTAGCAGTAGGTTTTAATTGAATACTATAAGAAAAATAAGAAAAGATATGCAGAACAAGGGTGAGAAAGGGTGAATTCTTCACCATATACATGTTCCCTATGCAGGACTGTAAGGAGGAGTGGACTCCCAGGCTTCTGAGGAAGGCTTCAGCAGAGCTACCATGAGCGAGACTCCTACAGCCCAAGAATGAGGGGGGAAGTGAATGAGTCTTAGGGCTGAGAGGACTGAGACGCCAGCGTGCTCCCTCTGAGGGTGTGATGAGAACAGCTCTTCAACCATTACATAATCAATTGTTTCTGTAGTACAATCTCCAAAAGGCTCTCATTACACGGAGCTACTCAGGAGTATGAAACAGGGTACACAGAGCACAGCACTCCACAGCTGGAAGCCGATCTTGACATTTCATGCTGAAATAAAAGCACTGGGAAATTGGTTCTATTTTTACAAATTAGGGTTTTTTTCTCTTTTTCTCTCTCTCTATCTTCTCTCTACCTCTCTTCACTGTATATGCTCTTATTATCAGTTTTAACGTCAAATTTGTCAGTTGTGGTATTATTTTTCAGATGTGGGGTAAGAAACATCACCGAACATTTTTTGAAATTGTTTTTTTTTTTTAATGTAGTTATTTATTATTTAACCATGTTAGAATCCCAATGAGATATAAACCTCTTACACATGAGACCTTGAGGCAATACGTATAACTCCAAAGATAGCAGCATTATGTGTAATTCCACTCACAATATAATTTCACTGAAATGATCTAAAAATTATTGTCACGGGTGGAACGTGTGCAAGAACACAAAACACAGAAAGGAAGCAAATGCAGGTTTCTGACTGAAGAGTTTAATGAGAATGAATCCGAACATAAAAATGCACAAACTAACACAAAGCCCATAACATAAGAGTAACGACCAGCAATAGACATGATACAAAGCATGTTATAAATAGGTACAACCATAATGACATAACTACCTTCAGGTTGTGAACCTACTAATGGATGATGACCGCCACCTGAGGGAGGCATGGACGTAACCATAGTGACAAATGAAGAAACAAACAACAGTCCACATGATCACTGCCGCCCCCTGCAGGTGACCACTGGTACCATACTGTGACAATTACAATATAACAAAATATCAATTGTATCACCAACTGCAACATTTGGGATCAAAAGACTTAACCCTTATGACTTAGGCCTTTCCAATAGGTTTAAATGTGGTCCTGAAGGATTTTTTGAAAGGCTGATCTGAGTTCAGTGGGAAACAGGATGGCCTCATTGTCCGATAAGCAATTTGGCCTGAGACTTTAGTCCATAAATTGCATGTTTTCAACCCACCAAAGCAACTGAGTAAAACGGAACTCTAGATATGAACCCGGTAAACTGATGCATTCACACACAACAGATTCAAGACAAGAAATGCAGCTTCAACGGGTCTACAGCAAAATAGAAACAGGTCTGGTTCCTAAAATAAAAACTTCATTTCAATTTAATCTTTGTCACCAGATTCTGTGAATGAAGCGTCAGACAGACGATTAATTAAAATTCCTACATGCAGAAGCCAAAAGGCAACCTTATATAGTCACGTGCTGTACTGAGTACACGCACGACAACAAATAACTGTACTTAATGTATTAGTACTGAATAAATTAATAAATACTCACTCAACCAAACATCGTCCAACCCATTAATTCTAAATGTACAGTTACCTGAGTGATTATTTAGACCCCCTTTTCAGCATATTCCAAGTCTACTATACCTCTGTCCTCTTATCCATACTGGAAATATTTGAGACTTTGTTTTTGTAATGTTTAATTTGGCCCAGTATCCATTTTGCTTGCTGAGTGACTGGATCTCAAAGCCTGAGTAATTAGCTGATGGTGCAGTAGAGTCTCAGGATCCCTGCTGCAATGTCGTTATTAGTGACATCACTGCACAGAGGTCATGCTTGGGCTCCTCACCCTAATATTCCCTATGAATTTGGTACTAAAAGTCCTGATGATTTTAGATGCTGGACGTTCATCACAAACATCTTGTGTTTTTAAAACAGTACAAGGACACAAAGGCGGTGAAGGAATAACCAGATATATATTGTAAAATAATAGATCATACCAGTAACTGTCCATGTCTTTACCCCAATTTACAAATCACTGATAGGCAAACAGGGGTGTAGCCTGCAGTTGGGATCTAACCCTATCCACTCTGTTGAAGAATCACCTCACGCATCTAACCCTCACAAATCACGCCTGCAGTGAGGAGAAATGGACCTGTATCCCCCTGACATTATTTACAATAATAAAATGAACTACCCAGGCTGAGCTGAAACCCAACAAGACACAAATACTTTATACAGGTTTAGCCATTTGTACTAGCTGCGTTTGCGGACCCCCCCCCCCCATTTTTATTTTTAAGTTTTATATTAATTTTGGATTTTCACAAATGCCCACATAGGATGTTGTATTTATTTTGTAACACACATTTATTTTCATGAAGGTATCCTTTTTGGCATGAAAAGGTTTTACCTAAAATATTTTAACACCATCAAAAACTATTACACTCTTGTTAAAAACACATAATGAACGTTTATTGAACATTTCTTATGAAGAAAATGGGTGGAGCAGGTATTGTTATGTGAGGTTTTTGTTGTTGTGGATTAAAATGTAATTTAATTGTTTTGGGGTTTTTTGTAACAAATATTTACCCTTTTTCTTCAACAAACACCTGGTTAGTCTTCAAAAATGTATTTCATCACAGACAACAAACAGGTTAATTTATTACAGAAAAAATAAGAACATCTAGGTGTCCCCAAACTTTTAACCAGAAGTATTTTAACCCACAGCCAACTTGCTTCCCCCTACAACTAAATCTTCTGATGTCTCCAGGTACAATAAATTATCCAGCACTACATGGACAGTGTGTTCTGTATTTTCCCTGTAAACAGTTCAAAACTCCTCACAGCAAGTTCTAGCAATCATTTATGAGAACTGTGTCTCTGAGCTTTAGGCTTTACTGATGTAGTCATAGCAGCACAGAGAAGTTTCTCTGATGGAAGAGCATGGTGGTGAGACAGCATCTGTCTCTTTTAAAGTTTTGGCAGACTACAGATCTGATGTATACACCAGTGAGAGCTCTGAAGGTTGCATGATCAGTGACACGCCATTGTTTTGTCAGTACAAGACACAACGGAGAAGCCACTAGATCTTCACGTGGGCTTTGTACAAAAGAACATAATTATTTAAGTGTATTATGTAGATAGACAGTAGTTGGCGTAATTATCTGCATTGCAGTCTGTAAGCAATTAGACTGTGACAGGGACACAGAAATAAAACGAGAACTATGAGGTTAAATAATGTCAGCTTTGATTCAACAGAATATACATGTGTAGTGAAGGATCCACATATAAACCTCTTTTTCTACAGTTCCCCCCATTTGGTGGGACCAGTCGATGATTGCCTTAAGTCAGCAACCCAGTGACATCACCAGTTGCTAAGTGCTCCTCTGCAAACTTCAACCTGATGGTGAGGCTTACAAGTGGTTTGATCATGCGGTAACTCCTAAGGCATAATCCTGGTGTGTTCTTCTCTTTGTGTTAGACTTTGACACATCTGCACTTTTATTATTCACTCATCCATTGCTGTGGTCCTTAGCGGTTTTTTCCAGGTAGTTTGGTATTGCAAAGCTCCGTACTGAGCTTCTTAATAATGTAACCAGTATAACAATTGATTTTGACGCTGCTTCTCTCTGGATAAGCCTCTGATTCTGAAGACACTGACGGCAACCTGCCTTGCTAGTCCTGACACTTTAGTCCCCTTGTTGAGAGACAACAGTAACAGGCTCCATATGCCAGTGCTGCATCAGGAATCAAAGCTAGTTTTGGGAATCAGCACTCCTGAGCAAGAACGAATTGTTCAACGATACACTCAGCTGGCCAACTGAACATCCAGCAATCCTATTACCAGCAGCTACAATGTATGAAAAGGTTTGATGTTTCAACCAAAATATGTGTAAATTCTCTTACTGCAGACATTCTGCACTTTAACCTCATATCCTTTTGTACAAACTCCAGACTTAGAAGATCGATCGCTCCCATGCATGGGACACAATGTGTAGTGCGATTTGAGTTAAGACTGCTATTATCTGGAGATTAACAGTTCAAGTAACCAGAAGCAGCACAGAGAGTGTCCTTCTCCCATAGCTCCTGGCCATTCGCCATCCATGAAGGTGACATCAATCCTGCCGATACTGCACGGCAGGACACACACACACACACACACACACACACACACACACACACACACACACACACACAGGAAGAGTAGCGTGAATCTGAAAGTCAACTCAGTTATGGGGTTCCAGTCTGTCCTTACAACTCTAAACACTCAAATGCCCGACTCAGCAAATTCCTCTCCCAATAGGCAGAAAGTAACATGAGGAAAGGAAGCGAGATAAAAAGAGAAAGAGAGAGACTCTAACAAACAACTTCATCCCAGTACTATTGATTGCATGATTAAGGGAGATGAAGAGAATTTTTTTTCAGTTATGATTGAACATCTGCAACATGTAAGTGAGAGAGAGACTATAAGAGACGTAGACAAAGGGAGGGGAAAAGGAAATTAAGAGTGAGCGAGAGAAAGAGAGATGGAGAGAGAGCGTGAGGGATCACACACTCAATCAGGTTGGAGAGCTTCTCTGTCAGTCACAGCAGAGTGAGGTGATTAGGAATGAATCTAAAGACAGCGAATAACTTCACACTGTTGTTCCCCAAGCCTAGCAGGGAGCCTAATGATCTCAGCTCCACATAAACCCACCGCTAACACACAGCCCGTGGAGAAGCAGCACAGCTGCCTGGGCCATGCCTGCCCTGTGCCAGCCCTTCCAACTCTCAGCCAATGCCCAGCCCACACAACAGGCCCCCTGAGCTCACACCCATCCCCCTTTCAGTACACATGCAAACCCCTCTCCTCCTGGCCTCTGCCAAAGTGCTAGCCTCAGTCAGTTTGCACCCAGCCAGCTCCCAGGCTCTTTCCAGTCCACACCCAGTCGACAGGAAACCCGCCTCCAGCTTCTCTTCAGCCATGGCTCTGTGAGGGCCCGCCCACACAGGTCCAGAGATGACTCGTCAATTATTTAATACAGAGTGATTAATTAAACACATCAGATAACAAGTCAGGCCTTTTCATCCTGGGAAGGAGAGAGAGGCAATACTCAGAATGATATTTTACGTTACAAAACTTCATAACTTCATAACACATATACAGTCAAAGGTGTCCACTACCAGGATCTGTGCACCACCAGTAGGCAGTGTTGCCTAAATTACTTTACACATCTACTTCATTAAGTCCAAGGCGATATGCTATGGAATATAAGAATATAATTAAAATGAACGTCCCAATAGATACTGCAGACTATACTGTAACACATGCAAATATCAAGTGCAAAATACATATTTCTAAAGTTACTTTCAAAATCATTCTCTACACGTAGCAACATTCACCCATTGTTATAAGGAACCTAACAAAGCTTTCTTCCCCCCAAAATATACAGTTTCCTACTCTAAGGTTTGTTATCTATAACTGGAAAGGATTGTTCAGCCTCACTGTGCAAGCCTTGCATCAACTAAAACGTATTTTGGTCTTGCAGGTGGGCGTATTACCCTTAATCTGAAACTCTTCAGGACAGTTGTAAGTGCTGTAGTGCTCTTACTGGCTGTGGGTGGTACAATCATTACTGTGTTCTGTTGCAAAATGTTTCTGCCTCTGTTTCCTGCTCCGCTTTTTAAATCAGCTGAAGGGCCCTGAGTTGGACGGCAGGAATGCATGTGACACCCTATTTCAAAGAAAGATTTTTCTCTTGATCTGGATCACATCGTACGACGGTTGTTCAAATGCAACTCTCATTCCCTCTAGAGCTTCTGGCATCCCTGAAACCTTAAAACCGGGAGAGAAGAAAGACAGAGAGAAGTGTTCAAGCATTACATCTCTTGTCATACATGTTTTTGATGCTGTGTTTGGCTTTCTCGCCCTTTAAATGCTTTGGCTTCAAGCCGGGCCGTTTTGGGAACAGCCCTCTCTGTAGCAGGGCCATCTCCGTCAGCTGGGTGTGGCTCTGAACATTAGCTGCGTGGGGCTTTCCCTGATAAAGCAGCGCTGCTCTGGAGCACAGAAACAGTCTCAGAACTCTGCCTGCTGCCTGAGAGATGGACAATGGTGGCTCTCCCTGTTCAGCTGGTTTCCCATTCTGAAAAGCCTCTTTGTACGCATCATTTCTTGGAAGTTTGCGCCATTACCCAACCACCAGATGCTCAAATGTCCGGAGTAGCAGAGAAATTCCGTCATCATACAAGTGTTATTCCTGTTTTTATTCCAGGAAAAATCTTTCTGGGTGCTTAGGGAAACACTTCTAGCATGTTTAGGACAGCCTTGAATACTCTGAAAACTTGCTGTCTTTCTGAGTTTTCTGTTTACTGAGGCGTAGCTTTGACTGAGCACACCCAAGGCCATTGAACACCAAATATTTTCATTTCACTCAGCAGACCATCTCCTTCTTGGTTGACAGTGGGTGGCAGAAGCCTTAAGTGCATGCCTTCCACTGTTTTCACCATACAGAAACCTCATCATTCTCATCAAGAACCTCTGGCATTTCAGTGACACGGTATCCAGGTCCTTCTTGTTCATTAGTAGGCCTATGTTCCATGTGCATATACTGAAGAGTGAATAACTACAAAACTTTTCATATGCTCACACAACCACTAAACACTTTTGCTATTTGTGCATGGGGCTTTCATGGCTCCAAATGCGTGCATGAACAGAATATGCTGCAGGTTTTAAATATTCTCAGTACAGGTGTATTGACATGGGCCCCAAGGCCATAACTACTGGCTTTTGCACCAGTAATATCTGGTTTTGTAACATCAGAGAATGCAAGTGCTTGTGCTCAAGAGAAAGTTTTACTTCTTTTTTTTGTGCTGCTGACCATGTCCAGACAGTTCATTCTTCAACATGTCATTGAGCAGTTTTATGTCTGAGAGGTTTGAAAGGTATCGTTCAAGGTAGTGGACGATGAATATCTGATAGTGACTTCAGTTCAGTGACCTCTTTCACCTTGGCTAGTTTTTGGCTAGGTCACTTTCACCTTGGCTAAAACATCTTTCTCATCAATGCAGTGTCATATATAGTTTTGTTTTGATTGCCCCAGAGGACAGTCCTCAAGCCATCAGGTTCAAGTTAGCATTTTTCAAGGCCAGGCGTACTACACTTTTTGTAGTCTCAACTCTTGCTTTGGTTCTCCAGGAGACCAGTAACTTTTATGTATGGCTCATTGTCCTGTGGGTCTTTGAACAAGTCAAGCATCTCTCTCTGAAATGTCTGAGGTAAATCCAAATGACATTCTATGCAAGAAATACTTTTGCAGTCTCTCTTTCAAATATCAGTTGCCAAAGCACTGGCGTCTTTGGACAGTGAGAACAGATTAACAGATTTCTTCAGCACTGTATGTGCTTGGACATATATTTGAAAAATACTAATAGTATATTATCTCAAAATTTCACACTGCATAGTGCTTACTCAATTCTGTTTGCAATCTTTATTGAACCATTAGCATTCTATGTTCACCAAAATACAAATATCAAAGGTATTCAGACACAAAACAAAAAAATTACTTATAAGGAGAACATTTCAATTTATGAGACTATACAAACAATTGAGAAATAATCTAGAATACTCCATAATATCAAATCATTCAATTAACTGGTCCAATCAACCATCTTGCCATTCAATATGATGATATCAAACAAAGCAGTCCAGACTTTACCTGCCCCCTAATCTTGCAGCACAAAACGCATTTGGGTATTAAAGTCTCCACCTAGCTGTCAGAATTCTACTATCTTAATTATAAACCACTACTTAAACTTACAACCTTCCATTATCACTTATTGGAAGAATTTCCACCATCAAAATAGTAATCTTACCAAAAATAAACTCTCTTCAGTGACCCCCGTTCAACCCCCCTTAGCTTGGTTTAAACCCTTAAATTCCATTATCTCCATATTTTACTGGACAAACAAACTACCACAAAACTAAATTAACAGCATTACAAAAATAAAAAATGCATGGAGGCCTCGAATCTTGCAATTTTCATCTCTTTGCTAATCAGCTGCAGTATATCATTAAGAGAGAAATAGAACAAAGTTTGACTAGTGAAACCCAAATCTCAGATTTGGTATTTATTAGCTCCATATTTAAAGATCACTCTTGCTTTACTAACTCAATAATAGCTGCTACTGACAGCTTGGTGAAAACTACACACAATCACAAAAGTCTCAATAACACCCACTAAAAATACACCCATATGGCAGAATCTCGACTTTCCACTTAGCAAAAAAATCTCAGATTTACACAAATGGATCAAAAACATATAACACATTTCAAACACATATTTCAGAGTAACAGTTTTATATGTTCAGAATAACAGGTTTGTATCTATCCCAGACATACAGCATTGGAAGTAACTAGTATCTAGAATATCTACAACTCAAATCAATTACATGCTCAAAAAATAAATAAACAAATAATTTCAAACGTATGATCCCCAATTTCAGATTTTATTTAAATCTCTGCCGTAAATAAACTCCCATCCAAAACTTATAAACAAATATCCAAACTAGATTCAGTAATGTACAGTATATATTAAAATAGGAAGAAGGAAATAGGAAGAAGATCTCTCAATTACTTCCACTACTGAGTCTCAGATCCTTAAAAACACATTTAACATGACTAATGATACTAATCTACACCTTGTACAATCAAACATTATCCACAGAGTATATTACACTGAACCAACAACAACTCAACTAAAATGAGATTCACAGACTCTGAAATCTGCTCTCACTGCTCATTAAACTCCCTTAAAAACTACACACATACCATATGACACTGTATGACCAGATTTTTTTTGGCAACGAATTATTGATCAATTAACCACGTTGTTGAATCAATCCAATCCCCACTCACCATCACTCTACTGGGTGATCAGCTATAAGTCTAACAAATGAAAACAGCAGAATTCTTTTCATAGTGCTAACCATTGCCAAAGAAAGTTTTTGATGAATGAGAAAACAAGAAGGGAAACTAACATTAAGCATTGAAAAAATTATTTATACATTATATATCAATGGAACATCTGTCAGCCTTGATCAAAAACAAATCCAATGAATTCAACTTGATCTGGTCAGCATTCATTAACTTCCTACAACAACAATCTTCTAAAATCCCTTGAATTCAACACAATCTATTTAAGAACAGTACATCCTCTTGAACAACTACCAGTACTTAATTTAACCGGTAAACCTTGTTCACTTAATAAATAGAACACTCCACATAACAGGCCTTTCCACAAACATCCTCTCCCTTGAGCATACACACACACACACACACACACATACACACACACACACACACACACACACACACACATACACACACATACAGACATACAGACACCAAATGAACACCAAATAACTCCAAATGAAATTTATAAATAGCTATCATTTCTAAATGAATTTTTAAAAATGTATTTTGTATTGTTGTCACTGCTACAGTTAGTTTCTTTTCTTATGTCCTCCTCTTATTGAAGACCTTATGAATTTGTATATTTCTAAAATGTGTATCCTTAACAACAAAAACAACAATAATAATAATAATAATAAGTGCTTTAATAGTACTATAATAATAATAATAATAATAATAATAATAATAATAATAATAATAATATAGTCTCTTCCAAAGAGAGGGGACTAGTGGTGGGCAAAAACAACAACAACAGTGAAATGACGTTTTTGTCCCTTGTCATGTTATTCAAAACTTACTACCTTGAGTTGAGGTTAGTATTTTAAAGTTATACTTGATCTGAGACAAAACACTAGTGCCTTGGGATTGGTTTTGAAGGTAGACTGGCACAGGTGAAGGTAGACTGGCACAGGCAGGTCCTTTGAAGGTAGACTGACACAGGCAGGTCCTTTGAAGGTAGACTGGCACAGGTGAAGGTAGACTGGCACAGGTGAAGGTAGACTGGCACAGGCAGGTCCTTTGAAGGTAGACTGACAAAGGCAGGTCCTTTAAAGGTAGACTGGCACAGGTATGTCCTTTGAAGGTAGACTGACACAGGTATGTCCTTTAAAGGTAGACTGGCACAGGTATGTCCTTTGAAGGTAGACTGACACAGGTATGTCCTTTGAAGGTAGACTGACACAGGTATGTCCTTTGAAGGTAGACTGGCACAGGTATGTCCTTTGCATGCTTGCTTGAACTAATCTTTTGCTTGGTCCTCATGCCCAAATATGGCATGTGCTTTGACTTCATTTAACTATGTGCTACCTTTAGCGTGCTTGTTCTCTAATGTGGGCTTTGACTTGTCCTAGGTGGCAACTGAACTCGATAGCTCACCGACACGTCGATCCTGGGGTTAACTACGATTTCTCAGAGAGCACTTTGTTGAGTGTCCCCACTCCAAGTCCGGCACACATGATTTGTAACTTAACAGTAGCAAACACATGAGTCTCATCTGACTTGTGCAAGTTTCTTTTGTACTCTTGTGCAAATGTCCCCGTTCTTCTTTGTACACTGGTAAAAGCACTTTCATGTATAACCTTTATATTCAGCCCAAAGAACGTTCAGCTTTCAGTTGATTGCTCTGTAATTATTATCATCTTTATTGTCACCAAAAAGGATCATGGATACTTGTTATTCCTTTTCCTCAAGTGGCGAGATTAGCGCACCTTTCTTTACTTTGAAAACCATGCTGTTATCCCTTTTAGCGTCATTTATTCTGTGTACTGTTATAAGCAATAACACAGAGTGCTGACAGTATGGGAAACGCACTTCCAAATCCTTCAGCTTTTGAAGACATACACATAATACTGGTTCACAGGATGAAGATGGTTGTATTAATGTGCTTTGTGTAATAACATATACGGTACATAGTCGCCTCAAGTGAGTACACCTAAATAACTACACGCATCACCAAAGCATGGCACGACCGGTGAATGCTCGTGTTATAAAACATGACTGTGCAGTTTCCTGACAAAACATGTTAGTCTTTGAACTTATTTCCTCTCTCAGTGATATATCCAAAATGAGAGAAGGAATGAAGTGTTATGTCTTGTTCTCCCTGTCATTGTCTGTCTAAGTGTCTGTAGATGTGAGACAATTATACTGTGTTTACCGTTGAGTTACAGTATGTCAGTATGTTGATCCAGTGATTGCACTGTGTGAATAAACAGATCATTTACAGCGAGAGAAATGACAAGAGTCAAAGAGAGAGAGGAGAAAGGAGAGAAAGGTTGGAGAAAGAGAGAAAGAGAGACAGAGAGAAGAGAGATCAGATTGACAGAGAGATTAGAAGAGGACTCTGCTGCTGTTTCTTTGTGTGGTGCCTGTCTATCACCCAAGAAAAGAAAGAAAGCATCTCTCTCTCTCTCTCTCTCTCTCTCTCTCTTTCTCTCTCTCTTTCTCTCTCTCTCTCTCTGTCTTTTCCACACGCACACACAAATTCACACACACACACACACACACACACACACACACACACACACACACACATACCTACACTCTTTCTTTCTTTTTCTCTCTCTCTCTTTTCCTCTCCCTCTTTCTCAGTACTGATCCGTATGTCCTTGTCAAGCCTTAAAGAAAGGGTTCTTCTCAAAACTCCCCATTGTGAGATGATGATTCCAAAGGCAGACAAAAAAACGATCTCTTCTCGCTTTTGTGATGTCTGTGTGTTCTGTCACTCCTCCCTGTAGTTTTTTTGTGCTTTCCATGTCCTGCTGTCCTTCATTGATATTGCTACAGTTTCAACTTGCAACCTCAGTCTTCAACATTTCAGGTATATTAGTTTCTTAGTTCAGAAAGCTCCCGGTCATAATAAATCCTATTAGTGTTTTGGGGTATATGGCCCTCATAACTATTTTTCTTTCTTACCCAGAGTAGTTGCATGTTTCCATTGTATTTAGCAGGCATCAGACAATGTTGCTTGCTCTGTTTGAATACAGTGGGTAGAAGTCACTAGATGTTCTTTCATGTTTACAAAATAATATAATGTGAAGAAAAATCTATTGTGAAGGTCCACAGCAACAACCCAGCTGCAACAGAAAAGCAACCAAAAGATGAAAGCATTACAGCGTTAAGGGAGAACACAAATACATGTGAAAACACAGCATTACGAGAACTGAAACGTTAGAAAACTGAAACAGTAATTGACAACCCATTAGCACAACAGCAACAGCCAGACATTTATCACTCAGATGCCACTAGGGGCAAAATAAGGAAATACATAAAATCTTATAGTAATGCATGTGCATTATTTAAAGATTATTTAATATGTGCAAACCTATAATAGGCTTTTCTAGATAATTATCATAAAATGAAATTAGATTAGGAGGTTATTAATAGGATATGGAAGCTTTCCTTAGCATGAGGAGTCACTGTTAAGGTAAGTTCTGGTTACAATAATATTTTCTGGGCTAGCAAACTATTATAGAGATGCTTAACTCACATCCCATTAATCTTTCCTTAGCAGGTTTTCATTTACCGTTTCTGTGGCTTGGAGCCTTTACAGAATTCATGTTCTGTTTGCTTTGCAATTGCTTTGTGAAAAACAAAAGTAAAAAGTTGTTTTAAAATGCCTGTGTTACTGTGGGCACTGTTAATAACCATATTGTAAGTACAATAAAATCCATTTGCTTGAAAAGAAACACATTCTGTTTCCTTCAGAAACTCAAATACATACATAACAATAATAACAATAAATAATAAAAACTAAATTAGTAATTGTATGAATAAGTCAGACCGGTATGCAATATTTTGGTGATTTCATAATTATTATTTTTTTACGTGCAGAGCAGGAAAAAGTGCATGTCCATTTCTGGACTCTGTCAACAAAGCAGCAGGAGAAGATCATCAGAATGAAGACAGGTTTCGTCAGGCTCACGCTTGGTCTTTAGCTGAAGGCTGAGAACAGGAGAGCTTTGCTCAGACAGCTACCCTCTTACCACTCAGCTCCAGTTACAGGGAAAAATATAAATCCAGTTAGTTACTGTAGTGTAAATACCCAATGTGAGCAATTGCGTTCTACATTGTTCGATAAATATATCAACTTTCATTATATCCTGTTTAAGACTAAGTCTGCTAATGCTTTTGGGGGTTTGTCTCCTTGTATTTATTTATTGATTTATTTACATATTCTACCTTGGGGGCAGTGCATTTGTTAGCTTGATTTGATGTTAACACTGGACACTTGTGGCTCCACTTGACATGCTGTTGCTGCTGGTCTATTAATCGCCACTCTGCTGAAAGTGGGTTGTGGCCTAATTAGCTGAAACTGTGCTACACTGGTTTCATTTGCTGCTTCAGAATGCTTCTTTCAAACCTAAGCCTGAAGAAGTGCTTATTGCTTATTTGCTTACTGAGTCACACGTTACTCTTTAGCGAGGTGAAAGATTATTATAAAAAGTGGTACCACTGTATTAAACAGACTCCTATCATCCTAACAGACTCTCTCTCTCTCTCTCTCTCTCTCTCTCTCTCTCTCTCTCACTTTCTATGGCTGACATCGGCTGGCTTTGGGGGAGTGAGCGACTTGTTAGTACTCTAAGCAACAGCAGGAACAGATGTGTCCCTGACAGTGGATGGATGGTCATGGTCCATCTGGCCAGTGCAGCTCTGGACAGGAATGATGAATACAGCTTCATCAGCGAATGGCTGTCATCAATCCAGTATGGCCACCGTCCACCCTGACAGCAGCCTGCCCCAGGTGGGACTGCCCAGAGAGGGGCCACTCCAGAATGCAGGTCAATCAGCACCAGCCAAAGCCAATATTAGCTCTCAATATATAGAACACCATACGCATTACAGGATGAGATTAACTCCACACTTAGAAAGATAGAGGAAGAGAGAGAGAGAGAGAGAGAGAGAGAGAGAGAGAGATAGAGAGAGAGAGGGAGAGAGAGAGAGAGAGAGAGAGAGAGAGAGAGAGAGAGAGAGAGAGAGAGAGAGAGAGAGA
>JAOYMR010000006.1:26309744-26322370 GCA_025802075.1 Tenebrosternarchus preto | reverse complement strand
CAGTAAGCTTAGCACTGCTGCTAATGCAAGAGGAGCTTCGGTGATAGGCTTGCTGTTCATAGCCATCTACACACTTTGAGCAATGGTGTAACAACCATATATAATTATTAGAATACAACAGTTGTATGCAGTATTTAAAAAAAAAACACAGAAAAAAGCTTATAGTCACAACTATTTACTCCCCTTACACTTAAAAAATAGCAGGAACCCGAATCTCTTTTAAAGCCTGATTACTGAAAAAAAGTTCAAGAGTTCAAGGGAGGTTACATTAATTACTGAGCTTTGCCTGTAGAATGCTGGAGATCAAAATTAGAGAACAACACACAATTTCCTAAATGTCAAGGTCATTGTGTAGTCCTATGTGAAATTATTCTAACAGGAGTAAAATAGCAGTATTTTCAGATTATTTCATAAATTGTATATATTCTAAAGCAGAGCATAAAAAAAACTTAAATGATATAACTGAACACTGATTACAATTTTTTCAGAGAACTTTTTCAGATACCTGCAAGTTATTGGTGTTAATCTGGCACCTGGTGCTAATTTCCTTAATTATCTGACAAACCCTGTTTAACTGGCAGCCTAACTTTCCAGTTTTCACTGACTTTGCAAAAATGGTGAGCTGTTCCAAAGTGACTGAAACCCTCCGGCAGCAGGTTGTCCAGATGAAGGCCAAAGGGGTGACCCTATCAGCCATAGCAAGAGAAGTTGGTTGTTCCAAGTCTGTGATTTGTAGAATATTGGGTCTTTACAACATCACAAACTCATTCAAGTCCCCCCAAAAAGGCTCGTTGCCCACGAAAGACAAATGCAAGAAAGGACAGGATAATGCGGAGAATCTCCATGGGTAATCGGTTCAACAATGCAGCTGGAATCACTCACCAGTTCAGCATTGAACAGGGTAAGGATCTGTGTCGTCATACAGTGTCTCGACGTTTAAGAGCATTTGGACTGAAAGCCCACTCTGCAGTGACCAAACCTCCCATTAGCAGAAAGAATCAAAAAGCTAGACTCACCTTTGCTGAGGAGCATGTTGTGTGGACAGAGGAGAAGTGGTCCAGAGTTTATTTTAGTGATGAAAGCAAGATTAATTTATTTGGGTCTGATGGGGAAAGACTGAACCCAGAGTGTGTAAAGAAGTGAAAGGAGGAGGAGGAGGAGGAGGAGGAAGTGTCATGGTTTGGGGAATGTTTTCGGCAGCAGGAGTTGGACCTCTCATACAGCTACATGGAAAAGTGAATGCAAGTGTGTATCAGAACCTTCAACAACACGTTATTCCTTTCTTGCGTTCATCTCTTAATCAGCCAGCAATTTTCACAATGCCCCCTGTCACACAGCAAAATGGGTAAAGCAGTTCCTTGAAATTGAAAACATTGAAACAATGAAATGGCCAGCCCAGAGTCCTGATCTAAACCCAATAGAAAACCTCTGGAAAAAGTTATGGCCAAGAAACCCACAACAGTCACAGAACTGTGGAAGAGACTGGAAGAAGAGAGGGCCAAAATCTGAGACTAGTGATGTCCTGTGGCCACAGATGTGCTGAAGTCATTCAAAGTAAAGGCCTGTACACTTCCTACTGATTACTGACTGCTGTAACCTTCAGAAAATTCAGTTGTAATCTTTCTCTGTGCTACAGTCACTGCTGTTCTCTAATTATGATCATCACGTTTTTTGCAAAATAAAAGTTTCATATTGATATACTTTGGTTATTTTGTAAAACATTGTCCTAGTGGCATGGCGTACCCTTTACAAAAAATCCTTCAAATGTTGATCATTACATTATTTCTGAGAAAATCAAGTGTTCATACATTGTTCTCTAGTTTTGATCTCCAGTGTATAACAGTGTGTACCCCATAGTCATGTAAAAACTGTTGCATTGCAACATATTTGTTGCATGACATTTCACTGATTATAATCCACTATAAAATTCTACCAACTGTTGTTTCTCTTTACTATAACTCATAAGGTGGTATTCAGCTACTGCTTTTCCATAATGTATATGAATAACCACTCAGTATTTATCAACAAAGGTAGGATGACTGTCATTGAGGAAAATTAATAGGAGGCTTTATGATTATTGTTATAATTCCAGCTCCTGCGTCTTGGACCATAACTTGGTCCATTGGTTTTAAGCACTCCTGCAGAGGAACTGGAACAAGAATGGTCTGCTCTGAGGTAACAGTTGATAACTTTACAAGCTGTCAATGAACATTTATTACAGGAGCAGCCCATGACTAATGCACACCGAGTCCTCCTTCTCAAACAAATCCAGCAAATGCCCCCATGTGTCCTTTGACAGGACTGTATAAATCCCTAGAGAAATATAAAATGGGCCCAGTTTTACCGTAGCAGTGATCCTAGCCGTGTCATTGGTGTGGACTGGAAGGAGGAGGAGTCACTGATTCAGAAAACAGGTTTTAATGTTTTTCCAACAGTTGAACAAACAGCTGTCAACACAACTCATACTTTTGCAGTATAATGCAGCAATGGAGAAGCGGCTTTTGGACGCTCAGGTCATTAGACAGAGCTGCACCCCTTCACAGCTTTCTACTAAAAATCAAAGGGTCTACATTTTTTAGAGAGTAAGGTGAGAGTAAAGGTACCTAAATGCTTTGGTGCCAAATGATTTAGTGCTTGATGAAGCAGTACCAGCCATGAGCCAAGAACTTATTCTAGAAAGTGTCTAAAATTGCCTCTTTAGTGGCAGCAATTCAAGAGTGTGTGACCACATTACCAGAATGGCCAAAACATAAAACTGCATCGCAGTTTTGTTCTGGAAACAACCAAGAGCCCTGATTCTAAGAAAAGAAACTTCATTTGAGAAAAGAAGGTGTGGCAGTAAAATAAGCTTTTGAGAAAGAGATGGCATATTGAACAGGTGCGTCACTTCAAGAGATGGAGGTAAGAAAATTCATCACATGGTTTTTCTCATGGTTTTTGCAATCAGATGTCTTTGCCAAGCTGCAGGAGGTTTTTGGACTCCAGGCAATGAAGAGATGACCAACCTGGCGAGACTGTACAGCAAAAACATTTGTTAATGATTACTTAAAAATTCAGATACTGTAACCTAATGGTTAGGGAGCTTAACTTCAACCCATCGATTAACCCAAGGCTGATTTTTACAAAAAAAGAGGCTGGATTTGACTCAGAAAACATCAAAAACATCAAAGTCTAGCAATCCCCCACAAAAAAAAATCACCCAGATTACCCAGTGAAAAATATAAAACAAACAAACAAAAAAACCCACCAGGTCCAGCACAACAAAAGCATTAATCTCATAAAGTTTTTTGGCTTTTTCTCAGATTCTACACTTAGTCAGTGTTATTTCATAAACAACAGAGCAGCATAAGAACAAATATATTGAGAGCTATGTTCCTTTTAGGGCTGGCAATGAGTGAATAAACAAACTTTCCTCCAGCCTTTGTTCTCCCCAAGATGGCTGCTACCTTTTATTCCCTTCCAACTAATAACTATATTCAAATTAAGAGTTCTAGGTCCTGTTTGAACAAAATCTATCTATAAAGGGGAAAACACATATAGAATAATTAATAATTACATAATTAATTTAATGAAGACATAAGAATTCTTATATTCACCCTTTCTCAGCAAAATGTATCTTATATTAACATAGGGTATAAAAAGGGATATTTATGACACCTGAGAATTACACAACATTCTAAAAATTTCAGTGTACAAATTATACACAGTACACCTTCCCCTGATCTTATGTGGCAGTGACCTGCCCCGCCCTGAGGCCTGCTGGGAAACTAGACCTATAAAGGCTTGAGGTTTACCTCGTTCACCGTATGTACCTTGTCATCAGCATATAATCACTTTACTCCATACTGAACTGTTCCAAGTTTCCTCTCTGCTTTATTTGGCGAAGTCCATTTGAGGCTTTTTAATGAAAAAATTAAAATACCTTGAGTTGAGTCTTTCCTGATGTTCTCCTTACTCCTTGTCGAGTTGATGCTGTCTTTCAGTGTTGGAGAGTGATGGTTGATGAAGGTGCAGTGAGGGATGAATGAGCCTTTTTGCTTTCTTGCCAGAGTTTTTGGAATCTGACTGTCTACGGGTTTTGTCCCGATAGAGTGATACAGTGTACAGTTGGGCCCTACTGTGTGTGTCATCAGCCTCAGTGTGGTTCAGAGTGATCATTTGCTTAGTAAATGTGTGGTGGCATGGTGGCAGTAAGTTAGTGGTACTTTAACTTCTGTTCTCCACTGGCATTCCCAAGTGATTTTTGGATATAATCCCACCAAAATATTTGATGTTAAGTGCAAAAATATTTTCAACTGAAGAAGAACTTCCAGTTTAACCTTTGATCTGTTGCTATTATTTTAAACTGCCCTTGTAGTGAAAATGTGAGTTCATTTAGCCCCTTGGTAAAGAACAAAATAACCACATTAGTACAGGTGCACATTTTGGTTCTCTAAATGTTTTTGAGCTGTTTGTACTATACTTGTTGTTTTTTGATGTTATTAACAGTTGAAGACTCCAGTTATTTTATTATTAGTGCATCTATATTTAATAATTGCTATTTCATTAGCTTAGTTACTTATTCTGAAAGTTTAAAACAGTTCATCCCTTCACTACTCTCTGTGTAGCTGCTCTTACCAATACTTTTCTTTATCGAGAACTCAGAATAACTCAAACTTGATCAAGAAAGGTTTTCAAGGGCTACAGGCAGTTGTGGGTATTAGATTAGAATGTTTAGATAATGTGACTCAGATGAGCAACAATAAAAATCAAGTCTTTTACCAAAGACTCTATAGTCCTATTATTCAAAAAAGCAAAATTGCCAATTAAAACTGTATTACAGTGCAAGAATCTGACAGTAACCTTAAACTGAATATAAAAAAAAAAAAAACGTTTGTGAAATGACATGATACTATTACATGTTATTAAATATTTCATTGCCTAATTATTGTGCTTCATGAATAGCAAATAAGCTATGCACAATGGGTTTTACAGAAAGGCTGCTGAATTTCATCCCAAAGAGACACCATTAAGGCTCAAATAGATTTTAATTATAGCTCAAATAGAATTTGATTTGAGTCGATTGCCCAATTAACACATACCTACTCAACATAAGCAGTGAGGCCTGGTTGATTATCAGATGATCAGTCCCTTTTCCCAGTCAACAATCACGTAATGTACGCACTGGTGTTCCAATCATCAATCCTATCAGCTGGACATTGTCTTAAAGCTGCATCCTTGACTGCTAACAGTCATTGCTATGTGCATATTATCTGGTTTATTGACATACACCCATTCTGCACCATTGCTATCTAATGTGGGAAGCAGGAACACAACTGAAAATGATAACAGATTGATTCCACAGATGAAACAGACTTGCTGGTTTCTAAAATGTAGCTTAAGAGAAACTGTCCTGGAGTTACAAAAAAGCCCCCATGAACAGATCAGTGCAGATCCTCTGAAAATCTATTTATGTACCTCATCAAAGGCTATATATTTCTGTACTAAAACCCAGTGAAATCTCCAGGGCGCAACATATGTGATAATATTCTTGCTCTGTATTGCACAGCTGTGATGATATTCCCCCTCTGTCATGCATAGCTGTGATGGTACTCTCCCGTTTGATTTACAAAACACATAAGCAGAAGAGTTAATGATGACGTTCTTGAAGCAGGTGAACAAAGCCAGTTTTATAGGAGACATATATATATAAACAGTGTCATTTCACATACACTACACTGTTGGGGTCTGTATCAAAAAGAGCAGAGCAGATTGGAGCAGACGCACGAGAACATTGCAGCAGTAATAAACCTACACGTTATCAAAAGTCTTTAACAGTCAAAGATATCCCTCAGCATCGGAAATAAAAAGTTACCAGTGTTTCGACTACAGTGCAATAAACAATGGCAAATCAAACCTCTCAAAATGCATTTTTTTTTATCCATGGATATAAAACAATTTATAATTTTGGGTTCATTCTGCATACTAAAAATTACAAAACAGGACTCAAGCAATACACAGAGGATTTTCTACACATAGACAGTTGCAGCCTATCATAATCATGATGCACTGTTCTCTTTTCATTAAAACGAAAGAAAAAAAAACAAGAAAGAAAGACACATTTTCCTGGCTTTCAACTCAAAATGCATTCAACTTTTTTACAGTATTAAAATACCATACTTCTTTTCTTATCAAGTACATTGTTCTTTAGTTTTTTTTTTTTTTTACAGTACAATGTGTTAGTCACGTGTGATTTGCAACCTCAATCAGCCTGTTTTTTTAAGGGAAACTTTGAGGGTGAAATGATCTCATAATCTGAAGAAAAAAAAAAACACATGCCCAGACTATGACTGTAGTGGTCTTTTTCTATAAAACATTTATCAACTCAGGTGTGGAGCACTGTGAACCTGAATTTTGACAAGTACTTTGAAAATATCACTTTTTATATAGAAGAGTTATGAAATGTTTCATTATTAATCATGAGTGATGATTTCTCTATATAACATTTTGTCCGAGCTTTGAATATTTATCATGTAAACCACTTACAGTGTGATCCAGCATTGTTCTAGGGTGGTGTGTTCATGTTTCTGTACGTGTGTTGCGTCTGTGAGTGTGTGTCTGTGGGTGTGTGTGTATGTGAGTGTGTGTCTGTGGGTGTGGGTGTGTATGTGGGTGTACATGGGTGCCAGTGGTATATGGGTCTCTGTGGTATTTGTGTGTCTGTGTGCATTGATACATTCCACATTCCGGCGGAACAGAGACTGAAGGGAGGTGTGTGTGAGTGTCTGCATGTGTGTCCATGGCTACCTGCTCATGCTAACGCAACTGTCACAGGTGGACAGAATGTGTCTACAGCATGCATGGAGCTAAAAGTCCTTTCAGCTAGCCACAGATCTCTCAAACAAACTACACATATCACATTTTTTTTTATAAAATACCTGAATATTTAGTCACATGATTAACAGAAAGAGAAAAAAAGGAAAATAAGAGAAAACATTTTACCCAAAAGCACAGAAGGGGAGGGTGTTCAAGTCCTCCAGAACACCTCCCCCTGCTGGCCAATTTAACAGGTTCAGCTTATTGTGCACATGTGATTATGGCCATGTCTGTCAATTCTATTGATGTGATATGGACATGCAGGTCGTCCACCATCAGAACTGAGCTTCGATTGACAGTTTGCTACTATAGCTCTCTCCTGTCTTCTGAGAGAACTTTGAATTTTTTAGAGCCGCAACGTCTGCACGTCAGTACAGTACATCAGCCATAGCCTTCATCTCAAAAACACACCAGTCCTTCTCTCATTGTAAAACACAAGACTGCTCTTGCAAACACCCAAATCTGAGCAAAAGCACTTAACGAGTCCTATAGCTCCCTCTCAACTGAAACCTGACCTCCCATCACCCCAGTGTACCGTAAATGACACTAATGCTCACGAGAGTGGTGAACAGTGAAACCAGGCAGGGGGAGTCAGGGGTTTTAGGCTGGCTGGCTTCCCTCCCAGTTTCCTGTCCAAGGCACGAACTGCGCTGGCAATTTGTCCAGAGTCTCCCTGTGTGTGTGTTTGGTTGTGTGTCAATGCACAGGGGTTGTGAGTTGGGTTGTTGAGGGAGCCAGAGGTGAACGGAGGGGCGTTTGGGCCAGGGGCAGGTTCCAGAGCTTACAGCGTGACTGGGGGTAGGGAGGTGTGGGCATGGAGCTGAGCTGACAGTGTGTGGGGTTCGAGTAAAAGGTGCTCAGTGGGCAGTTGCGGGAGGTGGGGGTGGGTAGACACAGAGTGGCTGGAGTCAGATCAAGGTGGAGCTCACAGCATCGTTTAAACTGGATGATGGTGCCCATGGGGCAGATGGGGTTGGGTGGGTTGGGAGGGGGTATGCACATGGATGGGGGCAGGCTCACAGGGTGGTTCGGGCACAGTGGTGTTTGAGCTTGCAGGGCAACACGCCTCGGTTGAGCTGGTAAAATTCCACCAGCTGAAGCAGATCACTGAAGCGCGTGTTTCCATCATCCAGACTGTAGAAGAGCTCGCCATCATCCTCCACCTTGCACACGGGCCCACCCACGTAAACACGCATGCATGCATACATAAACACATGGAATTTTATTGACCTGATAATAATAGAATATGGAATGTAGACAGAATGTAGAAGTTTCTTGCTAAATTGAACGAAAACTTACGGGAAGAATCTGAAAGTGTCTGATTCTCTGCGTGTGACACAGGGACAGGACAAACGTCTTGGGGTTACTTTGGCTGTCCCTTAAGAGAAATACCCTGCAGACAAACTAGGTGTCAAACAACTGAACACTTGTATGCAATCTAGTAGAATCACAGATGAACTTAAAATATAGACACATTAGAGTGCTGGGACCCACCCATCGATGAGGCCGTGCTGTGTGATCAGCTTGTGAGCCTCATCTCGAGACAGTTTGCTGTGGAACCACGGCTGGGCCATGTGGATCGCTGGAGATGAGAAGAACATGAACATGATCAGTAAAGTAAAGAGTGCTCAATGAGAGAGAGAGAGAGAGAGAGAGAGAGAGAGAGAGAGAGAGAGAGAGAAAGAGACAAATGGCAGTGCTGACCTATGTTGGATAGGGAGCTCTGGGAAGGGGAGCAGCTTCCATGGCTCAGTCGATGGCAGCTCTTCCTCTGAAGGACAATCAGACAACCAGCACAGACACTCAGCAAAAGCCACCAGCATCAGACATACCTACAGTCCTTCACACACATGGGACTAGGTGCTGCCAGTCATGATCATTACACATCTCCTTAAACGTGGATGGAGCTCAAGAAACAAGGCATGGCTAGATGGCTAGAAGAGCGAGATTACAGTGGGGGCGCATAGCAGCCCTGGAGAAGATCACCTAATGTAGCCGTGCTTTAGGCTGGTGTTAGGAGACGCCCATATGCCTCACCCGCCATGAAAGGCCTTCCTCCACTGCCACAGACAGAGCCTCCGACGGGTTCTCAATCACACGGCTCCGCTGCCCTGAGAAATCCATAGCCACAAGAGAGTTCTCCGAGATGCTTCTCTGCAAACGCACACACACACACACACACACACACACACACACACACACACACACACACACAAACTTGAAGCAAAACACAATAGGTAAACTGATGTTTGATAATTTTACAAGAAATGCTCAAAGGTCTTTAAGGTTTTTAGATTTTACTCAAAATTGTCTGAATTACCAAATCTGTCATTTTGCCAAATCAATCACATACAGCTGTTTTTAACAAAATGTAATTTTTCCCGTACTGGTTCCAAGCTCACTCTTCTAGTGGACACATTTTTAAGAGAACAGAATACATTTTAGCTGTTATTTCTTTGTGTTTTTCTGCCACCTAGTGTTATAATAATGTAACCTTCGTTCTAAGTGTAGGTGTTAGAGGGGTTAGGAAGCATAGTTTATTCGTGTGGATTACTTGGCGTGTATAGATTGACACTGGGATACGCAGTTCCATTTGGGTTGGTTTAAGGGTGAATCAGTCAATGACCACCCCTTTACTAATTAAAATAAATAATAATAGAATAGAAACGCTAATAATAGAAACTCTATTTCAGGAACGACATCAGCGCATCGTCGGTTAACTACATGTACTGTGGGCAAAGAACTGTTGCCCACACTGCTGCCAAATACTTAAGTGCAAAAACAAAATTTAACACTGGAAGTATTTCCAAAATAACTAGAGAGAAAATTACGTGCAAGGAAGACCAAGTTGACCGCAAAATCTTCTGGATAAGCGTATAAACGCAATTCCTATAACGTGTTGAACTTTGAGTGAGATTTTACATAACTACTCTAGTATATAAATCCTTTTTACATAGTGAGCTAAGTGGAATAATGCTTTGGGTGAACCATCTTCTGGTCAAATCCAACACACCCTTGCAGCTAAGGATGCTAACTAGCTAACAGGGTGACTCTTGGGAGCTCATTACAAAGAAATATCGGACAGCGAAAACATTCGACAGCAGCAAACCATCATGAGCAGAATTTTCATAAAAGGTTTACGGTAATTTTCATAGTGTCCGTGCTTTGTGTTCATCTGTGGTAATAGAAAACAGGTCCAAAGAGTAAAGAACCATTCCAGTGTTTTGTTCACCTACTTAAACGCTAAAACACGTTTCTTGAATGTTGACTATTGCACCTCTGCCACCCTTACTAGTTCTGGATGCCACATAATCCCTTTAAATGAGGAAATAACGTTTGTCCAGATTACTGAGTGTATACTTAGAAATCTCCATGGTTTACACACGTTTAAACTTCCGAGTCGCAAATCTTTAAGGAACATTTAAGCCAAGTGGTCCGTGTTCATTTCCAAGAATTTAGTCCTTCCTCCCCATTCAAGGCCCTGTAGTCTCGCTAGAGTTGGCGGGAAAATGGGAAAATAAGATCTGGGCCTTATTTTATAAGGAATATCTGGGTCCAAGCACCAATTTCCATGATCCCAGGACACGGTCTAGGATAGCTGTTATGACACAGTGTGCACAGTGGAGCCCATGAGCGTTTATAACGAACATAGAGCTCTGAATGGGTACTGAGAGGTTTGGTAAGTGTGCGCACTAGGTAATGATTGCCAAGAGATGGCAACAGGGCAATCCTCACTTTATACTTCACTACCCTCAACACTGTATTTTATACTGATGGATCATTCTTCATATAAACACATGTAGGCCTATGTGTGTGTGTGTGTGTGTGTGTGTGTCTGTCTTCAGACTGGGATGCAGAGGTGGCTGAAGTACATAAATACTATACATGAAGTACATAAATACTAGTACATGCTCTTAGAAGCACCGAAAATAAAGTAAAAGTACGTATTTCTAAGTAATTTGTTTAGTGCCTGAGTGTTTATTACATGTAACACACAATCTTGCTTGTAAATAATGCTTTACACTAGTTCATCATGCATCATCTGCAAAAATCGTACAAACAACAGATTGACCTATAGAACAGCAGATATACTTCACAAAGCAACTAAACCATAACGAGAATGAAAACAAAATGACATGGTGACTAGCACCATGGGAACTGCACCAACTAAGGGGGAGCCTGGTTTTAAAGTACTGATTTTTCTTATGAAATATAGTTAATATAAGTAAAAATGTATGTAGAGACAAGAATACACAAGTAAAGACATAAAAAATGCTTCTATACAGCAACAAAGTACATATACTTCATTACTTCCCACCTCTGTGTGTGTGTGTGTGTGTCCGTCCAGGTCAGTACACACTCTGTCCTCTAACAACAAGGCCGAGGTGATGAGTTATAAAGTGAGTGAGCAGCTGATGCTGGGTTATATTTAGAGTCGCCTGCCTCCTCTAGCATATTCCACACACTGAAATAGCTCTGGGGCTTACATGCACACAATACTTTCATTTAGAGGCAAAATTACTAAATTGTTCCCAGAAAGGAGTATGAAACTACAGCCCCTCCCATTTATGGCACCTTTAAGGATCTCTTATGGCCAAAGGCCCTGTAAAACAAGTCCAGATCAGAGGCCAACAGAACTGTACCAAGATGACGAACAGGCTGAACTGGGGGTATTTTGAGCTTCTTGACACAGGCTCTTCATTCTAGTTCTGCATGATAAAAATGAGTTGGGTTTCATCTGAATTCATATTGTGTAGTTCATAAGGCTGCCAGAGGCTTTTCTTATTTAATTTAGCACTGTTGAACAGTTTCAGTGACTAGTAACAAAGAGGTGATTGAAGGAACTCACCATTGGAGAGCTTTTCTGCTTCTGATGAGGCTGGATGAAGTTTTGGTACAGCTGCATCCCAAACTGCGCACACAACAATGGCACCATTTCAGACACACCACATCAGAATGGGAGTAGATGGTGCAGAGCAGCTGGTGATTGTGGGACATTATCCGGGCAGCCTCTAAAGAAGAGCCCTCTACACTCAGATGGCTCTGTGCCTCATGCCAGATATTCTCAGTTCGAGAAGGTGTTAAAAATATAGACAAAGCTTATGTGAGACAATGAGAGCAAGGCAGAGAGGGCAAGACAGAGGAAGCATGAGATGTAAACGGTGGGGGTGAGGGATAAAAGAAAGTTTTCACCTTGAAGAGTCGCATGGCTGTGATCCAGCACGTTCTGGTCTGCTCATCATCGGCGCACAGCAGTTTGAGGTCGCGTGCTGAACTGGACTTACTTGGCTACACACAGAGTGACACACAGAAACACACCAAGCTGCAGGAGTCTGGTCACCTGACACCACTGTCCCCTCATCATCACCCTGAAATCCACTGAGGAACTGAGTTTGGTGCTACTCCCGAGGTTCACGTGGGCATACCGTACTGTGTAAAGGTATTAAAAACCCATATAACACATAAATAAACACGACCACAACACTACATTCATGCAAATAATTGAAAGTAGAAAGAATGGTTTTATGTTTTCCAAAAAGCTGTCCGAGCCGATATCTTGTGAAATGGCTAGAAGAAAACCGGGTTGGATTTCAACCCTCGCAAGGTGGCACTTGTGAAAAGTCTTTCAGCCCAGCAACTTTAACCACACTGGAATACAGTTAAGGCACAAAGATGCAACACTTACAGACTGGGCAAAACAGGACCCACAGAGAATAGAGCAAAAATGCAGCCAATGGATGTACCCCTTTATTTACAACATCAAATTATAT
>JAOYMR010000006.1:26287629-26309713 GCA_025802075.1 Tenebrosternarchus preto | reverse complement strand
TATATATTATAGGGTTGTGTGATGTGTGTGTGATCAGATATCTTACTGGATAAGACTTTCACACTGTATATTTATCATAACGGTCATAACTTTACTTATCACATAGCTATTTAGCAAAAAACAAAACCTTCAAAGACATGAAAGTTTACTGGTATTGGCAGTATGTTAAATGTTTGGAAAACGTTTTTTGCCTACACCAATCTCATAAAATAAGCTCAATGTAACTTTTTATCAGCTATGTGACCCAACTGTCAACATCTCAAGAACACTGCAAAAATCATAGGAGATAAGAACCCAGACACGGTGTTTGGTTAAGGATTTCCACCGCCTCCATTAAACAGTGAAACCTAGATAAATGCAACACTTAATTATGGTTATTATATCATAAAGTTAACTGTGCATGGCTGCCATGTGTAATATAATTCAGTATTGCACAAGAAAATATGTGAACATTGTGCGTCAAATTTAGGTGGGTGTGTGGTGAAGGAGGCAGAGTAAAGACCTTCACACAGAATCCATAGTCGGTTGGAGCTCCGTGTGTCTTCCTGGCCGATAACAAAGTATAGACATCACTGTCACAGAACTCTGCAGCAAACTGCAGGTGCCTGGGTTCCTTACAAAGAGAGAGGAGGGGAGAGCAAGAGAGAAAGAAATAAACAAAGAAAGAAAGGAATAAGGGAAGGTATTGGACCTCAGGTGAAGCTTAATGCAATTAGTAAAAAAAAAGTAATTATCAAGTAAAATAAAAGAATAAAGAATATATCATACAGACACTGTCTTATTCCAAACACCAATATTGTGTTGCTCTTTCTGGGTGAGGGTGGAGGTGTCCTGCATTCCTCCACCTTAGAAATCCAGTGCTAAGCCTCCCATAGCAAGAGGATGAGTGTAAATGTGAACTACGCCCAGCATCCAGTACACTGTCAGGACACGCACGAAACAAATGAAGGATGGACTACGTTATGGTGAGACCTAACAAGAGTGTGAATTCTGAGCATAAATGTGTGTGTGTGTGTGTGTGTGTGTGTGTACCAATGGAAGTGAGTGACGTGGTCCCGGCTTAAGCTGAGAGCCAAGCTGAAGGTGAAGGCCTCCTGCCACAGCTCAGGCTGTTGTGCTTTGACATTGTTATTCTAAGACCTATAGCTCACACAGCAGCAGCAGGATTTGAAGCGTACGAGGACACTAAGGCGTGTAAGGCTTTGGCTTAGGTGTCAGCACTGGGACTGAGCTGACTGGCCCTGCTTAAAATTGCGTGGATTTAGTTTAATAGTTCATCTAAGCTTTGCTTAAAAGGCTTAGGTTCAGTGTTCAGTGAAATGTTCTCAAGGACTTCACAACGTATGATTAAAATCAAAGGCAATACTGGCACAATGTAAAAGACTTAGGGCAATCTCTTCGATTTCAAACACGGCTACCCTCTCAATTACAAGCAGGGTGTAATATGTACAACAGGAGAACCAAATACACATGGCAATGCCAACAGCTTTATCTTAACAGCAGTAAAAGAGAGCCAAGTGAAAAGAAAAAGCATGAGGGAGAAAGGATTGAAAGCCTTTCCCAAGCAAAGCAGCACAAAGCAAGCCGTTGTTTCATTTCTATGTGCTACACTATTCTAATTTCCCAACTGCCAACAGACGCAGACAAGCAGAGAGACAAAGAAGCAGGCAGGGTGACTGACGTTACAGGAAGAACAACAGATAGGCCCTGCCTGCTCCACTATAAGCAAAGCCTGACTAGTGCTAATATTTTATCCGAGGCAAAGGGTTCGTGTCCCAGACCCGCCAAGTCAGACAGAGATGAGGAGCAGCCTTGGAGCAGGGCTTTGCTCCTGGGCGGTATTAGTGAGACGAGGGCGAGCTCCTCTTACGCTCCTAACAACAACCCTTTGTTGCGAAAAATGAAAAAAAGAGAGAGAGATAGAACAAGGAGAAGAAGGACAACGCTGGTTGGCACGCCACACAGCAGGTATAAGCTTCACCTGTGGTGAGCAGAGAGGGTTTAGAGGCTGGCACGCTACCCAGCCCCGTGAGGAAAATCCAGCTTGACCGGTTTTGGCCAAGCCAAGGCCCACAATGCCACGCTGTTCGCCCCGAACCATCACACCTAGTGATGGGGCTGTGGGAGATTAGCGGCCGAATGAGGGCACTGGGGAGTGAGCCGGTGACGTCTTATCAGACCGAGTTCTCTTCCTGTCTCTGTCGAGGGCTGGATAAGCTGCTGGGGGTGATCAGAGTAAGTAATGTTGCGCAACTCCAACGAAATCTAATCAGTGAGATCAAGTGGTGTGGTGCATGACTGGTGCTGCTGGCTGTAGATATAATAAACCCTGGGTGAAAAGATGAACAGGTTCAACCTAAATACCAGCTAAAGCCTGAGAATTGTGTGGAAAAGTGAGGGTGTGAGAGAGGAGGGTAGCAGGGCATGCTGAGAATTACTGAGCAGTTTGCAAATTACCTTCGATGTGCCCTTATTGGAAAAGTACAGTCCAGACCTTCTCAACACAAAGTAGAACTTCTTCCATGACTTCCTGCCTTGCTCTTTTGAATGGAGGAAACCGTGAATCTCCGGACACGTGCTGGAGTTGAGAAACGTCTGAAGAACAAGAAGAACTTCAGTCAAAAAGATTACAAACCTCTTCAATTTTGTTACATCTCAAAGGTTGTAAATCATCACTCTTTATATAAGAGCACACATAATAATGAGACTGCTAAAAATGGATACCTGGATGAGCTGTGAGTGGTTCATGAGTCCATTGGCTTCACTTGATATAGACACCATGTTCTCTGGGAAAAAATCCTAGTGACATTGGGAAGAGCATCGTCAGCAAAGGCTCTCTGTTCTTCCTCTCAAAACCTCAGTTGTGAATACATCTGCAGGATCTTGCATCCTGTAAAAGTCACCGCCCCCTCCCTAACAAAACTGATCCCAGTCCTGTTAGAATGGATCAATCCTGACATGGATCAGTCCTGTAGGAGTTCTACAAGCTCCATGTGTATCTCTCAAACTCAAGCCCTGCAGATCACTGCTAACAGAAGAAGTAAATTAATTGAGTCTCAGTTTGTCAGGACTGAAGCACAAGCCGTACATTTATAACTGCTCCAGATTGTGAGGTGTAATATTAAGTGACAGATTTCACACAAGTTTTATTAATTACAGTTAAATGAGAATCTTTGCGTACACTGTTGCCCTTCTGCTACCGGCCAAATCAATTCTGCATATTCAAGGCAGCATGTACTAACTTATTGCCAAGAACACACTGCACATGCACTCGTACACTCATACACAAACACACCAGAGGTTTCTTGAAGAATTCATATTTGGCATAATTCTTCCTGAAGTACAGGCGACTGTCTGAGTCCATGCCCCAGTTAGACTGCACCTCCAGGACTGATTCATGGTCTTCTATGGTTCTCTCTGAAAATAATACAAGGAAAGAGACTTGAGCATTCAGGAGCCAACAGGGGACAGAGAGACACCTCCACATGGAGTTCCACATATGCTACATCCACACACACACAAAATTCAGCAGAGTGAGTAGAGTGAGTTCTAAATCACTGTGCTATATTTACAAACCCTGCAACACCTCCTGTTTTCTGTTTAAAGTTTTCACTCAGTCCAAGCACTGGCCTTTGCATCCCTATGACAACGTGGGCTTGACAAATTAATTATTAATACATTTATAAAAATTATGCTTGATTAATGAATAATCTCCAATAATAATGAGTGTGAGGTACAGGGAGTCAGGGGAAACTGGGAGAGCTGCCTGCATTACTTCACTTTATCATTAAACATTATTCAGTTCCTTGAACCCCAAATGAATGTTTAATGAATGAATGGAAAGCAGCTATTTAGAGGAAGCCATCTGGAAGAGTGAGAATGATATTATTCAAGACTAATTAATTCCCATAACATAACTGCAATCAGGACTGGAGCAACTCATCTGAAGACACAGGCCTCCTTGGTGCTGGAGCAGTCAGTGACATTTTGCAGATCTGTGCTCTGCCGCTGTGTACACAGAGTGTTCCACTCGCTGCTCATCTGTGGCCAGTTTAGAGGACTTTTTTTTTGTACAGTGACACTCGAAAGATTCGAAGATCTGGATTTCATCACTTTAAGAAGACCTACATCCACAGAGGGAAGAAACCCCCACCCCCCCACAGCACTCTGGGCTGGGTGCGAACCTGGCTCACAGCCGTTCCAAAGGCTGCTCTTTGTGTGTGTGTGTGTGGGGGGGGGGGGGTGAATCCATCCTTGAGACGGTTTGAGTAATCCAGTCTGTGTAATCTAGGAGCTGCATTTAGGCCAAGGTGGTGAAGAATTCCATTAGCACTTGAGCTATGATGTGATCACACCAGACTAGGCCTATCCCTAACCCTATCCCTATCCCTAATCCTATCCCTAATCCTATCCCTAACCCTATCCCTAACCCTATCCCTAATCCTAACCCTAACCCTATCCCTAATCCTAACCCTATCCCTATCCCTAATCCTAACCCTAACCCTAACCCTAACACACACATGGACCAAGTGTTCTGCTCAGCTGCTTGCAGGGCTTCATTTCTGCTTTACTGCAAACTATTATTCAGAGTTCAAGTCGTCAAATGTTGAATGATATGTAAAACAGAAAGTGCAGAATTACCAAAGTGATGCTAATATTCATTGTAAACTTATTGTAGTTAAGTAGATGAGTCATGGTTACAGTGTATTAAGTAATGTAATAAAGCCATTTTTCACCAAGCCGTATTATAAACAATAATTATACAACCAAACATTAATGACTAAGACAGTATTGATTGTACTAATACATGCCTGAACAATATGATCTGAACAGACATTTTTAATCATGTTTAGAACAGAGGAATTACTTTCAGTTGTGCAACAGTTCTTTATCTTCAGCACTTGAGCTAGCATTGTAGCAGTAGCTAGTATTGTAGGTACTGTGATATCGCTGAAGACCACATCAGGTAACCCTAGCAGCACGGGGCCTAATAGCAGGCAGTATGGTTCACTGATCTTATTGTGAATGCTCCACTGTTCTTTACCTCTAATCACCAAGCCACTGATGCATGTGTTGATTAGCCTTTCCTTACACATGGACCATTTCAAGCTTCTGGAGTTTCCAACTAAATCAAGGTTTATAACATTGGTAGAATAAAGTTGTTCGTCCCAGATTCTAACTTTGATGGTTGTGGCTGTGCTAAGTAATTTACTGCAAGAGTGAATTTTCTTCCATAGATATGCGAGTGGTTATGATTATTTAGGATTTTCATTCAGCTGGAAAGGGGTGGAGGCTAATATTAATGTACTGGGTGGAAACAGGATAGCACTACATTGCAAATCATACATTCCTAAAGTGGGATCTCTACAATTTTTGAAATAAACCAGTTAACGAATATGATTTTTCAGGAGTGCTGGAATGAAAATCATTTTATAGGGAGGCTTCTCTATCAGACAAATAGCTTACTAATCAATGCTCGTGACAAAATGTATCATCATGTACCAGATCTGCAGAAAAAAAGGATTCTGTTCAAACATATTGACCACACCTTTCAAAACAGACACCGCAAATGGCTGGTAATATAACTGGGTTCACTGCAGTAGGGCTGTCTACTGTAGAAATAACAGATATTTATACTGCAGTGCAAATTACATTACAAATTCTATTTGTGGCAGCAGGCCTGGAAGTCAGTGAGAAACGGTTTTTCATGCACACTCAGGAAATATATTTAGTTTTCTAATAACATTCAATCAGGCATGTGTTCAGTAAGTGTGCTGACTTGGGATCAGTTTTCATTTAGACAAATGATGGGCATGAACAAAAGGAACGATCTGGGAACAATACTCTTACTCCTTTATGCACTGTGAAGAGAGAATCCGAAGAGGAAGAAAGCAAGATGAGGCATGAGGTGCCTAACTGAGGAATATCTACATATTAGAGGGAAAAATACAGAGAGAAAGAGATAGGGGAGAGAGAGAGAGTAAGGGAGAGAGAGAAAAATGGGGAAGGAGGGAACAGATGGTTGAATTATGTAACGATGTGAAGAATTCTGCTGAGGAATATTCCTGTGTGAAGGGTAGGCTACACCAGCGGGGTGCGGGAGTCACTGCTAGCAGAGTTAACCCTTTACTGCCTGCTGGAGACTCACACTGAGAGTTATGCAATAGCTGAAGTTTGGAGAAAAAAAAAAAAAAAGACCAGGCTTGAATCTCCACTATCGCCAATACCTTTTCTACTGACCGGTACCATTCTCTGTGACGGCCTCTTCCAGGTGAGCATCAGACTCAGACTCAGCGTTCGCTCTCTCGTGTCTTCTCTTTTGCCATGCTTAATTTATTCTCAAGCTTTCCTCTGCAACAGCTACTGTGCCTAATTTGGTCACAACGCGTCATTATTCATTTTCGACACCCTGGCCGAGGCCCTCTGCTGGATACCATCATTTGTGCTTCTTTCCCCTTTGCTCCTCTCCTTGGCTTTCTGTCAACTTGGCATCCCCCTCTCTTCTGAGATACTAAGCGATCCTCTAACTCTGTGGAATTCCTTGGTGACCTACAAGACACTCTCTTATTTCAAAGCTCTCTTCATTGAGTCAAGCTCGGCCGTATCACCATTGTCTTATTTCCTGCGGTCGGCTCTCCCTTTTCCGTCTTTTCCGAGCCACTCTGAACGTGTCATCCTCATGGTCTGGGCCACTTCTCCACTTTTCACTTTCTTCACGTCCGTTGTCAGGCACCATCTCTCTGGGTAACTGCGTAGAACATCAGTCCCGTACCTCTTTTCTCAGACTGAAACAAGATCTCAGCAATCGAAAGGTATTAGTGTTTACCAGGACACCTTGTGAGCTCTGGGGACTTGCAGCTCAGCCACTGTCCTATTTATTGTTTTAGGTGGAGTGCTGATATGGGTCCATATCACTGGTGTCAGAAGTGGATTCAATCATCTCAAAGTCACTGATATTTTTACAATTTACTTTTATGTTATTTTTAGGAATGTATGCCATCAAACTCTGGATGATATACTGCATCTTTGACAGGTCCTTTTGTTCTACATTTTAAACAAGCAGCACTCCAGATGTAGGAGGTAGCTAGAGTGTTGCTAAGCTTAGCTAACTAGCAAGCTAGTTGGTCTGAAGCAGCTATGATGCACCTAAGTGATATTTTCTTATAGTAGACAGTGACTGAATCTGAGTCCAAGTCATTCATCCCACTAGGAATATACTTCCAAAACAGCAATGATGTACCTTAGTACTCTACAGCAGTCTCAACCTGGTTTGCCTCAACCTGGATTTACTCTCATGCACTTTGAGTCTGCTGGTCCCAAAGCCCTGTGGAAGTTGGAACCTGTTGCTGGCATTTTTACAGCACAATTACATAGGCACATTCCACTAACCCAGCAGCCATGCACATAAATTCTAAGGAAACTCATTATGACTGGTACAGCTTGCTTTGAATCCCATCAAGAACTCATAGATCACTCTGCCCAACTTCTCAAGCACTGAATCTTAGGACTGGTTCTATAAAGATCCACACACGAGTCTTAAGAAGAGCTCCATTGGTCTAGCCTTCGATTGCAAAGCATGTCACATCTCAATCAAAAGGTCTCTTGAGTTTTTCAAATATACCCGTTCAAACCACCATAAATTAACTGTACACGTGGGTTTTAATTGTAAAATACAATTACGCAAAGATAGGTTTTAGAGAAAGACCATGTCTGAAACATTTCCCTTCTAACTAATACATGCTCTGTATGCGATTTCAGCTCTCTATGAGTCTCCAAACCTCCCCATGTTCTTCTTCACTCTGCAGACTGTGCCCAGAACTCTACCTTTAGGTTCCCGGACATTTTTCAGTCCAACACTATTGCGCATTCACACCACAAACTAGTTAGTTAATCTGTGGGTGTGGACTACATTTGCAAACAGTACATTAAACCCTTGGTGTCAGCTGCAGATTCTCAATGCATTGACCTCATTAGGCTTGCTACCAGCTCAAATTCATTGACCTCGTTAGGCATGTTACCAGGTCAGACTCATTTAATCCTTTACAGCCGGTCACACACATTGATGACTATATGCCATTTTCCCAAGAAGTTTTCTTTCAACTGCAAACCTTCAATATCAGCATACTCAGTCTTTTTGTGTTAGTAGATGTGAGACTAGCAGCACTTGAATGCCTTCAACTGGAAGAGATGCACTGATTATGTTTTGCCAGAGATGTTCATCGGAGATTCTAAAGGGTGATCTGAATGGTGCATGAAATGATATATTTCACAATAATGGGGCAGCATCTCAAGAGAGATCTTTGTCATGCAAGGATCCCAGGAAATCGGTTTGAGCAGAGGGAGCGGTTCCAATGGTGTGCAGTGAGAACTGTTCTCTGACATAAAGACTGTCCAGTTCATGCACTGTTCCTCTGGCTTCACCAGTGCCTAAAGAATCTGATGCTTCAGTCTTAGAGCTCTGCTTCACAGATAAAGAAAAGCACTTCCCTACACTACAAGGTTCAAAGCATACAGGATGTCTGCACTGCTTTACAGTGCAGGATAATTCAGACTGTAAGACTCAAAGACACAAATAGAACAGCCTTTGACAGTGTTTTGTTTAAAGCAACAAAGCCAACACTTACAATTCAGCACAGTTTTTAGGGTCTGACCTCAAAAAGAGGATTTGTCTTATATGCTAAATATCCTGTTCTACTGGAATCATAAACAGTGGATGACAAACGCCTAAACAACAGAATATCAAGATGCCTAATACAGACACATTCAAATAAGGATGGAAAAGGTTTTTTTGGTCATACAGTGACAGAGGATGCATGTACTCACCGATCCCCAGGTGAGCGAGGTGCTCAAACAACGTCCAGCTATGGTCGTCAATGCAGTGGTTCTTCAGCACGAACAACTGGCAGATATCCCGAGCCGTGATGTCACTGGGCACCTCCACGGCTCGACTGCTGTTGTCTTCACTGTACACTTTGATCACCTGCCACACGGATACCCATTCGTCAGCCAGCGAAAAAGTTTCCACGCAGACACAGCCAAAGTCGTCCAGCAAGAGCTGAGACATTTTCCACACGAAAACGCCGCTGGCGGGTACCGACGGAGAGCCGGAGAGACTTTTGATGGAGGTGACACGTGAATCTGAAACCCGGTTATATGTGCATTGCCCTTTGTGCCTGATCGGAGAATCACTGCATTGACTGAGCTCATTTGATACCACTAGCTAAACTGCCCATCTCACACTCACCACACTCAACACTCCATTCATTTAGGATGACAGTGAGGTGGTGAGAGCCAGGCCAACGGACTGGGAGGAAATCATGAATGTTCCCTTTCATCCGAGGCTCGCACCCTCCAAACGCAGCGGCGGCAGGAGCGTCGCATATTATCACCGAATCTGAGTCCATTCGGTCCGGTCTAAGTTTAGAACAGCTATCAGAGAGTTCTCAAAGTATACCTTGCAGAAAGAGAACACTGTTTCAACCTCTCCTATGGGGCACAAACCAGTTCACACACACACACACAAATACACACACGCACGCGCACACACAAACACACTCACTGTCTCACACACACACACACATACACAGAAACAAATGAGGAAATCTGTATTTTAGCATGACTTACCCCTGTGTAAGGCGGCAGGCAGGGCTGTGATTTGGGGCTAGCTCTGCAATTTAGGTAAAGCTGAGTACACAGCATTGTAAGAGCAGGATTTTATGTAGAACATAGAAACGTACATCAGCTGAGGGAGCAGCAGCTCTCTCCCTCCCCTCTCTGCTTTTGCTCTCTCTCTCTCTCTCTCTCTCTCTCTCTCCCTTTCTCTCTCTCTCTCTCCACTGTCTCTCTTTTCCTTCTCCTCTCCCTCTGTCTCTCACTCTTCTCTCTCTCTTTTTCTTGCGTCCCCCCCCCCCCCTCTCTCTTCCTCTCTCTCTCTGCAGCTGAAGCTGAAATGAGGTAATTAAAGAGGGCAGACTCAGAGCTCTGGCACTTCCTGCCTCCCTTTCTGCATGTCATAAGCACTCTGCCCAATCACCTGCCATCTCTCACCCACTGCAGGCTCTGGGGGCAAACCCTATCTCCCCCGCCCATTTTTGCTCCACCAAAGAGAGAAGGGAGGGCAAGGGAGGAGGTGGGAGGGAGGAGGGGTAAAAAGAGTAGAAAATGTCACAAGGTTTGCCTCACCTACCTTTTCCCTTGGCCGTGACCAAGCCATGTCCCGTGTCTCATGCCCAGCTTGGGAGCTACAGCAGTTCCAAAGGTACTGCTTAAATGTAATTCTAGGTTGGGACAACTCTGTCTTAAGTTGCAAAATGGCAGGCAAGGACGACAGGGTGGTGGTGGTGGGGGGGACACAAGGGAGTGGGATAAAGAGAGTTGGAATAAAATGGGGGGGGGGAGAGAAAGGCAACAGGGAAAGAGCGAGATAGAGCAGACGGAGCAGGAGACAGACAGGGGCAGAAAGAGAAAGAGAGTGAGACTGAGTCATGGTGTAAAGTGTGGAGGCAGGGCTCAGAATGGACTATTTATTATTTATGCTTTTAGCAAAGTCAACCTAGGGTGTGCTAGCGTGCAGTCGAGCAGGTGAAAGCTCTGTGACGAACACATACCGTGGCCCTCTCGTACTCGTGGCAAAAACAACACAGTTGCGTGTTGTGGCTTGGAAGCTCTTAGACTACATAAAACAGAACTAATTGAGCAAGTTTAAAACACTTTATTTCACTAATTACCAGGGACTGGACTTGGCTTGACTTTGCAAAAAAAAAAAAAATCTTTAGAACAATGACTAAGCTTTTTGATGAGATCTTCTCAATTTACTAAATCTCAAGTGGCACAACCTGCTACTCATCTTCCTTCGACAGAATATATCAAGGTCCTCGGTAGGAGAGGGGTTAGCGCCACTCTTAGCCAATCATTGCCTCCTGTGGTGACATCATCTCTAAATGAAGTAAGCAATCTGCTCTTTAATCAGTAAGTGGGATTTACAAGCCGGAACAATGATGCAAGGGGCTGGGGGGGGGGGGTCAGTGTTGGGTTTGGGGTGGAAGGAGGTGGGGCACTAATGGATCTCCTCATCTAACACAAAAGCGCAAGACCTGGCTCACTGAACTCTTTTTCCAAGGATATGGTAGGATGCACTCAGTGTAAACGAATCAGTGAGGAGTGTCGGGATTCCTCAGGCTGCAGCTCTCCAGCAGTCTACCCCAGACCCACCACACCAGCAGCTTGAGACACTACAGCCTTTGAGACACACACTACAGCCTTTGCGGCAGTAAGGAAGTGCTCAGCTAAAAAAAAAGGAGTCTAACAGAGGGCCATGAAGATGTGCACGACAACATTTGAGTGTCAGCCCTGTTGCTCACTAATCAGATATTGACCTTTGTACCAGGCCAAACCTACTATTTGTTCTTCATCTGAAGATCTAAATATCCAGGATGGTGTGAATAATCATTTAGGTTCACAACTTCCAACAGGGAAATGGATATCATGTCATTTAAATGTCCACTGAGCACTTTTTGGACAAAGTGTCAACAGGTAACTCAACTGTGCACTTCTGCAGTTTGTAAGAGTCTAAAATGTGTGTGTGTGTGTGTGTGTGTTTGTGTTTTTCTCAATGACCAACATGCACATCTATGCTAACGGTTCACTCTCCTTTCTTCTGAATGGTACAGAGATTGAATTTTTGGGCATGTCCTTGTTGGCATAGTGAATTCCTCTCTCAGTTCTGAGTACAGAGGGAATTCATCCTCAAACAAACCCAACCACGGCTCTTACATAATGATAACATCTTGCAGTTTTAATAAGACGTCTTGGAGTTTTGTGTATATGCGCATATGCATGTACAAGTGTGAGTATGTGTGTGTGTGTGTGTGTGTGTGTGTGTGTGTGTGTGTGTGTGAGTGAGTATGACACAGAGAGAGATAAAAGCATAATGCAGATAAAGCATCTGCAAAGGTAGTGTTAGTTGTGCTGCATGCTGTCACTGAACACAAAGACCTGTATTCAGCAGCCTCCACTGTTCACCCACACACACACACACACACACACACACACACACACACACACACTCACAGCTTTCTCCATGACTTCATTCAATACATTCAAAAACCTGAGAGGATAGAGGAATCCACAAGTCAAGCATTAAAAATGTGTGAGTTTAATCGGTGTTTGGTTTTCTGTGCAGTGAGATAAGCTCTGGATCAAGGCATGCTGGGAACAGTGAAACACTGTGGGACTGTGTCTCCCACAGCCTCACTCAGTTAAACAAGGAAATAAGATTAGCACTAACCTGATTACACCCATGACAGCTTTGTGCACCAACTGATGCCATACAACGTAACAGAGGACGGGCATCTATCTAATTTTTTGGTTCCAGTTCTGATCTGGCTCCTTTCGAGAATTTGTTTTAACAAAACATTTATGCATTTATTTATGAAGGAGTGCTTGCACAAGAGGTCTTCCGTTCCTGGGAGAACAGCAAAATCTCGAATTTGAATTTGTTCAGAAAAATGAGCACGTCTCGCTTAATCTGCCAGCCACTAGTTTTACATCATTTATTGTCACCTAATATCATGTGAATTTTGGAACTGATGAGTTTCTTTGGTAATTAGTGAGGTTCAGTTGCTTCAAGCCCTCAAATATTCATCCCCATCCCTAAACACAGCTAACCACATTCCGTTCTCTTCGCATGCATTATAGATGAGGCCCTGTTGCTTTCAGACCGAGGGAATATTTGCCTGCACTCCCTGAGACAGAGCTGAGAGAGGACACAAGCTGATCTCTGTGACGATTCTTCTGCAAGTTCTGAAGTTGCCACGGTCATTGTGTCTCTAACTGTGGATTGTCAATATATTGTAGCAATGTTTTGTGGGAAATCTTGCCTAACTTTGTTAACGATTTGTGCGTAAATGAATTTTGATCAACAGTTTAGGTTTGGCCTGCTGTGTCGACGTATTAAGAGCAGGCTGATATATAATGGAGCTCTATGAGAATCTTTATTAACCCTACTAAAGGCTGTAGTTCCATGAGTGTGGATAGTGCTAAATGAACACCAGCTGTGCTTTCCAGCTTGGATAACCCTACCCCAGAGTGTGGAGGTGGTCAACACTATGGAGTTCGAGGAGGGGACGGAATAGTGCACTGATGCCCCTGGCCTTCGTCTGTCGCGACCTTTGACCTCACAGCTGCGTCTTTATCTGAGAATCACACACAATTGGCCTTGGCATGACCTGCGCTTATCCGATGCTCCTTCCATCTCTCTCTCCGTCTGCCCATCCCTCGTTCACAGCATGGGTGTCGGCCTCCTGAACACCTTTGACATCTCTTCGCTCCTACTGCAGTTCACGTGTGTGTCCAATTCAAAACACCCGGCTTCTATCATTATGCTGTTGTCAAACTATGTCATGTTTCGTATCCCTTTGTGGATGTTTGTTTTTTTGTGGAGATTTGGAATGAAAAGGGGGCCAATTTCAATCTTCGCTTTGTTCGATTTGTTTCTTTTTTTTTTCTTTAGTAGCTCAACGTGCAGTTCTGGTTAAACCACCTCCAGTAAGTTTAACACCCTCCAGCATTTCCATGTGACCTTTGCAAACTCTCACTCCATGCTTACACTGGCAGCTTCGAGAACAATTTCAGGCATGTTTTCTTTTTTAACCTGCCTCAGTGCTGACTGGGAGAGTTCAGCATACCTCAGTTCAGCCTGCCTTTCTCACTGGATTATTCTTTAATCTACACCAATAATCTAACACAGTGCCTCATAATGAAGAAGCATCTAAAATTAGATGATCTGTGCATAATAGTTTAAGACCTTTCAGGCAGATTGACCAGCATGTTGATGTGTAACATTCAGCAACATTTATGTCCAGAACCTTATTTATCACCTCCAGATGAGCCATGCCATGACACGCTGTCATATGCAGACACAGTGAATCAGTGAATCTTCAATTATACAAGTAAGGCATCTTCAGCAACAGATTGATGACAAGAACAGGGCAGGTTGGATGAAATGTCTCCATTCCCACCAGCTTCCTACACACTCAGGCTTGCAGGCACGGGAAACTCTGGGCCGTGATCAAAAGACTGCAGACACCGCAACCCGGCCGTCCAAAACACACCGCGACAGAGGAAAAACCCACTCTAAACATGACAGCGGGGGGAGAATCTAACCAAAGGAGCGTAAACAACTGGACAAGCGCACCAGCGGTTTGCTTCACCTTTATCCACAGAAAGACAAAGTAGATGTGCAAAATAGTGCAGCGGTTACTACACAGGAAATTCTATAGGCTTATAGGAAAGAGTGATGAAGTGTTCCTACCCTCTTCTGCAAGCAAAGTGGAGTGATGGCAGGCAGTGTGACTCTTCTGGCCTGGAAATTCATATTGCTCTCCTTACTGTGCTGGCAGGGAAATCTCCATCCAGTATCTTTCTTTTATATATATAAAGACACACACACACACATAAATAAATATATATATATATATATATATATATCCCGTCTAGTTGCTTAGTAAATGTCTATGAAGATCTAGGTATCCAAAAATGAATGTGCTGTAATCGACAGATTTCTAGAGTTGTATCAGGGACGGTGGCTGCAGGAGACTGAAAGTCAGACAAGTGCTCCTCTCCTCTCTAACTCCTCCAGTGGCCTTGGAAACGTGCCGCGGTTTTTTTTTTTTTTTTTCCCGTAAGAAAAAGCACTCCGTTCTAATAAAAACTCCCGATAAAGCACCGAGGAGTTGAGCGAGAGCTCCGAAGGTCAGGGAAAAGACCTACAGTAACTTTATCTGCTGACAACATGTAAACCTTCCCTCCATAAAGGCATCCAAGGATGGTGTGACTTCCACACACCACTGTCTTCTCTGGAGAACTAAAAGAGGCAGAAAATTCTTTTTGCTCTGCTGCACCAAGTGCTTTTGGTCATATTACAGTACTAGCAGTATAATTAGAACCCGGTTCCTAAGGCAAAGGCACTTTTACTGCTCGGAAATCTCCACTATAAAATCACATTGATTTTGAATTAGAATCACAGCCTCATGGCAACATTCATGGTTTTAAGTTTGTGCCATTTTCCACACTGGCACAAAGCAGGTTTTATTTATGTTTAGCGATGGAGAAGCCTAGACTATAGGGGGTTTTGCGAAATGGACCGATGAATCATGGGAAGAGCAACATCAGACCCCACACTAGAAGGGACTTCAGATGAGTCTCGCTAGCAATAAAGGGTACTTGAGCTGACTGGTTTGAGAGGGGGAGAGAGAATGAAGGGAGAGAGAGAGAGAAGGAGAGTGAGGGAGAGAAACAGAGTGAGGGAATGGAAACGTGAGAGACAGGGAGAGAGAAAGAGAGACGTGTAAATCGCCAGGTTTAAAATGGCCACAGCGGCAGGCATGGTTCTCCACATCTATATTAAAGCATTACCTCAAAATCTTTTTGGACAAAGCGAATGCAATATCACAGTATAATATGATAAAGATATCTATGATCAATTTGGAAATTTTACAGTGTATATATTTTTACAGCATTTCAGATGTAGCTTGTGTATGACTGTCTGACTCTCTGACTGTTAATAAACTTAAGATTTCTGCTCACTAAAGCTAAATAAACCATATATTCCTAGGGTGTGCTAAGCCCATAGAAAATATGTGCTAAAATTATATTGTTGTTGTTGGATAGTAATAATAATTCCTCCATACAAGCCAGTTTCCAGACAGTATATTTAGTTAACTGGAAGTGCATGTGGATTAAAATGACACTCCATGGAAACAGCTTTAGCTGAACTAGCCATCACTGTTCACCAAACATCCACATATTCCGTCCTATCAGAGATGGAGACAGACACACGTATGCACGCGCACACACACACACACACACACACATTCCTTTCAGCCAGCCTAGATCAATGTCTTAGTCTGTTTCGGTTAAGGCTGCAGGTCCTCACAGGTTCTGATAAGAAGATTTAACCAAACCTGAACAGCAGTGCAGGAAAACAAAAATCCCACATTACCTTCCTCTCACAGGAGCCAGAGGGAGCAAGGAATGAATGAGAAAGAAATTGTGTGTGTGCACGTGCGTTGTGTGTGTGTGTGTGTGTGTGTGTGTGTGTGTGTGTGTGTGCGTGTATGTGTGATGTGACAGAGGGAGAGTGTGTTTTACAGAGGTGGCTCCAGAGCCCCTCATTTGGGAAACTGATTTTCTTTATGTAATAAAGATTTTAAACATTAGGCATATACTTTTGGATTATTAGTGGGTGTTTGTCACAATCAGTAGAGAGCTAAAACTGTAAATCTCTGGACAATGCAATAAAATCATTTGTCAGCACTCAACAATAATTATTAATACAGAAGTTTCTATAACCTCTAGAAGATTATAAAGGTCTAACCAATGAGTATTTTTTTAATATGAGACAGCAGTATGAACAGTGAGAGTCTAATGGTAGGCCTAACCCTAGTAATATTACATGCAGTCTAAAGATATGTATAAGTTTGAGTTACTTATAGTCTTAATTTAAGTTGCCTAGAAACTGAGGTCATTGTAACTTGGGTTACAGGTGCATTTCTTGAATTATGTATAAAGTATAAGCTATGTCACTACTAAATGTAATGTTGGTGTAATGTTTAATGCTGTCTGCATTGTGTTGTTAATTCTCCCAAAGTACTCTATACCATTCTGGCAGCCTAAAACACCATGTAGACACAGAGAAGGAAAGCAAAGATGTAAGTAGAGGAAAATATAAGTACAGAAAGAGAGAGAGAGAGAGAGAGAGAGAGAGAGAGATGGGGGTGTAAGATGGGAACAGAAAAAGTGAGAGGAGTCCACGACTGTCTTTATCAAGAATGGTAGCACAGACAGGCAGACGCTAATACTTATCACAACCACAAAAAAAAATGGAGTCAAATGAATAGAGCCTGTTGATAAGTAAGTCTCTGCCATTCTCAAAACACATGGAGCCTCCGAGCCGTTGGCCTTGAACAGCAGCAAGGGACATCAACCACACCGTCCGAGTGAGACAGCGACAGAAAGCAGAGTTTGTGGAACGCAGAGGTCATGATCAACCCACCCCACCAAACACACACACACACACACACACACACACACACACACACACACACACACACACACACACACACACACACACACACTCACACTCAGATCTCAGCCAAGCAAAATATTAATGTACTAAATTAATTCAGTTTGTGTTTATTAGATATTGTGTTAATTCCTTTATAAAACGTACAGGTCACTGGTAAAGCAAGAAAAACTCATATCCTTCCAGTGTCAACAAATCACGTTAATACATCTCTCAGATTTTTTATTTTTTGTTACAGCTGCTTTAAAAACACCTGCAACTTACTACTTGCAGCTTCCAAGTATTAAGAGATCAACTAAAGCTGGACTTCCTGCTTCCAGTTGTTGAAGGCCAGAGTCCCAGCACAGGCTGGGCAGCTCAGACTGGAACCTGTCATCCCTGGCACGTGGCCCCTGGCACAACCTTCTCAGGGCCGGTACTGACAGGGCCCTCCTAGCCCTGCTTCTTATCTCCGCACACTTGCTGATTCAGGCTTTTTAACGGACGCCGTCCACGCTGAAAATGCAAAACTAAAACGGCTTTAAGCAAAAACAAGTTCCATCAGGCCTGGTCCGTTCTGACGCACGGCCTCAGCTCCGCGAGCGCGGTGCAGATCTGATCTTCGATGGCTCCAGAGGAATGCATGCATGCATTAGCGCCACACGCGTGGGCTTGAGTCACACCCTGACGGTATTTAGGGCCCCTGCCTCCCGAGCTCCGGCTGAAAACACAAGCAACCTTTAATTTGTATACAGAAGAAGGAATGAGACACTGCTGAATGTACTACACCAGACAACTGGGCAGTTGAATAAACTGTATGCAGAATTGGAGCCTTATAGTGTCCAGTTCATATGGAGCCATTGTCCAGAATTCCAGTGAATAAAATGAATGTATTTTTCTTCAGTAGAGTATAATATCCAGGTTTATAAGTGTCATACAGTGATAATACATTTGCAAAACCGATAATTACTTTTCATGAAAGATTGTTTAAATATTGTTTAAAGTATTTATGTATAGTGCTTGTCTTAATCATTATTATTATTAATAAACTAGGGGGCATGGGTCATTTCCTGTAAGCATGGATGGATAAGATTAATCAGTTACCAGTGCTGTGAGTGGACCCAGACAGACTCTCCTTAAACAGCACAAAACAACGCCTGTGACAGCTGTGTCTGCGACCGCTAAGCATGCAGAACTATCTCTCCCTCCCTCCCTCCCTCCCTCCCTCTCTCTCTCTCTCTCTCAGTCTCTCACTCGCTCTCTCTCTCTCTGTCTCTCCTCTCTTTTGCTCTCTCTCTCTCTCTCTCTGTCTGTCTCTCACTCGCTCGCTCTCTCTGTCTTAGAAAGCCTTAAGTCTGCATACATCTGGTTAATGCTTGCTAAATTGATTCTCTTACTAATTGTCAATAACATACTGTTAGCATAACTTTAGTACCCAATACTGTACATAAACAGATAACAAGTAATTTGCTTTCAGTTTAGCAATAACTCAACTCCACTGGAAACAGAATTACACACACACTCACACACACAATACCAGAAAAACATTTGGACACACCTGACTGAATGCACATTTTAATAGTAACAAAAGCTAACAGTCTAATGGATTATTCTTACACTTATTTCTAGGACAAATAAAAATGAGAAATTGTGTTAGTCTATATATGAATCAATTCCCAACAGACATACACACACACACACACACACACACACACACACACACACACACACACACACACACACACACACACAAACATACACAATTAATTTGACATGCACCCTCAGCAAATTTCCTTTCAGAACATTGGCCCTTAACTATACAACTATACAAGCATATGTGAAAATTCCTTCAAGACACATGGAAAAGCATCAACGGTAGGCACCTCATTAAATGTACATATTGTATATGCCTGATTATATGTATATATTATGTAGTTCTTTTTTTAAAATCCCTTACGAGGTAAACAGTGTGGTTATATGAAAGTAAACCAAGTTGTGTGATGCAGCACAGATGCAAACAGGAGGGGCTGGAACTCCCCTGGAGCTGTTTATTTTCAAATAACCACAACCCGGAGAGGTTTATCCTACTTTTACAATTGCTCTGGCCAGTGTGAATAGCACTAGTGCTATATAGTCTGATCATCAATTAAACTGAAAGGAAAAATAGTACACAAGCGAAATGTTTAGAAAACCATCTATACAATAAGGTAATGTTCTAAACTGAATTTTACTCAAAAGAAAATTTATGCCCGTATGAAAACTGAAGATTTCGCGCAATATGCAAAATGTTCTAAAAGTATCTTAGTAAATTGGGATTCATTTCAATATTAAATAATGTAGGTAGTTTTGCCAGGTATTCCCCTGTTATGGGTGTGTATGAATGTTCTTTGAAATTGAGATGACATGTCACGTGTGAGGTTTAACCAGTTGAGAAAACCTGTTATAAGTATCATCTATAATCAGTCTAATCCTGGTAGATTATCAGATTAATGCTGTCAGATCACTTGCATACTGAGCTGTGGCAGGTAAAAAAAAAAAAATCAGTTCACTTAGTTCACATAGTTATTATCATAATCATAAGACTAAGAAATAATGAACTAAAATGGATTTAAGTCTTCGGGAACTGTACGATATTTGTCCAGACAGAACACCGTGCTTCAGAGCCATACAAAAGAGGATTAGTTATAATTAATCAAAGTGACAGTGAAGTTAAATCCATTTTCAAGAGAGCTAGAAGTATTAATCTGCTATTTCAGATGAGCATCTCAAAGTCTTGAACGACGAAATGCAACTAAACTAACAAAATGGATTCAAACACACCAAATGGTAGATCAGAACTTCCTTCATGTTCAAATGGTAGATCAGACCTTCCTTCATGTTCAAATGGTAGATCAGACCTTCCTTCATGTTCAAATTGTGAAGCGTAAAACAACAGCCAAAAAAAAAAAACCACTGTGCCTAATCTAACGGTGACTAAACACAAAAAAACCCCAATACATCACAACTAAGGGGCAAGAAGCAAAAATGTTCATGCTTCATGTTGGAGAGTGTGTGTGTGTTGGAGTGTGTGTAGTTGGGTCCCTGGGGGTGAGCAGTGTGAGCAAGACTGAGGTCATAATCCAAAGAGCAGCAGGATTTTATTTCACAAGCTCGTCAACTAAGTGCCCCTGATGCATGTCTCTCGCTCACACACACACACACACACACACACACACACACACACACACACACACACACACACACAAATAACTTCACCAGGCAGAAACCCACAATTTTATGCTCACAACATATTCAAGTACACACACACACACGCATGCTTTTTCGCATCATGAAAATCATGATTATTACAGCCACTAAGTGAGTGTGGATGGATGCGTAAGTAGACATTACTGCTGCGGGACGGCCATGACATGTCAGTGTCCTGTCCCACAGCGGGACTATGGTTTTCACTTCATGTTTATGTCTTTTCAGCATTGCTACATGAGCCTATTTTTGGACAAGGACACATGCACATACAAACATATATTCAACAGCACTGGACAAATTTGAAGACTGAGGCTTCTGCAATCAGCACACCTGCTTTTTTCAGTCAAAACTACCATTTGCCACATTATCAGTGTGTTGTTACTTGACATTGATGTAACTGAAAAACAGGGTAATAGGAAAGGCTCATTTACATTTAGTATTAACAAGGTTTTCATTAATACCTCAGATAATTCATACCGGCACTTTGATACCTGTCAAACTCTGCCCTTGGGGTACACTTTAGTGTTTGTTGGAGCATGGTGGTGAGATGTTTCATCAGAATGCTTCATTTCCATGTGAACCTCGCTCTCATTCCCATGTGTGAGCTGCTAAATCCAGACAGAAAACCACTGAATCTGCCTTCAGAGACTGGCTCAGGGGAGGGGGATTCTCACAGCAACATTTGGTCTTGGACAAATTTAGTACAAATTTAACTTGCTCAGCAATAAAGGAAGGACAAATTGTGGTGCAGAGAGAGAGAGAGAGAGAGAGAGAGAGAGGAGAGAGAGAGAGAGAGAGTATTTAGGCTAATAATACCTTCTCTGTTGCCTTGAAATATTACAGCATGTTCTTAGTCTGTGTCGAGGGGAAAGGATAACCTGCAGTCCTTGAACTATAAAGGATGATGCTGAGATGTGTTTAGAGCTGTAATTTGCTCCATATATAAACTGGCAGTCACGGTCAAAACGTACATAATTGCTATGAGACCATACATATAGGAAATGCTTATGTAACTAACCTGTGCAGCATGGAACTGAGATAAGACACTGACTAAAGTCAAGCATAAACACAGAAACCACAACTCTGGCTGTATGCACAAAACAGAAAGGGTCTATGGGAGAAGGCTCTTCTGCTCCTTGTTCATGGACTCCCTTCCAGGGATCGCTCCATGGGCCAAAGCGGCAGGATTCTTCATATTTTCCGAAACGGAGACATCCCTATGCAGCCGCATCCCGCATGTGATTCAGGCTCGTGGTGGCCGTGTGTCCTGCCAGTATGCATGCGAAGAAGGAGAACTCGAAATATGGGTGCAGGATGTGCTTTGGGACAGCAGAAAGGGTTTCAGGACAGCATAAAGGCCTTCAGGACAGCGGAATGGATTTTGGGATAGCAGAAAGGGTTCTGAGTCAACAGAAAAGGCTTCAGGACAGCAGAAAGGGTTTCATCCAGCAGCAGGGGACATGGGGCAGCAGAAAGTTATTCAGGACAGTAGAAAGGGCTTCAGGACAGGAGGTAAGACACTGCAAACGCAGGACCTAGCCAAAGAGTTCTCTCACCGGAGAAGGGACTGGTTAAAGTCTCGCTAAGACCAAGTCTTGCATCCCAGTGGACAGACTTCTGGCAAGCTGCCAGTCCCCCAACAAACATGCAAACAAAGCGAACCTCGTAAACGGGGGGGGGGGGGGGGGGCGCCCGGGGGGGTTCCCACATTGGTGCTGGAGCGTATGAAAACGTGAGCGAGACAGTTGTAGCGTTATCGATGTGAGCTGCCAGTGG
>JAOYMR010000006.1:26260584-26278995 GCA_025802075.1 Tenebrosternarchus preto | reverse complement strand
TGTGTGTGTGTGTGTGTGTGTGTGTGTGTGTGTGTGTGTGTGTGTGTGTGTGTGTGTGTGTGTGTGTGTGTGTCGCTTTTGTTAACAACAGCACCAAAGACACGTCAAGGACAGTGAAGCAGGCCATCATGAGACTGAAAAAATTAGCAAACATTTAGTCAGAGTCAAAACATCTGGTGTGTCACAAACACTGCGTAGGTGTGCAGACAAGGTAGATAAAGTTGTCACTGTACTTACTTGCACTTGGAAAATACTAATAATGATCGTTTCCCTAACATGTTAGAACTGGGCATCGATCTTTGAAATAAAAGGTGCTGTAGTAATACTGCTGGTCTAACACAACGAAGAAGAAGAATACAACCCTACCTACTGTACAGAGCCTAAGTAGTAGTTACTACAATAGGATACTAGAAAACCGTTCTCCGTAGTCATACAAGGTGAAACTCGTTCGCTGTATCACATCAAAACACACAGATAAACTTAAGATATGGATTTTATACAATCATTAACACTAGGAATAAATTCTGGCAACACACTTTTTTGCTGACTGCGTATTTTAAACGGAGCGTTGATCTATCATGATGTAACGTTTCAGTAGTCATAAAATAGCCTACACTGTAGCCTATAAGCGAATGAATTGCATTACCAAAATGGTACGCAAAAGTAGCTGAGAAATACGCATGAAAGATATTAGATTTTAAGCGACAGATAATAATGTTACGCTATGAATAACGTATGACTAAAGTGACGCGGTTCAGTAGGCTATAGCACCGTACCTGCTTCTCTTTAGAGTTCGGAGGTGCTCCTTCCCTTGCTACCATCGCTGCCCGGTAACCGTTCGGACGCCTTTTTAACGCATACTCACTGGGATAAGGGGCGCGAGTTATTATTCATGCTACGTCACGGTATAGTGACTACGCTTTGAGCACATACGCGTCTATAGGCCCTACATTAATATTTAGCTCTTTTAAGCGGCTAGTGAAGGCTGCGCTCACTCATTCAAAGCCCTGTAAAAAGAACCACACGCGCACCCCGCCTCACTTACCTTGTCACGGATAAAATTGTGTAGTTGCCAGCACTGGATGAATTAACACAGTCTATCGTATTTCAGTCTTACCTTACTGTTGATAATACCATATGAATCCTCCTACAAAAATGTACAAATAGCTAAGAAGATTCCATATTTCCTTAAAAAAAAATAGCCTACAACTTTAGAAGATTGTGTTTTAGAAGTTGTATCGTTAGATTTGTGTAATTAAGACGCTACATATCCACGTGACCGTAACTGAGCAGTTGTAAACTTATAAACTGTGTACGGGCTCACGGATCTCCCAAACTATGTGAAATACAGTAATAAACACTTGCAGGACTCGTGAGTTATACTTTAATGTACAGATCGGAAATGATTCAGAGATTACAGCAGTATTATCTTTAAAACAAGCGTGAGCAGACCAGTGTCTTTCCTTATGAGCTCAGTTTTGTTGAAAAGACCATTTTTTGGTACCCCTTATACCCATTTGTTACACAACACCCATGTGTAATGCATTACAATCTATGTGTAGGTACACGTCATTGCATACTGCTTACTTCTTTATGATTCATTCCATTTGCAATTACGTAATATGTACTAGTAATGTTTACCAGCACTAACGGTACGTGTTCAGTATGCATGCACACAGGTATAGAACAACACCAGCTTGGCATATTTAAGTACCTTTTCCACACTGACAGTTTTTTACACCCTACAACTAATAAGTTAAAGGGGGAAAAATCTTGAATAAAACAGACCATCTTCCATAAAACTGAACATATACATAATTAACTGCAATTATATAAAACAACTCAAAGTTCATAATCAATATAAATGTGTTTGAAAACATGATAGTTAATAACATTTAAAAATAATTTTGAAAGAATAAAATAAAATAAAATCAAGAGATGGAAATAAACCTCTAAATCTCTTATAAATTGGGCAAGTCCACTGCATTAGAACTTCTACAGGTTTAAATCCCAGTGATCTACTTCTATAGATTTAAATCCCAGTGATGTACTTCTATAGGTTTAAATCCCAGTGATCTACTTCTATAGGTTTAAATCCCAGTGATCTAATTCCCTCAGGTGCTCCAGGTTTGCAATATGTCTCAGAATAAAAGTGCAGATCCAAAGTCAGTCTGTCGAGTGATAATCAAGAGGATGTAAATGTTAAAAAAAAAAAAAAAAACAACCCTAGACTAGTTTCCTTCCACGCTTTTACTCTGAGATGTACCTTGGTCAGACAAGAGGGAAAACTCAAGGACAGTTAAAAGTAGAGACGGACATTTCTGACCCTAAAGGGCCACAGTACTGCAGAGTTTAGTCTTTCTTATTTTTCTATGCCTGTTTCAAACAAATCAGCTAATATCAAGCCCCGAAGATCCGAATTAAGACTATCAGACTAGGGGGGATGTTCAATTGCAATGCAGTGACCCTCCAGCAACTCTGCAACTACCCAAGCTTGCTCCAGGAGGCGCCGATCTGGCCATGGTAGTGAAATCAGCTGGGTGGCACCCGAGGACAGCCAAGCCCGAGGCTGCACACTAAGGCATTATAGGATCAGAGCTAAAGCTAAGAAGTGCTTTACTCCTCCTGACACTCTGTTGCTTCTGGCAAAGTCTCCAGCGTGGGACATGTCACAGGAGACGCCTCACATTCCTGCAAACAAATATACACAGCCCTGAGTTAGGACATGAACTAGTGTAGCCAGATTACAGTAGTAATGTAGTTAGGGTTCATTTAGTATACAGCTTAAAAGGTTACAGGGTCACATAAGGTCACTTGAGTCTTGGTTAAAACCAAACTGCTGTAGGGTTTCAGGCAGGTTTCACAGTAACTTATAGAAACCAGTCAGAGTCTGAGAAAGCAGAAAGTATGGGATCCTTGGCACAATGTGGGCTCAGTGTTGTGTAGATCCGGTCCACAACCAGTAGCTTCTGCTGTCACAGCATAGTCTCCATTCTTGTGTTCTGATTCTAAAAGCTGCCATATGTCAGCCTGCATATCCTGAAAGTACTGAATATAGTGCCTTTCTTGGGTCACAAACATAATATGGCTACACTGCCATCACCCCGGCTAACGAGTTACCCAGGTAACTTCTACACACAGCCCCATACTCAGCATATCCTTCTGCCAGACTGATTTCATTCTTTTAACCACACCTGAGTCCACCTGGCTCCTGCCCAATCGAATCGTGTGAGGAACCAGACATAAAAGGATTCCAAATTGCCTACTCCAACGGGGCAGGTCTGAAAGAGTTCTTACAATGCCAATCAATTCAAATTTAGTCACTGAGAAGTTATGTACAGATACTTTAGCGCCTAATTGCTATTAATCTCCAGGACTTGTCCCTGTGGTAGAATCTGCAAGCCAGTGCAGTTAGAGGGTGGCTGTAGAAGAAGCATCCAGTCCACTCACTGGTGTGAGGTCAGCCATGCCATTCTTTTGAATCTCACTGTTTGTGTGTTGATGAACGCTCGGCTCAGGGTCACCGTGGCGTGCCAGTGGAGGCCGGGCATTTCCACCGCTCTCCGTCTGCCCGGATCCACCGTCCACATCCTACACAGAAAAACACACACACATGGAGCGCAATTTAAAAAAAAAAAAAAATGTGCGTGCGCAGGAGTTGCAAGCTAAAGAGAACATATTGTTTTGATCTGTCCCTTGTGGACACATGAAACATCTCAGTGACCTATTACACAGAACAGTACTAACCTCTCCCACAGAACATTACTAACTCCCCCCAAGGGATGCACATGTGCACATGTGCACGTTACGACACACATTTATTCATGTAATGTGTATATATATATATATATATATATGGAGCAAGCAAGCATTTCCATCTGGAAGAGTTAAAACAGAGCATGTGTAATCTCTGAACCCCGTCACAGATTGACCGCTACCTGTCAGGGTCAATCCAAAAACCTACGCGAGTGCACACCCAAAGGCGTGCACTCCAACGTGTGCACCCAAACGTGTGCACCCAAACGCGTGCACCCAAAACGCGTGCATCCAAAGCGCTCCCTCAGGCAGCTGGTTGATGATGACGATGGTGGCCCCTGGGGCGCACCTCGCACGGCATGCTCTCTGGTGGACGGTTTTGTTTGAGGCCAGAGAGACACAAACACGGGATCGTCTGTCAGCGCGCAGGGCGGCACGCACACTCTACCCCTTCAGCAAACAAAGCCTTTTCTCCGAGATGCTGGGCTGCAACGCCACAGAGGGGAAAAACGGTGCATTGTGCAGGTTGAAAGGGAGGAACAGCACCTTCCTGCATTATTGAGCGCATTCGCAGGTGACCCCGCGTGACATGAGCCCCGCAGGACGAAACGGGTCACTCCGGGACACAGATTACTAAGGCAGATGCGTCAGTGTAATAAAAGAAAAAAAAGCATTGTATTTTTTTTTTTTTTTTTATGATATTCGGTTTACCATTCACTGCTTGAGTATTGAGTGTCGCTTTAAATGTATCAGCGTGAAACGTTGTGAGCATGGAGATTGTCTACAATTAGCAACTGCATTCATCTTTCAGAAATGGGCATCTGTACCTTTATACAAAAAATAGCAAGTCATCGCTACACTCATATGCTCGTTTTCAAACTGCTTGGAGAAACATGCCCTCATGGCACAATCAGGATTCATACTCACAGGGCTGGTGGGCGACTTGGGCGACTCGCCCAGCTGTCTGATTGGACTGTGCCTGGTTAGTGCCAGGGGCACCTTGTGGGTGACCTGCCCCACAGGGCTGTAGGGTAGGGAGTGGGTCCTTCGTACGGCGGAGGACACAGCCTGGGCGAAGCGCGAGGACATGGCCGGTAAGTACGGCCTGGGTGCGGCGAAGCTGCGAAACTTGTCCAGCGAGAGGCCGGCGGGTGGCTGCTCGCTGCAGGGGAGGCTCATCTGGCGTGGCGGTGGGGAGCGCGCCGTGGTCTCGGTCGGGGAGAGAGGAGGTGTGGGCGTCTCCAGCTCCTCCTGCTCCAGCGGAGGGGGCGGCGGCGGTGGTGGAAGACCAGCATGCTGGGTCTCTTCTGGTTCTCTTTCCTCCTCCCACCGGACAGCCGGTGGTGGTGGGGGGAAGCACTCGTGCGCGTCCCCGCCGTTACTGCCTCTCTCCGGGCTCCCGGGGCCCTCGACGTGGTCACCTCCGTCACTCACGCTCAAGCTGCGCATCGCGGCGGAGCTTACATAACTCCCAGGTGTCCTTTTGTGCTGCGGTAAACGGAACGAAGCTGGTTTGGGTTTCGTAGCGGGTGGAATTTTCTTTTCCTTCAGCTCGGAGCCCGAATGGGCGTACGCCAAGGGCGACATCGGAGACGAGGGTGTGGAGCGGGAGCGGGAGCCCAAGGGGGCTGGTGAGGTAGGGCCATTGCTGGACTGAGGAGGTGGCGAGGTGGGGGTCTTGGATGCTCCATCCTCAACGGTGGCTTCACGAGCCTCGGAGGCAAGGGCCGATTCCAGCGTGAGTTCCACCTCGAAGAAGCGCAGCTTCTCAAGGGACCTCTGGGGCACAATGGTGTAGGTGGTCATGCCCACCTTGGGGATGTATTCGCGGGTGAGTTCGTTGGATGGCTTGGGTTTGGGCTCGGACTCGACGACGTACTGCAGGCTGCCCGCTTTGGTGGCGAAGGGGATCATCGACGGCCCCTGGCTTTCGGAGACCGGGGGACCCGTGGAAGGAGAGACCGCCGGGGGCTGGGCGTGCAAAAACGGCTGGGGGCTGTGATCTGAGACCGGGCGAGCTGAGGCGACGAGGAGCCCCTCCGTAGATGTGGCCATGTCTCTTTTCGAACCTGCCGAGGGAGGGGGAGATACCGGCGGAAGCTCTGACGGCGTGCCGGGGAAAATCTCGTCTGGCTCGTCCCAAGCCTCCGTCTGAATCTCCGCGTGCGTTTGCGCCACGTCAGGGGCGGCGGGCACGGCGTTCGGCACCGCAGGGCCCGAGGCTGCCGCTGGCCTGGGCGGGGCCTGAGACTGTGCTTCCTGAGAGGGTGTGAGCGCACCCGAGGAGGCGGGATCAGGGCCTGCGGCGTCATGACAGACTCCGACGGGGCTGCTGTTCCCAGCCCTCAGAGCTGTGGACATTTCAGCAGTCATAGAGGCTGTTTCAGGCAACTCCTCAATACCAGCTGCATATGAACAGAATAATAAACAATCAGGCACAGTCACGCAAGAACATTTCCAACATTGCCTTTTATTTTGCCCTCAACTTGTCTGCCTCCAAATTTCTGTCAACATTATTATTTATTAAACATACACTTTTGCAGCTCTTTCTGTACGTGTCTGTGGGTTTAGTTTAATGGCGTACACAAGCCTGTAAAACTAATTAAACAAAGGCACAGTGGTAACACAACTCACCATCATCTTTTGGTTGCCATGGTGCGTCAGCCAATGGTTCACCCCCATTCACCTCTGAGTCTGCAGCTAGTCTGTCAGGAGTGAAAATCATTTATAGCTTTGCAACCTAACCAGCAAGTCAAATAGAGTAAAAAAAAACAACAACCAAACAAAACACACACACACACACACACACAAAATCAAGCCTTGCTTTCTTCTCTGCAAAAGTATCGTACTTGCCATCTGTGGTCAGATCTTCTGAGCTTCCCCCAGGTGGCGCCACTGTGCCCATCTCTAAGTCCTGAGAGGGGGTGGTGGTCCCAGCTCTACCAGAGCCAAGAGAGACTTCAACAGATAGGTCGATGCTGCTGTCGTCCTCCAGAAGGTCCTGCATGGCGCTGGGACACTCAGGACCAGGGCCAGGGCCAAGGCTGGAGCTAGCTGTCACCTCCGGGGTCTCGGTGGTCATGGGTGCTTCGTCTTTCTCCTGGATCTCTTCCAGAGTTGGCTGCAAGCCTGAAGTACCATAATAAATAACAGTGATACGACATCTAAATGTTACATAAGGCTAAATACATATACACTTGTGTAGGTGTATTAATTGTCAGTTGTTCTAAAGACATCAAAGTTGTGGTGTAGTGGTACATTCCAGTCCATGCTGACACCATCTTCACATACACTATATTGCCAAAAGTATTCGCTCCCCCATCCAAAAGACTGTGCACCAGTGCAAAAAAGGTCCATAAAGACATGGATGGCAGTCTGGTGTGGATGAATTTGACTGGCCTGCACAGAGTCCTGACCTCAACCCGATAGAACACCTTCGGGATGAATTAGAGCGGAGACTGAGAGCCAGGCCTTCTCGTCCAACATCAGTATGTGACCTCACAAATGTGCTTCTGGAAGAATGGTCAAAAATCCCCATAAACACACTCCTAAAACTTGTGGACAGCCTTCCCAGAAGAGCTGAAGGTGTTCTAGCTGCAAAGGGTGGACCAATGTCATATTGAACCGTACGGATTAGGAATGGGATATCACTAAAACTCATATGTGAGTCAAGGAAGGTGAGCGAATACTTTTGGCAATATAGTTTAACTGCAATCTGAAGTGATTACTTCAATTTAATATACTATCATTTCTCTGCAGAACTCCATCCTGTTACATGCGTATAATCCTGCCATTTATCAGTAATCATTTAGACCGTTGGGAGTTTTGTTAATCCCATAAATTTGTATTACAGCTCATCATCGGACCATTTCAGTGTTTGATTTTCCTATCCAGTTCACAGTTTCTCCACTACGTAGCACAGGATGTGTTTACTGTTCGATCCTGGATTGCTCATCCTGCTCCTTCATGAGGGTCTTATTCCATCCATTACTGTCCTGCTGCCCAAGTCCTGAAAAGTTCCACTGCACTGATTGATACATCGACTTGTTTTACTCCTGAACCTGAGACAAGGACTCATTTTATTCCATTTCCCCCATTCAAAAAAAAAATAAAAAATCTATATGGGTTATAAAATTACCCAATTATAAAAGTTAACCAAGCTCAGTGGACTGAAGCTTTGTCTGTTGAGTTCCAGACAATATCTGGATGGTTCTCCCCCTGTCCTATTTTCTCTGGAAGCTCAGCGGCCATCTTTAATGCAGCTTAATAACGAGATCCATATATCTTCCCCATCCACAGTGGCTGTGAGCAGCTTACATAATGGGCTGACAGGAGTGGGTTATTGGGTATTTTTTGAGTATTAACGCGGCTGTGGAGCAGGCGCACCGCGCGCCTCTTCAGGCCCGAGTGAATCGTTCTTAATTAAGACATCTCGTCTCCCTCACGCCCTCCGCCAGCCATGCATTCACGACTTCACGGGCTGGGAAGTCAAGAGCAGAAGGAATATTCAAAAAGAGAGCTTGTCTCTGCAAAGCACTCCTATCTCTCTGTCTGGATCTCTCTCTCTCTCTCTCTTTCTCTCTGCCTCTCCTCTCATTGTGGAGTGTCCTGGATAAAGGTACAGACATTCACAGTCTCGCCTTGCTCTGTTCCATCTCCCCCCCCCCCCCCCCTTTTTTCCTTTCTCGCTTCTGTGCTCCTGTCTTCTTCTATCATTTGCTCCCTATATATCTTAATCCCTTTCTTTGTCCATTTTTCTTTTTTCCACTCTGTCCCCCCTCCGTTTTTCACCGCTGCGTCCACACCACCTCCTCCTCCTCTGTGAAGTTGATTATTACGGTCTGTAGGGGGGAGCAGGGCCTTGGTGGGAGAAGCAGGCAGTCAGAGACTCACCCAAACTTCAGGAGCACTTTTTTTTTTTTTTCCCCCTGACACTTTAGAACATACTGCACTGAGGCGTTTCGAACTCTAAGCTACTTACAAAAGACAAAAGGTTCATTTAAAAATGCAACACGAATGGACGGCGATAGATGCATGTCACCGAAGATTAGAAAACTCTACGAGAGACAGAGACAGAGAGAGAGAAAGAAGGTGAGATAGTTAGTTCCAGAAACACTGAAAGAAGGATTATTGTCATGTCTCGCGAAGCTACTTTTGTGTGGTTATGAACACCAGGCAAAGTGTATGTACAGATCCCAAACCATGATTAGAAAGCCCTTACTCACTAAAAGTCCAGCACCCCTCCTCTCCTCTCTCCTCTCTCCCTCAGACACTTTTATGGAAAACTTGCTATCACCTCCAAGCATCTATGCGAAACAAAGCATTATTACGAGCTCTGTCTCTCTCTCTCTCTCTGCGCTCTGTCCCCACTATTCCACAGAATTCTGAGAAAGAAAACTCACCATGGTTACAGTAAGAGACTCTTATGATATTTATCTATCTGGATGAGGCATACTTATGTTCACTGAAAAAAATAAAGTCTGATATTTAAAGCAGGAAGGGCCAGAATGGTAAATGAAAAAAGCCTGAAAACTAGCCAGCAGGCCTAATGGTATCTGACCATCATGACTTCCATCCCTCAGACTCTCTAGACTAACAAGCACCAGGCCCTTATTTTCATAAATCAAGATACCACTATCACAGTAAATATAACAAGATACCACTAATAGTGCTAGTAAATCACTTTTACTGTGGAAACAGACTATTATGGTAGCAAAATTAAATGCTATTATTGGAGTAATAAAGAAATCTAAAATACACACAGCTAAATGTGCTTTATTTGTCTAACGTTAAGCAAGATACAATAAGCGATTGTTTGTATATATATATATATATATATATATATATATATATACAAAGTTTTTAGTTACATGAGATTTAGCACTTTTTGATTAGAATTTATTTACACCAGGATTATAATAAAATAGAAAAAATTTCTGTTAGAACACTAACAGAAGAAGAAAGGAAAGTGTAAACCAAAAGGAACAGAAATGAAAACAAATTCACTGAAAGCAGGATGTGGCCCCCATGTGAGGAAGAGGAATGACTTGGTGCCTCAGTGGAGAAGACAGAAGCATCTGATGGGAGAGAACTGCCGAGCCAGGCTCTCATGCGCCCCCTCCTGGTCGGACTGCAAAGTGGCGCATATTCAGTGCTTCATGAGCAAGAGAGGACGTGACTGCAGACAGAACTGTGGTATGCAAGATCTTACTGGCCCTCCTTCATTACAAAAGGTCACAGTGGTAAATATACTGTGGGGGCTGTGTTCTTCTCCAGTGAGATATACAGATGTCACCAAGGGCCTCTACACTCTGGGCCACTTCATCTAGTCTCATGCATAGTTCATAATACAGCCAATATACTTTCAGATCAAATTTTCATCATATGTTGTCTTGGAAAGGAGCAATAGCCAAATAAATAAGAGAAATTACAGTGAGATTAGCGAGGCACAGTTCTTATGACAGTTCTTAGGCTCCTTCTTTTCCTAATCCATATATTTACCTCTCGACCAGATTATTCATAGTCTCAGCCTTAACATTCACTGTTATATGGACCTTTATACCTCATGTTATATGGGCAGTTATACCTCAGTAAATACCCCCCCTTTATATTCCCTTCCCAATGCACTAACTGACTGTATTTCTGATTTGAATGCATCCATATTTGCATGCATGATAACGTTGTCATGACAAAAACACTGGCAGAATTGAAGTATTAACATTCACACTTAGCCGCTCTTTGCACTGGTCTTCTGACATGGCCCTCAGCCAACCCTAAAGGGCTCCGAGACTTTACCATTCCTTTCCCTTTTTTTCTTATATTTTTTTCCTTTACATTTTGTCCTTCATTTGCTTCTCTTTGTTGTCTTACTGAATACTTCATTAAAACCATTTTTTGCTATGACGTTTGTGTCTTTTTCCTTCATCAAAATTGCACACTTCCTTTTTGTTGGACCCCCTGCAACATCCTTAAAAAAAGCTACAATATATTCACAGCTGTGCAGCTAGACTCCTCACCCATACAAACATCAAAAATAAAAGCCTTAAAATTCTGCTTCTCATCTACAAAATCCCACAAGACCTGTACCTCAGCAAACCCCCTGCCCCATACTCTCCCTCTCGCTCTCTCAGGTCTGCTCTACCTTCTCGTTGTCCCACACACCAGACTCTCCACCTTGGATGACAGACCCTTCAGTGTGACGGCTCCCAAACTGTGGAACTGTCTTCCTCAGGTATCTCTGCGACAGCTCTTTCTCATGGGTTTAGATCTGACTTTTCTCTTACATGAACATTTCTTATCTCTCTTTTCCCTTACGTCTCTCTCGTCTGGTTTTTTTTTTTGCCTTTGTTTTGTAAAGCAGCCTTGGGATTGTTAAAGACACTATATAAATTTTATTTTCTTATTATTATGCCAGATCGCAAGCATGGGTTCATTTCAGTAATGTGGAAAAAAAGGATGGAAAGGCTTGTCTGTTATTCACATTCAAACAGAAGACCTGCACTAGTGCACTACAGGTCATTTTTTTTCCACTGACATCACTAAAGTCTGCCACTGCCGATCTCCATTGAAACCTGTAAAAACATTTGAATCATTTCAGTCCTTTCAAATAACGCAAAAGTATGAAAAGTTAACTGCAGTCGTTTGTGTTTCAAAGTCCTTTTGAGATACACTATAGCTGGAATATCATTCTCTACAAACCCGTTCAAGCACTACAGCTTCACTTGCTCCATACTTTGCATGTGCACATGTGCGTCTGACAGACAAAACAGATTCAAATCGAGTGCAGGAAAAAGGTATGAGCCTTTCAGCCCTACAACTTTATGGTCATGTAATTAAATCAAACCGAACTGTGTCTCTATTGCTATAAAATACTTTATATGAAGACACAAGGCAAAGCAGATTGTTTAGGAATGTAGGAGCTCAGAGGAAAGAAAATGCACAAGAAATATAAGAGTAAATGAAGTAATTCAATACTTCAACCACTAGGAGGCAGGATGTGTATAAAAGTGATTGGGAACCAGCAGTGACCTTGCCTCTCTCTGTTTACATGCTGACTGAAGTACAGATGTTCAGCTCTATCAAGGTGAAAACACACCAGAATTCCACGCAGACCAAAAAACTGGTAATACTGAAAAAAACAAACTGTAACACCTAAAGCAAAGTTATTTTTTGTGGTTTGTTTGTTTGTTTTTCATCAGAGTGTTCATGTCACACTGCCAGGATGTTTACAAGTGGGCTACAAATGACCAGAGCAGGACACATCCGCAGCTGTGGGAACAGGACCACTGACAGACCAATTGTGGCTCTGCATGTGTGTGTGTGTGTGTGTTTGTGTGTTGATGACAGGAGACTCACCCGTCCCAGCCTTGTCATGTAGCGATTCATCGGGTGCTGCAGCGAAACTGGAGGGACTGGTGGGACTGGTGGCGTTGCTGGTACTACTGGGGCTGGTGGGGGGTAGCGGGGCCTTCCTCTTACTCCTCTTCAAGGAGGAATCAACCGAAGAGGCGCGACACAGACGCGGTGGGCCCTTCACAGAACAGAACCATTACTGGCAATATACACCTATAGAGAAACTTAGACATTCCCTCACAGAACCACAGTGAAATAAATGTTTTAGCTCAACAGGCATAAAGGCAAAGTTAACTCTCCAATTGTGATATTAAAACACACTGAATATGTCATAGATATTAGTATTTGACCAAAGACCAAAGAACCGAATACCAAAGAACATAATTTGTTATATAATAAAGTTCAAAAGCTGTAATAACTAAAGAGAAGGTCAACTGAAGCATTACATACGTGGGTGCCATCGGGCTGAGCCACTGGTTGAGTGTTGCTATGGTAATGGCTGTCCCCCAAATGACACTGCAACGTCATTTGGGGAGGCAAGGGCGCGCGTCTCTTTTTCGGTGTGTCCGAGGGCATGGTGTTCGAGTCGTACGTGGGAGAGTGCGCACGCAGGGAACTCGTACTGGCCGGTCTCGACTTCCTCCGGACCGGAGAAGCTGGCGCACTCACAGTCGAAGCCTTTAAAGAGAGATGTCAAAACTTCAATGACTCTCACAGCCTTTAAGAAGAAAGAGCCAATCTCGTGTTCCCACCCTTTTGATTGACAGAAGAAATTTTGAATAAACCAGCAAAGCTCCTGATTTGAGTACAAGGGCAAGTATGACAACTGACCAATGGAATAACTCAGTATTTGCCCATGCAAAGTTTAAAGAGCACCCAGAATAAACATCCACTCCACCAGCCGTGAACTTGGCGTCAAACAAATTAGCTGTGTGAAAGACTTTCAAAGTACTGTTGGTCTCCTAAAACGTCGATGCCAATAGTGAGGACCTGATTAAAATCATTTTATTTGATCGCGAGTATGTTGTCGAACCTGGAGTTCTGGTGGTTGATCAGACCTGTGTTTAATAAAATACAACAAATGAAAATGAATGAATGGAAGTAGCACACACCTGATCTGGTTTCTTCTTACTTCCTCTTTTAAACAGACTAAACAGTCCTTTGTTTTCTTTTTCTTTCTGGAGTTTGTCCTTGCCAGGTTGAATTATATCTGTTAAGCAATATTACAAACCTGATATCTAGACTTGAATTTTCACTTTGTAAATGCACAGTAAAAATGTTTAAAGAAGAGAGAGCAGGAAAAAGTTGATCCAGAATCAAAATATTATAAAACAAACATTACAACCGTGCATGACAGTAAAAGTTACCTGAGTATGTTGGTGATGGAGGCAGGCCTGATGGGCTGATAACTGTACAGAAATCAATGAACATCAAGTTAATAAAATGCCAGAGACAGTAGAGGAGAGAACTTGGTGGGAAGACAGAAACCTCAGCCACAGCTGGCAGTATTTCTAACAAGCTTCCATGTCATAGGAGGGTTTTGGGATTTCTTTTGGTGTTTCGTACCCCTCGTGTCTCTTGCATAAATCTCCCGGAGTCCGAGGTCGTTAAGGGAACTGTTGAGGTCCAGAGGTTCCTCGGAGTGCACGCTGCGCACCAGCACGGTGCTCCCCGTCTCGAACTCACACTTCTCGCAGATGGCCGGCAGCAGGTTCTGCAGGGCGACACGGGGGTTCACCCGCAAAATCGTCTTCTGGGTCTTCTTATAGTTTATGACCAGACGCACCGTAGCCTGAATGAAGGGAGAGGGGTGTGATCAGATCAGGGAGAGGCAGGAGGGGAAAGAGAAGGAGAAGATCAGAGCCAACGAGCATTTTCATTAAAGTTTCATTAAAGGTCCTGCACTTGAGAAACGAAATAACAGTCCAGGTCTTCTTTACAGAAAGGGTTGTGTGCAAGTGGAAAAAAACGTGACATTTTCATGAGAAATCACACCCGCAAGCTTTTACCTCGGGCATCTGAGGGCCGGTATTCCTGTTCTTGTCCTCCATGTTTTTGGGCTTCAACACGACCTTCTCAGCCTCCATGGCTCCTATGAGGGCATTCGGCTTGAACTTAATGTGGTTCCTGTTGGCAGACACCAGCTCGATGGTGTACCCTGATGGGTTCAGATGGTACTTCGCACACAGCATCACCAGAAGGTCCATCATGGGCTTACTGCAAGAATCACACAGATAAGACCTTTACACATGCACACTAGACACCCCTTAAGGAAATCCTCTGCCAGGTCTCAGATACTTCCCCTCTACTAAATGTAATATGATACAATTACAGTAAAAACTGGTCATTTATTTTTATACATACAAATGCAAAGAACAAGATAATGACAAAGACTGTCCAAGCACTGTCGTTCTCCTGAGGGGAACTTGAAAGCATCTGCATTATTCAGTTTGCAGTACAATAGATTCATTTGTTTTTGTAGCACCTTGACAGTGGAAAACAAGCAAATAATGTGAACCACCTGGGTTTTATGTAAATTATAATATGATATACTTATGACAGCTAACACAACACTTTTGAGCAACGTTTGTTATATATGCAATGATTCCAATAAAAAAAGGTGCTAATTTTCAACAAATCACTGGATAGATAGGAAACAATAAGTCAGCAGGTTGTAAATGCTTGAGTTCCATATTATTCAGACCCTCAGTCACAATAATGTCAAATTCTTGAATGTCAGTGTCAGCATAACCATAAAATGCATTCTTATTTTCTCCCACAAAACATAAGGGAATGCTATGTACGTAATGCTTCTGTCATTCTAGAATATTGAGTGTGGAAAATCCTTTAGTGACAGAATGAGCGGTCCAGTGCTTTCCAACTGCTTGTGGAATGCCGGGATCAACGAAGCCTTTGAAAATCCATCAGCAACAGTTTAATCCTGATTAGGAGAAGGGTGGAGAGGCTCCATCAGCAAATCCAGCAGTGACCAAGAGGCAGATGAACCTGATGCTTAATCCCTTTATATTAAACTTGGTTTCACTTCTAGCATGAAAGAGCACAGAGGTCCTAGTTTATTTGGCATTAAAAGGCCTTTTAAAGTATCTTCCCTCATCTTGAGTGCCCTTCCAGTCACCCATCCTTCCAGCATCCTGTCCCTCCAGCTCACTGCCTGTGCTTGTACTGTATGGTAGTGCCTGAGGGTAAAGACTGTGCAATACTGCTGGTGGACTGACGTTCAGGGTCATCTAAACCACAGTTCTAAAAGGTTCCTGTACTGAACAGGAGGAAAAGAAGTACCGATTGCTGACTGAATCCATGACTGTGCTACAGTGCAACATTATGTCCATTCACTGGTGAACTGAACACCTCCCCGCAGCAGAAGAAAGACAAAAGACTTATTTTTTTTCGTTTTCCAGGCGGCACCTCACCGCGTTCCACAGCGCCGCCCGTCTGACTCAGTCAGGGAGAGCTTTCAGCTGCTTTGAAACTGACGCAACGTTCTTGCGTCCCTAATGACATCACTCCTAATGACCTACACACACACATGTCCCACCCCCCCCCGCCCCCCCAGCATCAAAACGCAGGTCAGGTCATATCGGTCTCCATGGGATTAGCAAGCTGCATATTAAACAGAGAGACAGTGTCCATCTGTCACGAACCCCACAAGAAACACACGTCTTAATTTAGCGCAAGCCCACTTGTTCTTGACAGCACTACCTTAAAGCTTCAGTCATTACCCTCTGTAACTAACAGGCTAATTTATGGCAGTACAATTGCGAAGGGGTTCAGAAAACCATTCTGCAAGCACTAAATTGCACAACATTTATCATGATCTGTTACTGCACTGTTCTGGAAGAACTGTAGTGCTTTTTTGGCACTTCTGCATTAGCACTCTTACGCATTAGGATTTCATCATACAGTGTTTGAAACAGAGCAGCAGTTGCTAAGCAGCATTATGATAGTCTCTCGGTAGATGCACACACACACACACACACACACACACCCATGCATACACACACAGACACACACACACACCCACCCACACACACCTACAGCAGGATACTGCAGGATGCTGCAGCCTGTTTCTTTCAGCAGACGTCGGACAGCCATAAGGTCCACCTCCACCCACCCACACCCACCGAACGCCGCTAACCAGCGGGTCTCATCTTCCTCCCCACCACGCCAGCCCATGCGACAAACCCGCCCGCCGACCCGCTTCACCTAGACACACCACCCGCCTCACCTGCCGTGCACCTGGGCAGTCTTCTCCTCCCCCTCAGGCAGCACCACTGTCAGAAGCAGCTCCTGCTCCAGCAGGCTATCCTTGGGCTCCATAGCGGCGTGTGGCGGCTCGGGGATGCCGGGGAATGAGGCCGGACCATGCGGCACCGGCGGGGGAGGGGGAGCCTTAGTTTTAGATGACCTCCTGCAAAAAGACAGAACCATAATGGCAGAAAGTCACTACAGGCGGTGCTGTAGAGGAGAGCCTGGAGACACAGATTACTGAGATAATCACACCCTACATGAGCAGTTCTTATGTTTCGCTTGCAGCAGTGATTAAGCGTGTTTAATCTATGACATAATATGTTGTGGATCAACGGAACACTGGACTCTAAGTTCCATTCCTAGCAAATGACTGATTAAGGATGGAATGATTGCCTGGGCCCTGTATCTACACTGCCATTCGGAGTACATTTTAGATGCAATGCTCTTCTGACATCGCTGCGGTTGCACTGACGGTAGGTAGCTAACTGCTTCAAGAACAGCACTCCCACCAGCTCCTCGACCTCAGTCCACTGACAGTAGGGAGCTAAATGATTCAAGAACAGCCCTCCCACCAGCTCCTCGACCTCAATCCACTGAAACCTACTGGGCCCGACTATTCACATTAACTGAGTACAACTTTGTACTGAATTGCGTGATGCTTTTACGGTGAAGGTCTTGCTTAAACCTAAATTAGCTCTTGAAAATGCTTGAAAGTCATATAAATTCAAAAGTAAGCCTGCATTTCCACATGCAGTATAAACAGCCTGTTTTTTTTTTTTTACTATAACATTCAAGTGCATCCTCTGGGAATGTGGTGAGATGCACTCCCACCCACTGACCGCACATGGCACAGCTGGGATCTGATTCAACTCTTGGGGTGTCTAGAGGAGCTTTGTGGTGTTTGCTTATTTTCCCTCATAAATCAATAATCGATAAATCAATATTTTGGCCAGGCTGCTCTCCTCATTTAAAAGGTACAAGGTACAGAATTTAACGTAGAAGTGTGCCTTGTGAATGGCAGTAAGCCAGTAATACAATACTGCCATGCCCAGATATTATGATCACCTTGGTATGCACTCTAAATCGAAATCTAAACCATATCTAGAGAATCTAGTAACCCATCTCCATTATCATGAAATACATCCTAATCTGACCAAACTGCATGAAACAGGCTGAGGGTGATCCTTTAATTCGCGCTCGAAGGGAGCGGCTCTTAAAGGAGAACGATCGGGTCCACTTTACACACAAGTCACAAGACACTGCAATGAAGTGATTTATCCAGTCAGACGAAGGCAAGGGGATGAAAGGAAGGAGGATGGGATGCATGCTGATCCTTTTAAACTCATCTGGAGCAGAGGGAGGGTCATCATGCCAGTATTTCTGTGTAATTTGAAATGATTTAGTGAGTTGATGCAATACAGCTTGAGACCACATCAAGTTCCCACTCTGTTACATCACACTGTGAAAAACCAGGCTGGGTACTGTGGAAATATCGGGGTCAGGGGTTGTGAAGATTTCAAACTATATTGAGCCATGAGGATCAGAAAAGTTTGGGTTAATCCAAACCAAAAATCCTTCCAAAAAAAAGAAGGACAGAAGGTAAATGTATGATGACGGAGAGATCGTAGAAAGGGTTCCGGATCTAAAATAGGGAGGATTCTGGGAAATGTAGTTGGACCAAAACAGAGAGTAAATGGCTTGGCAAATTAGCACACGGCAGTGGGATAATCAGTGACATCAAACAGATGATACAAAAAAAATACAAAGGACTTTTTCTTACACGTCACTATACCACACTGCATTTTACACTAATTGTAAGATTCTGTGACTTCAGCAGTCTCAGAAATAATCCATCCCTGAGGGCTAAATTTGCTCCTGCTCAAGTCAAAAAGTGTATATGTGTCACGCCTCAGCGGACGCCCAGCACGCAGGCCACGCCTACCGCGCGTCGCCTGTCCCAGTCCCAATCACCAGAGTATTGATAACACCTGGTGCTCGTCTCCCCGGGCCTATATAGCCCGTGCGCAGCCTACA
>JAOYMR010000006.1:26232693-26260484 GCA_025802075.1 Tenebrosternarchus preto | reverse complement strand
GTTTGCTGACACCAGCCTTTGTTTGCTACTTAGCCTTGTTTGCTGTTTTTGTCTCTACGCTGCTATCTGGCAACCCTACTTAATAAAACCCTGTTTAAGCATGTTCCCTGCAGCGTCTGCCTCTGCTCCCTCCGCCCCGCCGTCACAATATGTATGGGCAGGACGATATATTTGAGTTGTCTACAGCTGTGGAAGGAAAACAGTTGCTTGCTTTTGTAAGGGTAATTCAGCAGACAAGTGGGCCCCATTCGACCATCAAAAACAGCAAAGATCTGAAACAGCAGACAAGATACAGGAGTCTTACATCTGCTTCACTTCCACAGATCTATTTTAAGCAGCCCTGTATACAGACCCACAAAAACAAACATGGTTAATAACTGGATGAGTACTAGTGTTTAGTACACTCCAAAACTTGTTTGTTTTGTCAGATTCACCCAACACTGCTCCAGGTGTGTTGGATCACACCTGACAAAGAGCTAATTTGGTCTGTTTTTTTATTTATTTTTTTTATACCAGTTATCAGTTATGATGGTTGATCTTGGGTTCTACAAAGGAAACAAATACCACAAAAATACTGGAAATTCCCCTGATTACCCTTCGCCATTATCAGGTATGGATGTCACCACATTCTGATGGTGCCAAGACAAAAGCTGAAAACAAAAGAACTAAAAAGATCCTTCTGTCAGATTCTCCACAAAAGTTAATTGCGTTATATAGAAATAGAATCCTCAGTAGATGTTTACTAGATGTTGTGTAGCAGAAGATTTAACTGAAAGTTCAAAGTAAAACTACTCTTGCATGGGGCAATCTCATGATTGCTGAAAACAAGTAAATGTTGGCAGATACATGCTCAAACACAGACCCACACAGAGAGGGTGCAAAGTCCAAATTTCAAGGTTCCACAAATCCACAAGTCTACTCTGGCCACAAACAGCCAACTGTGTTTTGTTAGGGTACACATGCCTCACTCTCAAATGATTACTTCTTTCGAGCTCCTTAACGATAATAAAAAATAAATAAAATAAAAAACACATGGAACCTGACATGGAGAAACCTTGTGCATAAGAAACAGAAGCTATGAACCTGCAAAAAGCAATTCATACATTGGATCATAAATATTTGATTCCAAAAAACATTTCTGAATGACATGGTTGGCAGCGTGGGCAGTATGTTTGGTGTGGAGCCGTGTTTACCCCTCTGGCACTAATATTCAGACAGGCCCTGGAAACAACACACATGTGATGATGGGGGGGTGGGTCTTGTTTGCACACAGTGGCACTGTGCTTTTCAACAGCTAACATGTTCCATCCTGACCCGCTCGAGGTCTCCTCCCCCCAGCGAGTCTGTGCAAAGGCTTGATCATGTCACACTCGTTCAGAAAGGACACACCTAATTTCACAGCAACCACCGATTCCCAAGAAATTACAAAACCAATGAACGCATCAGAAATGAATGCGTTAGAAACATGAATAGGCTGTAATCACAAACTAGAGATGAATGTCGCCTTCCTTATCCGCACCCAACAGGAACATTGTCTGCAAGTGTCGTTGAACCAAATATTAAGTTACTTTCCATCTCGGGGAAAAGCAACGAGCGATTCAGCGCTAGCCGACCATGATAAGAGCACTGACCGTTGCCCCCTGGTGGGTGTGTTTGGTTAATCACGTTAAGGACCCCCACCAGCCCCATCCTGGCACATGGCTTGCTGCCATGGAGACACATGGGAACAGATGTGAGGTGGGCACAGCTCCCACTTTGTTTGGAGAACACCTGGTGCTCTAAGAAGCGTGCAGCACAGCTGCACGTGGTTTGCATTGCCCCTTAAACGACGGGACCAACACCCCAGGCAGGCAGTTGTAAAGAGAATGCAGACATGCTCATCACAGAGCATGGAGCCAAACAGATATTGTGAGAACAAAACACATTAGACTGGTCCTTCTCAACTCCATTGAGAAAGAGAATGGGACTCAACAAAACACAAGTATCTAATCCCATTTTTAGCTGGAATACCATCAGAGGGTTCTTTACTGATCTATTTCAGATAAACTGGAATATCAGAGAACAGGAGAACAAAGACATTATTTACAAGGGGGAAAGAGGCCATTGAATGCATTACTAGAATGAATAAGGAACTAAAAGGCTGGGAACTGAGTTTGCACTTAAAAAGAATTCGACAAGTAAAACCGCTTGATGAAATTTGCATATTGTTGTGTATTTATGTTCCTGCATATTGACATTCTTAATTTAAAGAATATAGGACCCTGTGAAGCCTGTGAAGTCATACTTGTGTTTGAGTAAGAAAAAGTACAGTATCCTACCTCCATTGTTAACCTCTTTTTTGGTGTTGGTGTAACAAAATCAAGATAAACACTAACCCGAGATATAGAACCAACTACATTACACTGTAACTCACCAGTAGTCAAGCTGAACTACTGTGAAGTACAAATTCTGCAGTTCTGGGAAAGGGGGGTGGGCGCATATTTCAAATGCTGACCAATGATTTACTTCCAGGCCTCGTCACAAGTGTGATGAGGCAGAATTTACTGCTGTTTGTCTGTCTAGACCTTTTATGCAGGACTGTCTTAAAAGATACCAGTCAGGAACGCTTCATCCATTTCCACTTTACCAAATCCAAACCTCCCTGTGGAACAAGTGTTAAGACTAATGGATAGAAAACTAGTGCAAAAAAAGGAAAGAGCCTGTGAGTTCGTATCCTTGCCTGTGCACCACCACAAGTTCTTGGGTTTAGTCTCCTCAGACAGGCTCTGCTGCTCACCCATGAAAAGTTGGAACGGCACATGAAGACTATCATGTTTCCACTCGTCTCAAATCACTGCTTACAGTTCCATTCATCAGGAATGGGGAAAGCCTGGTTTCCTTACCCTAGCAGGTTAAAGAAACTCATCTTGTTGATGAACTGAACCATTCACCGAATGAGCCAGGAAAGACCCTCTCTCATTAGATGAGCATAACAGTCCAACACGCCCATTTCCGAGACCATTATTAAAGTGCGTGGGACTTGAGGGAGGCAGAGTGACTCCAAGCGCCTGATTGATGTTTTCACTACTTACTCAGCAAAGACAACTTGGCTTCTTAATCTTTAGGTAAAAGCGTATTAAACACACACAAGCAAGACCAAGAAGGAGAAGCAGATTAACCGATGATCTCTGAGGTCACACATATCAGCACATATCGCAAGGTGCCAGAGAGAAACAAGCCTCTGGGATCACAGATTCCATGCATTCCCATCCACGTTATTGCAGCTGGTAGCAGACATTTAGACAAAAACAATGGCTTTCATGGCATTCCATTATTGGCAAAAGAAATCACTGAAACTAAGAATAAGCCTAACATAAAAATCTGTGTGCGTCTGGCCAGGCGACAAAGAGGCGAACAAGGGATGATCAAGAGGTGAGGTTGGTGCCGGCCTGTGCCTGAACCGCGGCCATGACCGCATGTGTGGGCTAAAGGTTGTAAAAAGTTTGGTCGAGGCAACAGAGCTGGAGATCAGCCAGCAGGCCCCCCTGCTCCACTGGAGAAAGATGGACTTATGCTTGCAGCTCAGAACAATGTGCCAGGACACTTCCTACCGGACTACACCCAGCATATTTTAGAAACATTCTAACAATGCAGGCCTCTTTACGAAAAATGAAACTACAGTATTCCCTTACAAGTGAAGGAAATGCAATAAAAGTGTAAAAGTCTGCCTTGAGAACTCTAACATCGCTTATCGTGCATTTCAAATAGCATGAACTTCAAACAGACTTCAGAGAAAATGACTTGCACAATGACATAAACAGCTTAGACAGTAAACAGTACAGCAGTGGGAATAACAGTATGAAAGCAAACACACTGTAAGCAAACCAGAGACAGCAACACAGGTTGTTTTGCATGTAGGGTATGGTTTGACAGTTTAAACACACACAAACACATACACCCACACACACCTCTTCCTCCACAGTCACTCCAGTATGTAAAATGCTACCAATCTCTGCATTACAAACCCAACAAGCAGAAGACATTTTTTAATCTGTTCCCCTTTTTTCCCCACCTGGTGCTTTCTGTCTTACCTCGTGAACCTGCGGTTAAAGTTCCTCTGTACAGAGAGCAGCGGTGGCCCACGAATCAAGAGGGTCATGCAAAGTCAGCTTCACAATGCCTGCACACACCAAGACTACCTTAAAGCCACGCCCCCGCCCTGTGACATCAGAAAGCTTGGCTACACATACCTCTCTGCCTCCAGCCAACTGTCACAGAACACCCCTTAACCGCTGAAGAGCTGCGCGTGTGTGGCAGTGGGCGTGTAAGAGGGGATATTCCTGGGAGTACGCCCTCAGCCAATGGTAAACAGACAAGTAATCAGCGTAGGCTCTGTGGAGGGGCTCCAAAGCATGTGGCTTAGCTGTCGAGAGAGAGTGGGGAAATCTACCGAGCCTCTCATCTCTGCCCCAAACCAGCTTATGAAACCATAAGTGGTTAAACCTCCTTCCATCAGGTTCAGTCAGATACACCAGTGTTTGTTTTGTTCGTGTGAGTGTGTGTACACCTAAAGAGGAGGGACTGACTGAAAAGGTTCAAACTGGCAAACTCATGTTCTGAAAAAGTTTCTCTCTTTAGCTGCCCTGCAACGGCATGGAAATTTCAAAGCATGAGCACAAATTCCTGTACAGGCATGTTGGACCCCAGGGTTTCAATTAAATCATGTGACAAAGAGGAGACTTAACATAGCCTGTGGTTTTGTAATGCAGAGTTTGGCTAACAGACCTGTGATGTCAGAGGAAACACTTAACTAGACTTTGTCTCCGAAACACATTCATCTATGCGTAAGTACTGATAAGGTTAATTCACTCAGATGGTCGATGGTTTTGCTCTGTGAAAGTAAAAAAAAAGTAAACCAAAAACAGCAAAGAATGACAAACAGAAAGTCATCAGTCATCAGTCTCTGAATACAGAGTAATCAAAGGCCTTGACTGAAACCCATTTTTGTGATAAACTGCCACAAACTTTGTATAAAAACAAAGTGACATAATTTTAGACCATGTGTTTCTGAGCAGACTGGTTTAAGAAGTACAAGATGTTTCATCTTCAGAGTGTTCAGAGAATACACCTTCACGAATGCTGATGTGCAATGAGCTTTGCGTGTCACAGACGATAGAGTTGGCACATGATGGGGGCGGGATAAGTTCTGACCTTGTATTAACAGTCCAGCTGGCACCGCCTGCCCGCGGTATTTCCATTAGAGCCCACAACAGTTCTGCAGGTTTGCAGATTATCAGCGTCGTTCTGTTTTCTGTGTCTGCATCCTTTCAGCGACGTGCCCCTTGCACACTTTGCTCAGCTAATGAGGCCGAGGCTTTGCAACGTTTTGTTTGGATCCGGTTCCAAATCCCAGTCCAAGGTTCCAGCAGGCTTAGCAGCTGCTCAGGTAAAAGATTGGAGTGCTGGTTCTGTGATCAGCCCGAGGCCATGGGCCAACTCCTGGACAGCTCAGGGAGGGGAATGTGGGTGGGGTTTGTCTAGGTTGAGCCATCTCCTCTACATCAGGCCTGGGGCAGTATGAGTGGCTGATGTACTGAGAATTTACACAGTCATGCCTACAGGCACAAAGTAAACGGCTGCTTCATTTCCAACTTGCGATCAGATGCTGAAGACGCTCGTTATTCTTCTAATGGACTGTACTTTCCTTTTTAGAACGATATGCCAGGTGAGCTTATGTTTCAGGTACGATCATTCTGGGAACCTGCTCTCATTTTCTCGATCATTTTAGACTAAATTTGGGAATTAAAGGTACGTTTAATAGTCCCATCGGTTGGGTTAAAGCGAGAAATCTCATTAAAATGCACAGTGAAGAACCCTATTAGGATTCACTTATGTACAGCCACTGTCAGGGGAATTGCAGTATGAGCACGTTGTTAGGATTCTGAAGCTTCTCTAAGCACATGTTTTTCTTGTCTATTAAGTACTGCAAAAGCAGCAGCTTCCATTTGTCTGCTCCCAGCAGATCTTAAACTGGTCATTATTTATCCAGAAACTGAATTTAGTCAAATTTTCCTGGGAGACTCGTTTTATTAAGGTTTAAGTAGGTCGGCAGGAATGCCTAAATAAGTTATTTCTATTATTAACTCTAAAAACGATCCTGACAAGGTTTGCATTGAGAAAAAAAACACACATCACCCACTGAAATAATCAATTAAGAAAAACGGCTGAAAAAGACAGGCCTTACAAATTCTATCCTTATCCTTTAAAAAGAGATTACATTCTGAGATAGTCACGCATTGCTCGCATGTTCAAACACGGCCCATAATCCCCCAGGAGTGCATGTGAAAAATATACTCCCCTCCCTCCCCCCGCTAGTTAACAAACTTCACAGAGAGGGCTTTTTGGAATTCTGAATCATTGTTTGCGCTGCGGAAAGTTTTATCCGGCCCACTGTTGCAACTCGGAGAAGCATAAAGGCAGGAAGGGGTGACCTTGGAATGACAGTCTCAGGCAGAGCTAGCGCAGGCAGCAGAAACATACAACGATACGGTGAGAGGGTGGGGTTTTGGGGTTTTGTTTTGTTTTTTGGCACTGTTGTTCATTAGTTTCCATCCCCTCCGTCTTAGTCTACAGCACGATGTTGATCTTGTCGGTTTTTCTTTGGCAGGGGGAAAAAGAGGGAAAAAGCTAAAAAGGCGTTCCGCTGACAGGACCTCTCCGCAGAGGCGCGTGGAAGGTGCGACAGCCGTGAATGAATGAAGGCATTATGCTGACCGGGCTTGCCAAACAGGGCCGTGTGCTGAATAAACAATGCGGCTGCGAACGCCAGTCTCAGTGTTTTAAAATGTGGCGTTACATTTGGAGTATGGCTTTTGGCGTGGTGGGCGTACGTGTTTGTGATTGGTCAGGATAAGCGAGCACTTTGCAGCAGGTGGGGTTTGGGACTTCAGGAGAGGCTGTTTGTGAGGAGGACAGGCTATGGCAAGGCAGTGGGGGGGTTGGGGGGGGGAGTGGTGGAAGGGAGTATTCCCCACAGAAGGACAAAGCACAGAGTCAGGGCCACAGCTGGTAATATGGTAAAAGAGAGGAGAGAGGTCACTAGCTGTAAACACAGGCTGCTTAGGGAAGGCCTGGGAAGGTCATTATGGCAAAAGCACTGTGTGACAGAGAGAGAGGGAGAAAGAGAAAGAGAGAGAGAGAAAGAGCGACAGAAGGAGACAGGGGAGTAATTCTGTATGTGAACTCCCCATTTCCTCTGTGTAAGACCCCCCCCACCCCCCAAAAAAAATGCTGCTGGCTCTTTCTCACTCATTTCCAGAGGACTGATAACCAATGAGCTAGATTACAAAACATGTGCTTATCTGCTCTCTTACAGCTCCTCGATATAAATCAGTCCATTCCAGTAACTAAATAACATTGCAAAAATGTGGTGAAAATATCATTGCAACAAACCAGTCAGGGAAAGGGGGTGATAAGGATGTTCACTTCAGGCAGCTATAGTACTGTGGTGATGAGTGGACAAACAGTGTTATAGTGCGTGGGTGAATCTTACGTAACACCCCAAAATGTCTATCACGCACAGGTCAAAGCGGAGGTCATTTTACTCCCTGATGGACACGCCCACTATGTCACTCATCTGAAGGTTCTCCTGAGTCCAGCACTTCCTGAGCGCAATGTTCCCAGTACACACACAAGCACAGAGATACTGTTAGCCAAGGTTGTCTCTTTCTCTCCTCTCTCACCCACCCACACACACACACACAGTCTTTGGGTACTGGTCATAACATCTGCCAAGCATTTAGATAAGAAGGCAACAGGGAGAAGTTTCAGTCACAAATTTACAGGAAGACTATGTACCTTTTACAGATAAACCAGGTGGAATTAGACGTGCTAAGCATTAGCGGCTCCCTACAAATCAATTACTTGACATTACTGTCGACAGAAAGTGAACATTTTCATAGAAACGTGGCTGAAAATAGCATTTCCCCTAGAGTCATAATTAAAGCAATTACACAACATTGTTTCAATATCAGTGACAAAGGTGCTTTGTCTGTGTGGAGACACTTACCAAAGGTTACACCAAAAAATAGCAGATCATTTATCTTGTAGCTTCCCAAAAACATTTCCAGACTTCACCCAAACATGAGAGCCCCCATTGCTCTTTATTCTAGAAAGTCTGATTGCTTAAATTTGTTGTTTTTTTTTTATTCCTGTCCTAAAAAAAATGTTTAAAAGAGAAATCAAATAAAAATGTCCGATCACCTTACACTATTGGTGAGCTGAAACTTTTCTCAGTGCCCTTGTTCACACTGTGGGTGAATGGTATTTAAAATATTCCCTGATTTTTTCCCCCTGGAGCAGTTTGGCTAAGCAATGAAAAGCTTAACCCAAGCGATCCTTTGATTCAGCTCCACGAGCCTAATGTTGCCATCTAGTGTCATATGAACAGCTGAATTCCTGAGCTACATTCAAGCTTCACTTCATCAAATACAGATATTACATCATTAATAAGCATGCGGTACAGCTAAAAGGAGTTAATCTACTGGGATGGAAACAGGATGATACTAAAGCCCAGAAATATTCAGCAGAAATGTAAAAGCCAGCTTGTACTGACGCCTCAACTGCAGGCTTCTCATTATCCTGTACCACCATTGTGTGCTGGTACTCAGTGTTACCCAGCAGTTATATTCTCACGCTATCACACAGCCAAACAGACGCAGCTGGACCTTTTAACTTCCTGTCAGCCAATACCTTTGTACTAAGGTATTACAAATGTATTACAATGCAGTATTTTTAGGAAAAATGGGTGGATAATTTTCTCATTGTGTTTTGCAAGGAGTTACTTGACAACATGGAACAACTCACCTTACAGGGCAGACTGTTATTTCTACAGGTCAGTTGTTTCAGTGACTCACACTGAATACCAAAAAGGTTGCAAAGTCAGACTAAAGTGAGACTATAGTGTCGCATTCACACTTAAGAAAGTGCAGAAATAAGGACATTTTAAGGATGTTTATGTCTGGAACCTTAACACAAATGGTCTCGTTTTAGTGCATTTAACAGTTGACATTTTGTGATGTTCAGCTCCCTCCCACACTACAGGCGTTGAGGTCTCAAGTGTGGCTCTAATGGATTCTAAACACCAGGAAACATTAAATACACTCTCAAACAGGGAAAAAAAAATGGTTGTCCAACTCTTTTGCTGTTTCGATGTTTTACCTGCCAAAATCTGAATAAAATGTACTTTTAATGTAAGGAAAGCCTGTAATTTTGAATTGAATTTGCGTCTAAAGAAAGGTGGGCTAGTTTATGACGTTAAATATAACACTCAATATAGGAACAGACTAAACATGGGCACCACATAGTTCAGTGTGACCGGTTTTATTTACAGTGTCTTAGTCTGATGTTATGCAACAAGGCCAACTCTGTTGCTGTTAAACATGCATAACTTCATGCTTGCATGTTAGTGTGGGTATGAAGGGTGTGTGTGTGTGTGTGTGTGTAACTGTGTGAGTCTATATTATGGCTAAGCCCTGTCTGTCTATGTGGAAAAGGCTATATGGCCAGGCCTGTGTGTGGCTTGTTCCTGTAAGTCCATCTGGACAGATACACAACAGAGATAACACACAGCCTTTAGTGATGGAGCCAATGAACACATCACACACAAGGAACACACAGACACACACACACCGTGCACTCACATTTCATACTGGCCTACCCTAAATCCCCATGATTCTCCATTCAGTCATGCAGGCACACAATGCTCTCTCCTGATTTACGCATACTATGCTGTTTATCAAACAAAAAACAAAAAAAAAAACCCACAAAGACACACCATTCTAGTACATCATCCCACTCAACTCCTGCATACACACGGAGGACCCACTGGAAATGCCCTGGTGTGACCCCAGATACACCCCATTCACCAAGAAAAGCCAGGGCAAGTTCCCCCCTGTCCCCAGGACACACGCCATGTGCTGTCTCTACCTTCTGAGATAGAAATCAGGTCCGAGTCTCAACAGCTCGAACAGGGCAGACGGGGTAAATATGTGCCTCTAGTACGATCCAGGGAAAGTTTTTCTTGCAGACCTCAGCAAACTAGTACCATACTCAGGGGTGTTAAATGGAGCTGTTGAGGGGAGGGGGGGGGGGGTAGGCGATGGGCTGTGTGAGTGTATGTGGAAGGTGGGGGAGTCATGATGTATGGTATGTACTGGAGAAGTATGGCACAGGCACACACAGTGAGTCTTATGCAGAGCTCTGAGGGAGCTTTATGTTAACTTGAGTTAAGTGAGTAAATTAAACATATATTTCAGAATCCAGATCCAACTTTTTTCTGAGTGACAGCCCATTTGAACACATGCACAAACTGCACCTTGGGGCTGATGTTAGAAAAGTTAAGAGTAGCAGAAGTTACAGCATTCCCATGTGTGATGCAAAAAACCTGCAGACTTTTAGAGAGAAGAAAATCTTTACAATAATTCTTGCTTAAATGAGTATTTTTCCCTAATATTTACCTTCTCACCTTTACAATAGTTCCCATAGCGTTCATTACTAAATTTACAGAAAACAGCTGTGCCCATAAACTTTGTGTGTGTGTGTGTGTGTGTGTGCGTGTGTGTGTGTGTGTGTGTGTGTGTGTAAAAGTATGAGCAAAAGGGAAAGAATAGAAACATCTGTTAGGATCCACAGTAACCCAAATCTGGTCTGTGGCCCACAGATAAAGGTGTCCATGGTGACCTGCTGGATATCTGCAAAATACTAAATGATATCATAGGTGGTTAAAAAAATTCCTGCACTGGCTGTGCAAACAGCACATTCCAAGGCCAGCTGTCGATGCAGTGAGCATGCAGTGTGCATGCCAGCCCCACAAAAAAATTGTTTCATTCCCAAAGCTGCTCTTCACCAGCACACAAAGTTCCGCCCTTCGGTGTTATCAGTCTCATCCTGAGAGAGCACACCCCCTCCACACACACACACACACACACAACCACCTCATCCCCACCGTGGGGTGTCTACCACGGTAGCCGTCGAGGCACGTGTTGCAGCCCCGGCTGCAGGGCTGAGCGACAGCCTGTTTGGATTCCACACACAGTCGCACCCTGGGCGTGGCTCGGTAAGCCACTGCCACCGCCGCCGCCGCCGCGCTGTGCCAGATGTACCCGAGCTCTGCACCCACGTTACACAACCACCTCCCCGCGATCAACACTCAGGCGCCGCTACAACAGCCCCTTCTCCAACTAAAGGCTCTTGGCAATCAGCAGCACACATTTCTGGAAGCAAAAGCAAGCAGCTTGTTGGAAGCTCTTATGAACAACCTTTAAATTCTCCATCTCACGCCTAATTGGAGTGCATTGCCAATGGAGGGGTCATGTAGCTTCATTACAGTGGGGAAGGTTAAAGTATCTGGCTTTTGGGTGTATTCCAATGAAGAGACCGGTCTGCTATCTAATATATTTCACAATGTATGATGAAATTATGTATAAGAAAAGAGCATTTCTTGTATTTCTGGATCAACACTATGGAGAAAGGCAGAACAGTAGGGGAACCTCTCCCTCATGCCAGAGAAAAGGCCTCCAGCTATTGGCCTGTTGACAGCTGACATCCTTCTCAACAAGCTGAACCTGAGCACAAATTTACAAGATCGGTCAACCCAAAAAGTGTTTATAACAATGCAGTCTCACACTAACGCGGACGTTGAATTCTATAGTCACAACAGCAATCGCCAGTGCAGCTTAATCGTAGTTTATGATCACGTTGGAATGTCTTAAAGATTTCATCAACTGCATGATTCGGCTGAAAGCAGTCATACTTATTAGCAACAACATTCATTTCTGAACAGATTACACTTCATGGTTTGATAAAGCAAATGTCTTCTTATGCAGTTTCAAACCCCAATTAAGCGGTAATTTCCTGAATGTAAACATGAATGAGAACTGGAATTCGACAATGATGCAGGGGTTCCTGCCTCACTTCCCCTACAGTCCGTTTCCCACGATCCCCTCTTCTTTGAGACAGGAAACAAAGGTTAAAGGTTGTGTCAATGGCTGCAACAACTGGGACTTTAATTAAAGCTAATATGTCTCATACAGCAACACATCTAGGGAATATTTCTCTCACACATTAAACGCGCACACACTCAACTCAACTTTAGACACTCTTCACTGCAGCGATAAGTTGAGCTCGTGTGGAAAGAGGAGGGGCAGCATGCAGTGGAAAAGAATAACGCTATCGCCTCTTTCTTTCCATCGTGTAATACTTTGTTCCGTTAGTCCATACTCCATTAAAGTGGATCTCTCGTTATTGCGCGATTTAGAATATGGCACTGCTCCCTTACAGCACATGGAACCTATTTTGCACTGACACCCTGTCACCGGTTTGGAAATTGGAGGTTTTGGAAAAGTAGAGAACAGCACCAAGGCACTACGTAAGGGTGAACTGTCAGACTAAAACATGCCACAGTATAAATGTCAACAGGCATCTCCCAAACCCAACAGAGAATGACTTTCACTGTATACCTTATATTTATTAGAAATTCGAGAGAAAATTCTCCTTGGCAGCATAAGGTAACTGTTAACTTCCTTAAGCAGCTAAACATTACAGAAAATACGATTTAAAACCCAGCCTACTGTACCGTCTTTCCGGCGGCCGACTGTGTGCTGTGCTCTGATAAGGATCGCCATCCATACCTCTGCTAGACTGCATAGGTTTAACACAGTCCGTGCGGCTGTAAGACAAGGGACAAAACAGCATACTTCCTCATTGCACACCTTGACAGAGTAGGCTAGAGTAACCTAGCGAGAAAAGTGAGCTTGCAGTGTGTTCCTAGCGCATTCGTGACAATCTACGTTGTGGCTGAGGTCACGTTTTCAATGGGGAATTTTCCAGGGAGGATCTGGTTTTCATTTAATAAAGTTCTTCGTTACAGTGCTGCACTCTTGCACTCGCAGGTTAGAACTCACCCTGATCGCCCTTGATCCTCAGCGCGTTTGTCAACTCTCATCAGTCTTGATTCCAGAGAAAGCGTCACACGTGTTAACTTTAAACCTCCTTGTCTATGTTCCCTTCTACTTTATTCATCATCGCGGAACTCGGCGTTGCTGTGTTTACTGTTTCCGCGCAGGCTTCTGTCCCGCTTTCCTTAGAGACTTAAAATTCTGGAACTCCCACCATTTTTCCCATAGTCCTGCCCCACTCAACAGTCGCGTCTCTGTTTCTATTCCCGCCCGCACACTTGGTCTTTAATTGAGACAGCAGCATACATATTCCAGTCATGACACGATGGTACGAATCTCTGCCAAGGCCCCCTACCCTCCGATTTGACACAGTGCGCAGCATTCTGCACGCATCAACACTGTGCACACCAGTTAGATAATGGAATGTGAATCGTATGCCGCCCCAACAAAAATGAAGAGAATATAATATGGTAAACCCCACGTAGTGCAAAGGCAGATTATGGACAGCAAAGAGTCCATAAAAGAGTTCGAGTGAGTTATAGGCCCTCCACCTTGACGGAATACAAGTGACATGTTTGGGTTTTAACAAAGTGATAAAACCAAATAGAAAAGGTCCCTGTGTAGCCTGTGTTACTAAAGCGCGTAAACGAATTTTTCAATGCATCAATGCGTACTGTATGCTTTAAACTATTTTAAATAAATAAATTTTCAACAAATAACCTGATCCTTTAATATTAAAAGACCATCACAATTCGCAAAAACCCCACTCCAGTGTGTCTTAACCCATCTCCTGGAGTCCAGCAGCATCGCACACCATGATATTGTGAAATCAGTTTATCAAGCACTCTGCTGATGAGCTGAATGAGTTAGTTAATGTGTTAGATAATGGAGGCACCTAAACGCGCTGTCCTCTGGCTCTCCAAGAACGCCTAATGCAATTGCTGCCCAAACAGTGACATCTTCTGGCGTTCCGGGGAACTATTTGTTCAGCACGGGCATTTAACAAACGGTTCCTCTAATTGGCAATTCAAATGGAAACAATTTGTGGGAATTTACACCTAATGTTTTCTGAATCATTTTCATGTCAAGTGTACTGCCATCCAATTAATTTAAGAATGAACGTGCCAGCACATCATAGTGAAATTGCTTTGCTCAGCAGATTCAAAATGAAAGTGCTAAATTACTGACCTCAGCTGTTACTTTGATGACCGCTGTCTAACGTACACTAGGAGCTTAATATAGGAGCCCAAAATAGACTTTCACATCAGCACTTACCTTTTATATGTCATGTAAACAACATTGTCTAGCATCAGTAAGCACTTTAATGTTTATTAAGCATTTTGCATTTCACATTGTGCTCAATGGCTGTCTAAAAACAAAAAGTCTGACAAGACGTTTAATACATTTGCTGATCATTATTTTAGGTCAGCGTTTTTGTATCACAGTGAAAAAGGTGTAGTTATCCTTTGACGCTTCTTACATATCCCACTTCTTGTGAAGTGATTCCTTCTACATGTTGTTATCCTCAAGCTCACAAGTCACACTACCCCTAACTTTTAAAAGTGCATTATAATAATGTACAGTGTGATACTGTGTCACATTCTTAATCAGTTTTATTCCTGGACATGTCAAAGTTCTGGTTATATGATTTCCTTTAATAATACCATCGTCCCTACAATCAATTAAAGTGGTAGAATGGTATAAACGTTTTGTGATACTCTTATTTTTAAACTGCTTCATCTGTTGCAGTGATGCCATTTATTTATATTCGTTATATTCCTTATGAAAACAAATTTGCCTTATGAAAACAGGTTTGCACCTGATGCAAATGGGTACATGTCGTGCTGTTCTGCCTCTTTGGTTTTGTATGATTGTGTTTGTTTGTTCTTAGAGTGTACGGTTTCTCTCCTATAACGTTGCGGTTCCCATGGTAATAGTGCCACGTTGTTGTGTTTTGTTTGTTTCCTTTTTCTATACGCCCAGTCTTCTACTTGGTATTCCCGTCTCCTTATTGTGCTTACTAGTGTCTTGTTTCATCGTGTCTTGTTAATCAGAGTATTTATCATATTATGGGTTTCCTTGTCACGTTCGTTGAGCGTTGTATGTATAAGAGAATGTTTCTGCCTACCATAGTTCCTCGATTTTTCTAGATTTGTTTTCAGTGTTTATGCCACTACATTATTTATTCGACCGTAGTAATAGCGTTTCACCGACATGGGTGCTCGCGCACGCATTTGTGCGCACGCCTCGCCTCGCTCCGGTCGGAGCTTCTAAGATGCTCCAGAAGTAGAGCTTTGGGGCATGTGTGACTTCTGTGCACACCAACAAAATGTGAGCTTCAATACCAATCAGTAATAAAAACTACAACATTTCTGTTTATATAAGAAAGAGAATGAATGCATTGTCAAGGTTAAATAATACATTGTAAAAGTGCTTGACACTCCCTTTCATAATTTAACCGTGTTATTTAAAAGCACAATGCCCTCTGAAAGGAACCAGGTTCTCATTATTAACAACTTCCGGGCCTGGATTATAAATGAATGGCTGACAGAACACGGCTGACACTTGTCAGTGTCTGAAAAAACTCTTAACTGTGGAGGCTCTGTCTCTTTGATGTTGAGCAGGTCTTGTACTCTGATTACCAAAGTGAATAGCCCTTGAAAGAATGGGAGTTATCTGGAAAAAGATCTCTCATTGCAGAGTCTGCACTCACAGTAAGCTGGAATCCAGGACATGTTAGGGTTAGGGTTAACTTTTTTTTGTAGGGGGGGGAGTCTGCAACATTTTCTGATATATTGTTAAACCGTTTGAATTATGTCAGTCATTAACAATAATTTCATTCATTTTAACATGAAAAGGTGATCAATAAAGTACTATTGTTACTTATCATCATGATAACATAGCATGATAGGTGACAGATTAATAGTAATTTAATACTATTAATACAAACACAGGCATCAGTACTCACTCATATATGTAATATATTACATGCAAAACCTAGCAACTTCAACCTTGCATAACCCTCTACAAATTACAATTTATAACAAGTTGAATCTCAAAATATGAAAGCACATATATTTGTTTAATCATAATTTCTTAATTATAAAATGCAAACAACATCATTATTTTGTCTAACACATGCAAAATAGAAAGGTATGAAAATAAAGGTCCAGTACGCAGAATATACCCTTTAAATCATAAAGTACAGTATAGTGGACACAATTTAACAAATGATTTAACCTGTCTAGGTATCTTAGCATAAAAGGATTTAAAAGATATTGATGAGCTTTTGGTGGATCTCCTCCAACTGCTATTTTGAATGATGTCATAGATGAAAAAGATCATGATACATAAAGACCCTTGCCATATCAAACTATAGGCAAGGCTCAAGGGAGGGCACCGCTTGATTGGTTCAGACAAGGAAATGCAAATTAAATGATTGCAAATGGCTTCCAAATGTCTGTTCATTGTAGTGGATTCCATGCATGACAGGTTTAAGAAAAGATTCAGTAAATGATCCTCGTTCATCTTGGTGGTGTATCGTGCTCATTACATTTCACTCCCAACCCATGCATCCACGACTGTGTTCTTTCATGACTATACATGGATAATATTCAAGGATTTACATTATGTAATGAACAGTACCCAGAAGTCAGAGGTAAAAACACATACAGTAAACATTTCGTACTTAAAAAGTTCTTTAGTCTGAACTGTAGTTAAACAAAACCACGAGGAAGCTGGAAGAAAAAAGTACCAGAAATAGCATAGTTTTAGCAGGGAAAATATTCATAACACGAAGGATTCATTCAAGAGTCTTGTAATGACAATGCGTAAGTGAAAGAACGTCCTCATTGTACCAGTACCCAGACCAGGTTAGGATGGTAAGATCGTAGGTTTGGTATCTGGATGGGCAGGAACTCAACAACCCACCACTCATACTGAATACGTTCACCCCCATACTGAATACATTGCAAAATGTGTAAAACCAAGACCGGTAAATAGGGAGGGTGTGTGACTACTGCGAAAATATGAATCATTGAACAAGATGCATAAGCTTATGGTTAAAATTGGGGTCCTGTTTATTTTTGATGGCAATTTTAAATCTAGAGTGAATAAGATATCTTGATTTAAGATTCTTTTCAAAATAAACTCATGGCTAAACATGTTGACTTGCAAAGGTTATACATGATGGATTATCCCAAGATGCTAATGCTGAACCATCCCTATAATATTTAGTTAAATAATTATTGATATTAATTCTCTATTTTTGGTGGTGGGACATCTACAAGGTAGAAAATGTGTTGGTAAAATTACTTTATGTATGCTGGCGTTAGAGGAAAGAGAGTAAGTCCACTGAATGGTTGAGTTTTCACCGATTCTTGAGGTATGGACTAACTTCCAATTGGCAGCGTTCACTGGCATTTCAGGTTTCACCTCTTCTGTGTCTGGCAGTAAGTATGACATTCACATGTGATGTCAGCTTTCCGACAGCAAACACACTTTTCAGCCAATCAATATAGCTTACAATTGGTAGGGACATGTACCTAAAGTTCATATACAAACCTTTGTGTTGCCTCGGTTTTGGCCATGCTGTTCTCCTAATAATACAAACACAAAAACTGAAACATTCCTGAAAAATCAGGAAGCATCAGCTCCTTTAGCTGCCATTCCATGTCAGTGACTTTCAGATGGCAAATGAGCCACTATCTGGAAATGTGCAAACACGGCGCTCACACAGAGTCGGTCACCAGGTCTTATCACTTGTGAAAGATCAATTTGTGTTGTCATTGTATGGTGAAGGTCTACCAAGAATTATTAGCTGCACGGTCCTCATTTAACTTTACTGTAAACTGTGTTCTACTGGCTCAGCGCAAAAAAAGAAGAAAACTTAACAAGCCAGAAAATCTTGAAAATAAATAAGGGATCTTATTTTATAATTATATATTTTTATTTAAAGATAATCTGACTCACCTAGACATCTATGCGTAAGACATTTTTCTTGTTTTATGTATCATTTTCTTGTTTTAAGAAATCTTGCCAAGCAAAAATTTCTCATCCCATTGGTAGATAATTTTACTTGTTTCAAGTACTTTTTTCATAATTTATTTAATTTTTTTTAACTTCTTTTTTAAATTAGATTTTTGCAGTGCTGATAGCAGAAGGACATGAAACCGAGTCAGTAATGCTGTGCTACTGCTGAGCTGTTGTGAGGTGACTCTTAATCACCAATAGAGAACATATACTAAAAGGCTCAACACACAGAGTGACTGGATTCAATTAGGATCTGTATATAGCACAGCTCAATGAGTTTTGAAAAACATTCTCATTTGGCTCTGTAGGAAAACATCTTTTTATCTTTCACATCTTCCTCATAAAAAATATTCAAAAAATAATTTATCACATGCTTTCAAAAATAATGAGGACTCCTCTGTAATTCCAGGGTCTCTGGTCTTTTAATAGATTACGTGATAAATATTTGAAACATACTTCCGATGTAAGCACAGTGGGCTCAGGATCATATTCTCTGTGTATTCCAGAGTACTTTTAACTTCCAGTAACTTGAGGGACAGAGGGACAAGTGGATGCGAGAGTGGAAGTGTCTACGTGAATGTGTTACTGCCATTTTGTACGAATGTGTGTCCATGTGTGTCCATGACTGTGTTTGAGTTGCTGCAGATCTCACTAAAGAAGCAACACAGAAACATTCTGCCACTGTGAGTACCACAGCTAAGGACAAATGAAGTGTGAGTGTGTTCCTGAAAGCCAAAGTCTATGAGCATTTGTGTGTGTGTGTTTTTAAACACCACTAAGGATGATGTAGTGTTCTTCCTCCTGAAGGCAGCACCCATAACTCGTATCTTCCTCTTAAACGCAGCCGCAAACACACAAGACAGGCTCCGACTACGAAAACATCCCCTTGGACATCAGCAACACTAAATATTAATGACATCAAGTCACCTCTTAAAGTGAAAAGGTCCTGAGCTATGAATTACCTTTGTACTTACCACGTATCATTTTACCTGCATAAAAACAGGACAGCTAACATCATCAACTGTACTGTACTATACAGAGACAGAGAAAAAACTAATATACATTGCATCACATATGCTACAAAACATGATTAAAATAATTTCAATGCATTTTAACGGTATACACAGCAAGAAACTCTGTTTAAATGTGTTCCTTTAACATTTTAATAGTGTTGTGCGGCCTAGATAAGGCTTGTCTTGTTTCCGTATGGTAAAGAGGGATGGCAATGCTAACGTTAGATAATGTTTTTATTCTCTGACCAGTTCTTCTGTAAACACTGTAGTGTATTTTTAGTGTCCACAGATCATCAGTCACACCTGTGCACACCAAAGGGGGGGGGGGGGGTCCATTAACTTGGTAGATTAATGACTACCTATCCAGGTAGTGTGTCCAGGAGTTAGTGTGCAGTCAAAACTCACACACAGGAAGTGATAGAAAGAGACAGAGAGACCAAGACAGAGGCAGACAGACAGAGTGTCTTCTCTGATGAGAATAAACTGTTATCAGGTGAACAGAATAATATCTCATTGATCACAGAGAGGTGCGTAGAACAGACAGGTAAAGTATACACAATCTGCTGTGGTCATTCTGGAGCCAGTGCACCCAGACTGCACTCCTGAACACTACTCATACTGAACAATAAAAGTACCGCTTATATACAGAGTTGCACAAGTTACATTACGTCAAATGGGTTATAAATGCACCAATCTATCTAACTGAGTACTTTATCACTCAGAGAGAGAGAGAGAGAAAGAGAACGAGAAACAGACAGACAAAGAGAGTAAAATTTGTTGCTTCTCCATGGACACCAGAAAACAAAACACGTTGGATTCTGATTGGATTAAAAATTATCAGTTGAAGATCTAAAATTGAGACAGCAATGTGCTTTAGCCAAGGAGCCAGTCAGTCAACACTGAACGTTTTGAGAAAAAAAGTGGCTCAAAATATGAAATGTATGGAACAGCCATATAATGAAGGAAAACAGTTGGTGTGACTGTGTTGGGCCTTGGGTTTACAAACAACAAACACTCTAAAGCATATTGAATTAAACTATTCACATCAGTGACTACCTTTGCCAGTGGAATTCATTAATCATAATGCAGGATCAGTTAAGGGAAAACACGGTCAAGTCATTATTAAGACTGGATGATAAGTCATAATGACATTTTTTGCTTTTCTGTTTTTCAGACTTAGGCAGGGTTACATAAATTGTAAAGGATGTTTGGGTAAATTGGGAACTGTATCATTAATCAGTGCAAGTGTTTTTTTTTTCGAACTGACGTTAGAGAAGAGCGAGGAAGGGGTGTGGTGTGCTGAGAGCGACAGAGAAATGGGAAGGCACTTGGCATGTATAGTATTGTCCTACATGACACCATATATATAACATTCTGTGGTAAATCTAATAATGCAGGGCTTTATATTTTGTTACCTAAAACGCCCGCTGTTGGGTCGCTTTGGTTGGATCCTTTGGCCAAGTTCAGCACGCGCAACTTCACTGTCAGTTTGAAATTGCTTCGAATCTATTTGAAGATTAAAATCTAAAGAATGTGAGTAAAGAATGTGATATTATTACATGGTTTTACACCACCATATGCATATTGCTTTTTACCATAATGATATCTTTCAATTCTGCACGTTTCTCAGTCAATCTGGAACTTATTCGCTATCTACCTGGACTGATGTTACGCGCGTACAATCGCGCAGATTATGCTTCAAAGAATGTGGATTTTTGAGACGAGATGTCAGCTACCAGCAGAAGGGAAATTTGACATCTGACAGCCAGGGGCAACCTGTTTTCTCGCCGTCTACATGAGGGTTTTGGGCGTACACAAAGCTGCAGTGGCGGCTTTCTTCAGTTTATATTCACACGTGAGTTCACAAGTAGCCCTTTAATTCAGGGATGCAGTCGGAATATTGCAAAGTAATATCAGTTTAAATATACAACCGCATTTGCATCGCGAATATTGCAGTAAATGTTAAGATTTAAAGTCTAGTTAAGATTTTCAATTTGCAGGCACTTCATGGCTTGGATGTATGCGTTACTACGTCCGACATAATTACTTGGGTTAAAGTTTATTAAAAAGTATCCTACGCTAAATTAAGTAACTTCTACACAGTTAAACTTGAGTACGTAGAATCAACAATTAAACATGAGCTTTTCAAATAACAATTCAAGAATTTTCTTCCCTTTGAATAGGACAGTTGCTTGGTTCTCTATTAGTTCTTTAATTCCCTCAGAATAATATAGCAAGCAGGTTGATTCTGATGAAAAAAAAACTTCTGTTTTTGCAGGTTGTCAGTTTAATTCTGGTGTTTCCCTTCATATTTACATGTTTAACTTACACTGACAACTTTTGGCTATGATGGTGTTAAATACCAACTCTTCAAGAGAAAAACAAAACATGTAGTTAAAAGTCTCACGTACGTTTGAGGCCAAAAGTTTACATTCGTCTAAACTAAAAACAATCAGACTCAGTTTTTCATAACTCATGTTACCATACAATTTATTCTGGCACGTCAACAAGGTCATTTTTAAAACAATCGATAAGACAGATTTAGCTCAGCACCGACTCTTGGGTGCAGACAGAATTTGCATTGTTCGGAAAGAAGGCACAAATGAACTCGCAAGGCTGAGTGAACTTTGGTCGGAAAGTAACATAACTGGTAAACGAGTACCGTCTACATCTACAATTAAGAAAGTCCTACATAACAATAGACTCAAATGCTGTCGCGCAAGGAAGAAGCCAGTCCATACTAAAGTTCGGAGGTGATAATCAGGACGAAGACATAGAGGGTGAAGTTCCGTGGTCAGAGGTTTACTGCTTGGCCACGGTGTGTATGGTGGAAAAAGGCGAGGCTTTTAATCCAAACACTATCGCAGCTGTGAAGCATGAGGGCGGCAGCATCATGTTTTGGAGGTGATTTGCCAGAAAAGGGAATGGCGCACTTTAGAACATAGATGGCGTAACGAGGAAGAAGGATTAGCTGGAAATATTGAAACAAGACCTGAAGACTTCAAGCAGTAAGTTCAAACTTCAGCAGGACCGTGATCCTGAACATTTGTTCAAAGTGACAAAACGGCTTAATGACCTGCATCTCCTAAAGTGTTGCAAGAACATTATAATATTTAACTTTTTTTCTAGTTTTTGTTTACTTGTTTTAAATTATTTTATTAAGTAAAATTACCACACTATACAGATATACAGACAGATGTTTTTATTGAAACTAGAAAAAACTATGTGCCAACATAATGAGATAATTTTATATTTCATAAAATTAGTAAAAACAGTGATGTTTTCACTTGCAAAAATGTACATTTTTTGCATATGGCTATGCCAAGGATTCCACTATTTGTGGAAGTAAAATACTAATTGAGAGGAAATGTATGGTCACATGAAAAGTGTAAAACTGCCAAGTACAATTCAAATGTGTTTAAGCTAGAAATATGTCCACCTTTGGCCTCTGCTGTACAGAGGCATCATCCTAACACATCTGCCTGCTTAAACCTATGTAAGACTAATAAAAAATGAAGAATTTCTACAGTGTTCTGAAAGTGGGAAAAAAGTCTACAGTTAAATATGTCGTAGGGGAATTTCCAAGTCTAAGCGCACTGAGTTGATGGCAGTTAGCATGTGTGTGTCCGCCCCTGTGCTGTAGGTAAAGGCCATCTCTTCAGACTGTGATCCGGAGCTTCAGTGGCTCAGGGACGAAGAGAACTGCAACAAGATCATCACCCAAGGAAACCTCACACACTCAGGCTCTCCGGGCAAGACGCGCTTTCTCTCCCTCTCCCTCTACTTCCTACTTCTCTCGTTGTCTCTCTCCCTCAAGCACACACACAGGGCAGATGGGCAGGAGAATGTGAAATGTGCCGCACACACACACCCTGTTCATTCATGTACTGTCCACAACTGTACAACTACTTGCATTTCTGTTTGTGTGCATGTGTGTGTGTGTGTATATATATATACTGGTGGACAAACAAACTGATTAGAGTTTATCTTGGTTGCTTTAGGAGCTGTAAAAGGATATGATGGGGAAGTGTGGTAAATAGCTTCCATGCTGTGTAGCATAAATCACAGTGTTATCAGATTATACATGTAACTCCATCCACTTCAGGCAGTTCCCACAAAGCCTGAGACAGGTCCAGAGACATTTTTCTTCTAGAACTCACAATGAGTGTTGTAGGGCCTATTGAGACTGTAGTATCGTGAACACATCTTGAGCTACAGAGGGATTGACAGGTGGCTCAATTCTGAACAGAACTGATTTCAAAACAAGCATGAACTTATTATGACAGCCAGTAATGCAAACAGGAAGCCATCGAATCAACACAGGTAGATCAAAACATAAAAGCGCAGCTCAGACCTCCCTCTCTTTTTCCATTATGCTCTTCTCTTCTATCATGCGATACCGCATCATGGTATAATTCATCTGAGATACTGAGCCTTTGTGAAGCGCACTTACAATAACAAGGCAACCATGCCTTCCTGTCATTAGACAACCAGGACAGAGAAAGAGACAGAGAGAGGGAGGGAGAGGGACTGACAGGCTCTGTGGTGTTTGTAGTCTTTAAGAGGAAAGCATCCATCAGCAGAGTGGAGTGGCTCCTCTGTCTCCTGACTGATCCTGACTGATACCATGTGTGTATGAACACAGCTCCTGATTTCTCCTGACTGATTCTATAGAGTCCTGGCTTACTCAATTACAGACACTAAAAAAAGAGACCATTTAGTTCACATTATCCATTATCACATTATTGTTCATGACTTGCAGAATTAAATCTAAGTACCAGAGGGAATAGAAAAGTCTCAGGTTAGAGACTCTTGTGTCTATTTCAAAAGTGCCCTTTGTGTTAACAGTTGCAAGTTATGCTCGGTGATGTTATATTTCCTGTAAAATTGAGTGACAAACATTATGCACATTTCTCATCACTTTTTTAACTATTATTTACAAGAAGCAAAATATTCACACATGGACAGCTGCCTGTCATGAAAGTTTTCTTTTTATATCATGTTTGAATACTTTTTTTTGTATTGTCATCTCTCCCTTCACTATCAGGCTGCAGTGCATTATGGGATCATCTGAACTGTTGGCCACATACCCAGGTGGGAGAGACAGTCTCTCAACCCTGTCCCCCATTCCTCAGGATCAAAGGTCAGCTCCATAGTGATCTGGTAAAATCTGCCTTATGTCCCACAGGCTTATAGAAAACATGCTTAATAACTTGTAGCCAGTTAAATTTTTACAGCAGGGAATGAAATCACAAAAAGGTAAGTGGTTTTATAATGCTTAAAGTGATGTTCTATGTACACACCTGCCTACTATGAAACGAGATGCACAAGCACTGAAAAGAAGGAAGAAAACTAGGGAGATGCAGGTCCTGTTGTCTGTTCCAGCCATGTAACTGTGACCACAGTTTAACCATCTGGATTATTTATCCCCAATCGTGATTGTCTTCTCCACAGGGGGAGTGGGGAGGAATTGCACTGAGAGTGGCTGGTCAGAACCTTTCCCTCCATACGAGCTGGCATGCGGTTACAATCTGAATGACACGCTTCAGTTTCTCACAGAACCAGTATGATCCATTCTGCCTCACATTACTATAGGGGATAGAGACTGCCGTTTTGTTTTGGAAACTTTAATATACTGCAGATGCCCTGGCACAACACACTTAAGTAACTGCGTTAATTTCCATGATAAGACCTAAAAAAGTCTTATCTCTACCCTTAGACAAATTTACTGCTTTGTGTTTGCTTCAATGTAGTGGGGACTGATACGTCATGGTGGATTTGTTAGAATTCTCATTCATTAAAATACCATGTTAATGCCAGAGACCATACAACACTCATTCTGAACCTTTATTATGTAGTTTTCACCAGTGTGTAAGCTTTTGTGAAAATGTACTTCATTTAGAATCATTTTAAAGCACAGCAAAAAAGTGGATTTTTTTTTTTTTTTTTTTTTTGGAATGGAGTGAAATTCTCTGTTAAGCACCTCAGAAAAAGTCTGAAGCTTAGGTATGTTAGCCACTGAAATCATTTTCCCTCAGCAGGTCTCATATATACGCTGCTTTTCTTTTAAGTCTGACCAAAAAAGGCCCACTTTCACTTCACTCAATTCACTTCATGAGCCAACTGAAATATTTGGGAGCCAATTTCATGTTTGGCTGAAAATTCTGTGGCTGCTTGACTGCGGTTTTCTAACTCTGACTTTAGTAGCTAACTACTGCTGAGAAGAGACTTAACAGAGCTCCATGGACTCAACTGCTCTGCATGTTTATGTAGATGCTGGAGTACTTCATGGGCATAAGGATCATGTATTCAATAGGATACAGCATCTCACTGATTTCCCTCACGATCGCTCTCATGCTTCTGTGTGCATTCAGGTATGGATTTGTACACGACTGTCCTTCACAAACATAAGTCTAGAGCTAGTGCAACTATGTTTACAGTGGACTGGATTTGTTACTGGGTTGTTATATGGACTCCTTCCGGAATGTTCTTTCCTCTTTCAGAAAGCTCCACTGCACACGTAACTTCATCCACATGCAGCTCTTTGTGTCCTTCATCCTGAGGGGTACCTCCATCTTCATCAAAGATGCTGTGCTTCACAACTCTCAGGCCTATTACCACTGTGACTCTCACCCGGTACAAACACACACACACACACACACACACACTGTACCCACATGCACAAGAATAATTAAATAACTATATATAAATAATCGAAATAAAGCTCTGTGTTTTCTTGACAGCCTGGCTGTAAGATGGCGCTGTTGGTCTCTAACTACTGCATCCTGGCCAACTACAGCTGGCTGCTGGTGGAGGGTCATTACCTGCACAGCCTGATCCACCTGTGCCTGCACTCCCCGAGAAAACGGCTGCACTGGTACATCAGCCTCGGCTGGGGTACATTTCACTGTCTCTATCTAACACGCACGCCTCAATTTATATCTATTTCTCTTTTCTCTTTGTTTTCTCTTGCACACAAATCCTTCACACAGGCATGTACACATACAGCCCTAGAGATGTAAACTTTAACTGGCAGGAAAACCTCTTCGGTTGTTCCCTCTCACATTCCCGAAGATCAACACTTCACAAAGAACGTCTGAGCATGCCTGAGCGATGGAAGCTCGGAGCAGCTCGAGCTTGTGCCAGCAAGTTGAAACTTCTGCTCTTGTCTACACAGGCACACCCATGCTGATCATCACCGTGTGGGGAATAGCCAAATACCTGCAGGAGGACGAGGGGTGCGTTCACACACACCTAAATATCCCTATCGTGTTCTTATCTCAGAATGCATAAGCTCTCTGTCAAGATAACTCTCTCCCACATGATGTAGTTTAGCTGTTGTCAGTCAGTCTATAAACTCATTTGGTGTCTACACACAGGGATTTCTCAGCATGATGTACTATTCCCATTTCAACATGAGTCACACTCATTTGTACCATACCCAAGTGATATTGTTATTTACTGTATGCACGGAACTATTGTACATTATGAAACAGATGATATTAGAGGATTGGATGCTAATAACTATTTACCCTGGAAGTAACTTGCATGTTTTCCTACCTTGAGTATAACTGTCTCAGGTCATCATTTAGGGTATATATTATTAGATTTTTAGATTTAGTTTAGTTTTTAGAGAAGTAAATGGAGGACTGATATTGCTGCTTTGGTTGTTGAACATAACAGGTGAAAAATATGCGCTTTATTAGTACTGCATATCCAGCTGTTGTGTGCCACACCAACACTTCTTCTTTTCTGTATGTACATTATATCAACCATCACATACTATTACGATGTACCATTGTGTACCATAAGGCAACAAAGATGGCATTCGAGTTCATGTCTGGTATCCGCCTTTTCTCTGAATATGTCCAAAAAAGCTGTTTTGTAGCTTTTAGGAAAGCCATTGCCATCCTGCCATTAGTAATTTTAACATTTTGTTTACATTCCAAAACCCCAAAACAGCACTCTTTAAAGTACACACAATCTGTAATAGTGATACTTCTTCTCAAAGATGCAGATGGAAATTTCATGCGCTCGTGTATCATTGGTGTAGTGATTTATTTTGTACCAAAATATGACACACAAGCTAATATAAACCAATCAGCGGGTTGTATTGATGCTGTAAACACAAGTGGCCTTCACTTGTTCATCAATATATGCCTTTACGGCTTAATGTTATAAATGTATAAAAAGCTTTGTTACTAAAAACAAATTACATTTAAGCAAATTAAAAGTTAAATGCCTGTCATATTAGAATTGAAGAAGAGTCTTGTGTTGTTATTAATGTTCGTAACTTGTAGTTACTAGTCACACACACTTTTAACAACAGCTGGTGTGTCTGGGTGTGTGCAGGTGTTGGGAGATGAGAGGCCATGGCTGGGTCTGGTGGATTCTGAGAGTTCCTGTAATTCTATTCATTATAGTAAGAAACTTGTAGTACCTACATGTTCTTTTTGACAATTTTAGAACACAGAGGCACACATACCAATAACAAGCACAAACACACTCCTTACTGTTTGCTCAAAAGATTTACTTTTTATCTGGTCTTTGTAATTACTTGTGTTATTACTGTAGTACTTTTGGTAATCTTAACCTGAATGTGAGGATTTGATATTATTACATATAAAATATTACCAAATACAAGCAGCAGCATGTCCTAGCTGTTTTTTAAGTCACGCTTTTCTTTCCATTATAATTCAGGTAAATGTGGTGTTTTTCCTGAGAATAATTCGAATGTTAGTGAGCAAGATGAGAGCTCCAGACATGCTTGAAAATGGGTTTAAAAAGCACAGGTAAGTTAACGCACAACTCT
>JAOYMR010000006.1:26222534-26232593 GCA_025802075.1 Tenebrosternarchus preto | reverse complement strand
TCAGACTGATGCTTTCCATGACGCAGACGTGGATCAGACGGACACTTTCCGTGACCCAGACATGGATCCGACGGGCATGTTACGTGACACAGACGTGGATCAGACGGGCATATTCCTTGACGCAGACGTAGATCAGACAGACACTTTCCGTGACACAGACGTGGAACGTACAGCCATTTTCCATATCACTGCATAACTTACTTCTGTGGTGCTTTTTATCTTCTGTGTGTTTGAAGAAAGCTGGCCAAGTCCACCCTGCTGTTGGTGTCTCTGTTTGGTGTGCAGTATGCACTCTTTGCTTTCTTTCCTGACCAAGTCAGCATCCTCACCTTCCAAATCTGGAACGCCATCGAGCTCATCATGGCCTCCACACAGGTGGTTGCACTGTATGGGCATTATACACACTCTCCTTATCCACTATAACAGAATTAATGATTTAACCCATGTTGCACTTAACCTCTGTTAATCCATGGGAACTTCTGTCTTTGACCGTGCATTAACACTGCAATAGTCTGCAGGTTGTGGTCCACACATTAAGAAATGTCAGTGGGACTGTGTGTGTGTGTGTGTGTGTGTGTGTGTGTGTGTGTGTGTGTGTGTGTGTTCTGCTGGGCAGGGCTTCGTGGTAGCACTCCTCTACTGTTTCCTGAATGGAGAGGTGAGTGAGTGCCTTTCATCTGCACACTGGTTTAGGGGATCAGATATTGGACAGGCTTTAGTGCTGGCCTAGGGTTAGCATTTATTCTTTCCTAATGTAAATGGTCATGAAGAAAGGAGAGGACTTTATCATAGCTCAATAGTTTTTCTCTAAAAAATACTTTTGCTGGAGAACTGTTGAAATGACAGTTTTAGGCTCATTCCACAGGCAATTTGACACCAGTGCTGACATTCACTTAAATGCAGTGGTACGCAAGGGGTGAAAATGTGGCATAATCTAATGTAAGGACATTACTCTAGTTTTATATGTAATATGCTGCCGATTTTCACCGCTGGAGTTTATGCCACTGTTCTTTACATTTCAGTGGTGAACTGTGACCTCTGACCTTTGACAGGTTCAAAATGAAGTTAAGAGGCGCTGGCGACGGTGGCGTCTGAAGAAGTGTTTCCATGACGATCCCAGAGTGCATCATGGTTCTCTGAGCAACAGTGCCCTGCCTCTTACACAGATTTCGCTTTTGGCTAGAGCTAACAACATATCCTAACACACATATACACACAGTATATCCTAAAACATGCCATATCAAAACACAATCAAGTTTTAATACACTTAAACATAGAACTATAAAAAACAGAACTATAAGGACATACTACTTACATGATTCAGTAACTAAATCTAGTATGAATACTGGCTAAATAAGCAAGCACACAATGCAACTAATTACAGTAACTAAACACCTCCCACACATTGGGTATGGTCCTCTATCAAACTGCCCTGAATTAGGACAGAGATATGGCACCAGATCCCACCTACACACACAGATATCAGGTATTTTCTTCATTTCAGTTTATTTTCTCAAATGCTTTCTATAGCAATATCTGACTTACTGCACTGCTACAATATTGTGAGTTTGAAATATTTGTCCTTCATATTTGTCCTGTAAAGTTCCACTGTATTTATGCGGTTTTAATGCTACAATCAGCACTGCTTAAATAACAATTATTCCAATTGTATTAAATATACAATTAAAAAAACAACAACAACAAGAAAAGTAACAAAGCTTGTTACTTGATTGGTTTTATATGTCCATAATATTTTTAAATGCTGCTTGCTACTTAGTGAAATGGTTCATAAAGCATCACTGTAACACTGAAAATTACATAATATTTAGAAGAACAATTATGAAAATAAAGTCATCTTTAATAAAACTGTCTTTTGCCAAAATATCCATATTAACAGAAGAAGTAAATGCAAAAGCTACTTGGAATTCTTTAAGCATTATCTGATTTAAAACCTCACTGATGAGTACATAGTACACTTTCATTAAGTACACAGCTCTTTAAAATAAACTGCTTAACACATTAACCCATGGATCCTGAGTGAACCCACTCATTAACTCATGAACCTACCCCCACTAAATATAGTTCTACTTTATGGAGGTTGTCCACTGTTAACTCTCCTGTAGCCAATGCCTATATTTTCCTGAAATCACCACTGGGAGGCAGCAGTGATCCCAAATTCTGGACGTGCCTTGCTGCCATGCCATTGAGGAAGAAAAGGAAGGTTGCCATAAACTGGCACCAGAAGGTGAGAGTGAAGCCCAGAAGCGAAGCATACTTCCATAGGTAGAGCACAAATGTTGCAACCCCTCCTGCTGCCAATCCTGCAGCCAGCAGCACAAGCCACGTCCCAAGATACCAGCGCCGGCTGGAGTCCTTCCCCTCGCTGACCTGTGACATCACCAGTAGCTCCAGCCCAAACACGGCACTCACCACAGCCCCGGAGAGGACCATGCGGCACGCGGCCAGTCCCAACTCTGGGCCCTCACTAGCTGCCAGCCCACCATGCCTGCTGCAGTTAGATGGCATGCCAGAACCCTCCACCATGCAGAAGTACCAGAGGCCAAACATACGGCGATCCGACAGCAACCAGTGTCCATCGCAGACGGCGATGGAGGACAAAACTACGGAGAAAACCATGCACAGGATGATCAGGCCGCGGCACAGTACCTCCAGGAAGAGAGGCTGAGGCTTCCCTTGGGGAGCAGGAGCCATGCCCTGTGAAATATATGGGTGGGGGGGGAGACCAAAACAGAAAAGGATATTCAACACTTCAACTCAAGGTCAACGTCATTCACGAGACCAAATTGCAGATCTGAGCACTACTGGTTTACCTAGTCACCTGTTTTGATGTGCATTAAATATTTATTAAATCAAGTTAAACTTCAGTTTTTGTGTCTACCAATTTTAAGTCAAGTAATTTAGACAGAAGTCAAGAGGCAGGCTGAAATGACCAAGGTCCAAAAACAACCAAGAGTTCTTCACGCAAACGTTTACTGTTAGATTAGTTCATATGCCAATTTTGTTCGTACACTGTCAGTGTTACACTATAAGTGCAGCGGGGCATACAGATGTTACAACCACCATTTGTGTTCGGAGACAAAGGCGCACGTACGATGCGTACGCATTAAAGCTTCCTTACAGAGATGCGACTATGTACAATCTTATACAAAAGCATAATTTAACAATTTCACCTTCAAAAAAGATTGAAATAAAACGTTACCCATATTTTTATCGCTGTCATTCTGACTTGAAACTGTGCTGAAAAATCGACACAGGAATAATGGCACGCACTTTCGATTCCAGTCGAAAGTACAGGCTAAGAAGCCGTATTTTTTATCGAGGGTACAGACTCAGCAGCCTTATTCTTATCGCTGTCATTCTGGCTTGGAACCGCTGAGAAGTCACACACGAAGAATAAGTAATACGCACTTTCGATTCCAGTCGAAAGTACAGTCTCAGAAGCCGTAACTGCGGTGTAACATTAACCGACACCGCATGATAAGAAGCATTCATAGAACACGATTCTGCAGTTAGCTCTTGTAGGGTCGACTACGATGCATCTTATGTTTAACTTTATTGTCACATCGCTATTACGTAACCAGGAAATTTTGAGGAAGAATGATCGCTTCGAGTGATGGCTGCATGCGTTTTCCCTGTAAAGGCGCATTTCATGTGCCGTTTTTACTCGTTCACCAGATAAAAATAAATAAGCCCACAGTAAAAGCACCAAGCTTTTTATCGGTGGATATTGCAGCGACAATCCCGGACACACGAATAACACCCCGGTTTTGGTCATCAGTAGACCTCCTGGTAATCTTAAATAACAATATCTCGATACGCATTTATTAATTATAAATAACTAATTAGTAAAGCACCCAGTAGCCGCACCCTTAACTATCAAAAATCGCAAGAGAAGAGCAAAACAGTCTATTTATAACTGTGTGCAAGTAGCATGTGCATTGTGCTAACCTGCTCCAGCCATCACCTGCAGTTTATTCAACCAAAGCGTAAATTCTAGTTCTTTCCTTTAACAACTTACAACTGGATGAGTTTGGTTGAATTTAATGTCATGCACTACGTCATTTATATATGCACACTGTAAAAGGAACATATACACGTTTAGCATCAAACGTTTTAAATTAAGGGTTTGCGAAGTTGGAGTAATTTCTGATACTCCTATAATACCTTCAACCAACAGTATGTCCAACCTAGATCTAATAGTTTTGTACAGGTCAACATGAGTTCAGACACACAGAGGAAGCACTGTGCACAGTTCTCACACAGCTGTTTATGTCAGATTGGTTGAGCATGCTGTTCAAATTCTCTGGATCCCTTTATGAACACATGGCTTTCACTGACAGCCAAATCTGGCATTAGCAACCATCCAAAATGTAAAAAAAAATAAAAACTACAGACACAAAGTTATTTAAAACCAAATTTATGGCAGAGCTGTGTGGGGATAGGGGGAGGGTTTCACAACACAGTTGCTAGGAGGCTGGTTTCTGAAGGCCAAATAGGTGGGTGACTGCATTGATTTCTTCGTTCCCACAGCAACACTCCGTGATGCTGACACACAGTGTATACGACCAATGGCACACACCAAGATGCTCAAGGCATTTTCACAGAAACAAATGAAGTGAGAGAATGCCTTGAGAATGGAACTAGTGAACTGCACTCTTCAGGTAATCCATTAGATTCCATATTTTCCTTTCAGCTCTTCCACCTTACTGATGTAAGCCTTCATTGCATCCTCCTTACTTACACCTACAGAAAGTCATGGTGAGAGAACAATGAAAGTTATCCTGCATTTCGTAAGACAAACACATAATATCAAACTCAAATGTTTTGGTAAGCTCAGTAAAGTCATTTCTTTTCAGAAATGTTTTAAAAGACCTAATCTTCTCAAATTAAGATATCTTTAGGGGTCACATTTGTGTTGAAGCAGTATATGCCTTTCACATTACAATGAAAGATAATAATTTGAAATGTTAACAGAGTAGATGCACAAATGCTTAAAGAGCATTCTTGTTTGTCTTTGGCTCCCTCAAGTGGTACGCAAGGGGAACTGACCTTCCTTTGATTTCCAGGCATCCCACTTAGATTTTCCAGTAAAGTCAAACATGCCAGGGCGCTCTGGAGTAAAAAAAGCTCAAATTAACATCAGTAGGATTCTGTGCAGACATCCAGTGCCAAGACTAATAGTAAATTAATTCTGTTGGAGATGCAATTAAGTAATACACTCTAAAAATGACTTCAAGACGTATGGGGGGGGGGGGGGGGGGAGTAATTTATAAAAACACTATGTGCTGTACAACTAGAGGCTGAGTAAGAAGTGAGTAGGGAAGGGAAGAAAACACACCAATGTTCACATCTCCTACAGTGGCCTGTTTGTAGAGAGCATACACCTCCAACATCTCAGCATCAGTTGGCTTTGCCTTCAGCTGTTTTACCTCTTCAGCTGCCTTCTGAAATGCCTCCTGTGGATGACAGGATGACCTGTTACAAAACTGGCATATATAATACACATAGGATAACCTTCACTTTACCTTCAGGGTCAAACCTGTCAAACTTGACACAAATAGCAATCAAATTAACCCCCAATTTATTTATTTATTTTTTTACATAGCAAACTCATGCCATACAGTTGGTCATTTAGTATGTTTCTGAGAAACAATGTAATGTTTGGTCTATTCCAGCACCTAAAGGTAAGCAATATATGCAGAATATCTCAATCTAGGGTGTTTTAGAGAGCTGGAATCCATAGCAAATACGCAGTGAATGCAGGTCGGCAAGCGCTGGATTGAGCAGAAGCAGAACCTCTGACCATGCTCCACTCACGGCATGTTAAGTAGCAGCATCCTTTTAAAAGGACCAAAAGAGAGGTCTCGCTACTCTACACACATTCAAAAGTGCTCTCGTCTGTGCGAGAATCTTTCCAGAGAGGAAGTGAACGATTGGACGTCAGCTTAGAGTACAACTTAGTGATTTGCTTTCAACGTCAATCAAAAGTAAGGCACGCGCACATTGCGACGCACAGTTAGCCAATCGCTGGTCACGAGATCAGATTGCTTTTTCTAATGTACATTCATACGTACATACCTACTGCCCTTTGGCGGAGCTAAATTTGTTGTTTCTAAAACAAAGGTAAACTAACTAACTACAGAACATCACACACACACAGTTCAATTACGAAGACAGATCAAGTTGCATATAGCTATACATAACATTAATTGCAAATAAATAACTTCAGGCTTTGAGTGAACCGCCTCCTTATCATTCTTCATATTTGACCATTGGACCCCAACATCCGAGAACGTGCTATCATACTATTGGCGCTAATCACTGGTTGGCATCAAACTTACCGAGAATCATTTATGGGCAGGCTTAGCTAGCTAGCTACCATGGACTGAACCTAAAATTAACTTTCAGCGATTGGTTTTCATAGCCAAACGGTGAGTAGTAGTGGACTGAATGAATAGCCTAATTATTTTTAGATTAGCTTGATCATTTATTGGGAGTTAGACGGTGACTTACTCGATAGAGTATTTCAATAATTTAACATCATCAAGCAATGTTAGCTACATGAACGGACTCACATCGTGGTGGTTATCGCAAGCTTCTTGTAAATTTTGCAAACCTAGATATTCCACTTGAGTAGCCAAAGGTCCTCACAGTTCCATAATGACAACTAGAATCAACAATTCAATTCAGGCTTACTTGCTAACTAGGTTGCTACTTTATTCAGTACTATGAATTCATTGTTAACTGCTTCATATACAGTTTGAATTACGAAATAACCTATTTACACTCTAGTATATTTTATATTCTTAGTGAAATAATTGCTTAAAACACTAAACACTGATGTCTATGATTGCACAACGCTATAATACATGATCTAACGGTAGGTAGCTAGCTAGGTTAGCTATAGTGATCACAATTGATCAGACTGATGGCCAAGTATATGCTAGTCAGCTAGCTTACTAGTTAACAGTTTCCTATACAGCGAAGTTCTCAATGCTATTAATGTGAAGATTAAATTAATAGGAAGTTGTGTCCGACAAACTACATACTACTATATCCATTACGGAAATTACTAACCTCGGACATGATTTCTGGTTTATCTTTAAACACCGCGCTGACCCAAACGTGTCGCTAACAGCAAATTTCGCGTTGCCTTTCGTTGGTAGCTAGGCACATACATGCTGTAGAATTTTACTTCCACTACGCCTTTCATTCCATTGGTTGTTCCAGTGTGTACTGAGGAAATAAGCCAATCACGTTTGCGCTGCAGGATTTGACACACGCGGTAAATAGAGCATAGGTCATATACATTTAGGGCACATTGCTGCGGTCGCTATTAAAGACGAACAAAATTATATTGTTTATTTCAACAGACTGTACAGGATCGAGAATCATAACCCACTCATTAAAGATAACCCATTGACAGTGCTATAGTAATCTGAACTGCTGAGACATGTTTTATTTGATATTCAAAAATGGAATCTCAAAGAATGTTCTAAAAACATTGTAATATGCCAAATATATTTATAAGAAGAACGGTCAGGGATGTAAAAGTGTAACAGTGGTCTGTCATTTCATAGACTTATGTGGGTTTGCATTTCTCACATAGGTATTAAGATCATTTGTGAGGCTCTTGAAAGGCATGGATTTTCGACAGATCCAGCATCTTTCATATAGCCCAGGGTATCATAAAAACTACTAATACTAACTTGGGAAAGTTGTTATTTATGTAACTAATTTAATAATATCTTTTGGCTTCATAGTTGGTCATACTCTGTATTTACAGAGTAATCAGTCTACAATACATCTGTATAGAGTATTTCTAACATTCCGAAGGGCTAAAAAATTGCTTGCGCAAAGTTGAAATGTCCATACCATTATCCTCTACAGACATTTTGTCCACAAGTATTATCAAACTCTAAATGTATATGCCTACATATCTAATTCATAGTTTTTGCCGCACCATGCACACAGTTAATCGATAATATAGTCGTGCCATTGCTTTAGCCTGGTGCGTCGGTGGCTTGTCTCATCTGAGTACCTAGCTGCAAGCTATACCAATTACACAAACTCCAAAGTCGAACGTGTTTCTTTACGCCATGCAGTATTTTTGTTGCATATAATCTATAACATTACTTTCCCATAATTTCATAATTATTAGGATCGGGAGTTCGTTTCCTAGCAGCTAATTGTTGTGGATTTAAATATTAAATCCACAATTGTTTAAGCAAAGAGTTGGAAGCAAAAATGTCCTCTGAAGCTATTCTTACTGTACGCTTGGTTCGTTCTTTTGAACATCGAAACTTTAAACCAGTGGTATTCCAAGGTGTAAATTTAAATCTGAAAGTAGAAGAATTTATTGCTCTTGTAAAGAATGGTAAGATATTGTTCCGTCCAGTTAATTTTAGAATTGTGTAGTTAGCTAGCTAGGTAGGTTAGCTTGCAAGATAAATCATGAACTAGCTAGCTAGCTAAAGATGTTAGCGATAGTAACAACATCATTCTAATTGCTGGCCAAACATGAAAAACAGTTATCTTATGCTCTCACATTTTAGATATTTCCACGAGACCTGGGCTGCCTCCGCCTTTCAAGAAATTTGACTATGGTAAGTGAAGTCTTCCCTCTCTTATGAATAACGCTTTAACGTTAATTTGATGCACAAGACATTGACAGACCATTCTAATGTTCACAGACACAATGAAGATCATTCATCAGGCACATGGAGCAAAGGTAAGGGCTTGATTGAAATCACAATACGGTTTATATTGCAAAAATAATAGAACCTTATTAACAACACACAGTGAAGTCAAGTGACATAATATCTAATATGAAGTTTCTGATTTCAGACTAATGAATTAGTGATGAGTTTAGAGAACGATGAAAAGCTGATTCTGCGCGATGGCCTCGATTTAAGAACGTGCGGCGTAGGTAAATATTCTTCTCCCCCTGAAATCCAAGCACAGTGTGCTGTAAATTCATACCATGAACAGTATTTTGTAATAATTATGTCCATGGTGTGATTTCACTATGGTGATCATTACTGTTTGGTACTGTGCCAGTTTTTCGTGGACTTTGTCGAGTTGAACATTAGCTAATTTCCATATTGTAGTAGTTCATACCAAAACATCTTGGGGTATGCAAGTTAACAGCCTGTCCTGTTTCAAATCCATGAATCTAAATTGGTGACAGTCCCCAGATATGCATTATTTGACCCAGGTTACTGAAGTTATTTATTGATGTAGTAAATTTTAAGTACACATGTGGTTTGTATACTGGTAGGTCACAGTTTTAAGAGCTTTGGCGTCTATAGCTCTTTGCGACACACTGTGTTAAATAAACAAGTATAAACCATAAACCAAGATGAAATATCTCACTCTTCTCTGCAGCCAACGAGACAGAGCTGGCTTTCTTCAAGATGGCTGACTATGCAAAATACAAGGCCAATCCTCAGACTGTGTGGTGAGACCCACGGAAACGATGTTGCTTTTTGAGAGGATCCTCTGGTGTTTTTATTTAAAGCAAGTGGTTTGAGGTACAGGAAGGCTTTAGTGCCTCACCGTTTTTACTGAAAACCCTCTAGCTAACAGATCTTCCAGAATCAGCTGAACCAAATGATCTTTTATTTTACTTGTTTGTTTTTTTAGTGTGATTTATAAATTCACTCTCTCAGCAGACTCTTAATTAGGGAAGACTTGATGATGGTTATGAAAATAAGAAATATTCAACAGAGGAAAAAAAAAATCGGAAATGTAACCAACAGCAGTGTTTGTGTTATGAGTTGCATTGACAGTATTTACCAATATAAAATATTGAGGTTTTAATTTCACTGCCACACTATTTTCTTTTAATGGCCTATATGAGAGACCCTTTGCTGAGGTTGTATTTATTTATTGAATAAAGTTCATATTTAAATCTGCCCTTCAATAACTATAGTAGTGTTATACTTTTTTTGTTTTAGAAAACATTTGAATTTTGGTGTTGTGGGGGGGGGCCGCGCCCCCCCCCGGGGGGGTGTGGGGGGGTGTGGAGTGGTTGGT
>JAOYMR010000006.1:26204299-26217924 GCA_025802075.1 Tenebrosternarchus preto | reverse complement strand
TCCAAGTATCCCTAAGCACTTTGTAAGTCGCTCTGGATAAGAGCGTCTGCCAAATGCCGTAAATGTAAATGTAATGTCACTCACACCATCCACTGGATGAATCGCTTACTGAAGCAGTCATGAGCTCAATAACCTCACCTTTAACTTATATATTTTAATACGTTGTGCTCTGATTCATCATTGGTTACATATGTACACTATTTGATATTAGTAATTGGACGTAATTGGAAGGTTTGCTGATACTTCATCACTGCTAACTGAGGTACATCCATGCTTGTGGGATTTACCTGAACAAAGGTGAATTCTCTCCATGTTAGGACGTTACCCACAGTGGGGAGAGATGTGACAGCCAACAGGGACAGGACACCCAGAGCCAGCACTCCACACGAGAGATAGAGGTCAGAGCGCCACACATCTGCCTCGTCCCAGGGTTCCTCCACACCTGCCCTTACCTGCAATACAGCATAGAAGAAACTAGACCAAAGTACTATGTACTTAGAAGAAACTAGACCAAAGTACTACAGGGTAATATACTGAAGTATATTACCCTGGTCTTAATCAATATACACTGGCGGTCAGCTAAGTAATATTATTAATGCAAGTCCGGCATGAGTACCAGAGGCAACCAAGTTTATTAACAAAAATACTTGTACAGCACCAATAGATGCCATGCAAAGGGAGCAAAGTTTGCAAATGCAAAACACTGAGATACGGCACCTATAGGGTCAAATGGAGAGGACATCATAAGGAACAGGTGTGATTACGTGATAATCAGTAAATGGGTGATTGGGAAGAGAGAAGTGGTTGGGTGTTATGACTGGTGGTCGTGTGAATATTGTCTTTGGCAGGGTGCAGACTGGGGCGTGACTGGACTGCAGACTCTGATAGATGGTTGTAAATCCAGTGTTTTAAAAATGTTGTTTACCTTGGCGTAGACATAGATTTCATTTATGTGTTATATTGTATTTTGCATTTCATTAAGGGTAATGCAATTTCATTGATATACTTATGTAAGTGTTTGCATGTTTTCTGTGTAATGTATTTTGATATATTAAACTCAAAATACGATTAGGCTATTTTAAAAAATTTTTTTAGTAAATGCTCATTTTTTAAGTGTGTACAATGTGATCTACTGAAAATGAAGTGTTATACTTTCCCAACATACTGGGTACACATGACATGTAAAATAAGTTTATAACCCGTACCTGTGAGTAAGCGGCATTGATTAGCATGTGGCGTGTTGAGGAGCGTAGAGGAAGACACAGGCTATAGACGCCATGCAGAGCTGCGCAGAGGAAACCCAGCAGACCCAGCTGCTTCCTTCTCAACAGCCAGCCGTCCAGCCAGCGGGGGAAGCGCTGGTACTTGGTGCCCCTCCACAGCTGCAGCCACGCCGCCAGAAGCCCAGGCAGGTAGACCAGCGCCAGGGCCAGGAGCGCCACACTGGGCAGGCTCTCGTTGGGCAGGTCCAGGACGAGCCGGTGGAAGTCGTTGCGCCCGTGTGCCAGGTACGGCAGCAGGAGGCCGCGAACGAAGCCGTAGCCGTAGAAGAAGAGGAAGAGGAGGAAGGTGGTGAGGACGGGGCCGCCCCACGATGGGAAGAGGCGGAGGGGCGCGCTCTCGAGGACGCGGGCCTGCCTCAGGTCACCCGCGTCCACCGGGTGGAAGCCCATGCGGCGGGCGAGCTGGGTCACTTCACTCTTGCCCCCCACACTGTCGCCGCACAGCAGCACCTGGGATGAACCTCAGGTCAAAGATCATGGGACTCACAGGACTTTGGACTGACTTTTTTTAACCACTGTATTAAGTGCAATGCTGCCTCCATGTTGATATCCGACGTGATTGTGCAACGGTGCTGTATGGTGATGTCATATGCAATATAGATAACACAAGATTCTGTGAAAAAATGACCCTGGACCCATGTTGTTAATCAACATGCACAAAAATAGTCATCATTTATGACACTAGTCCTGTAAAACAGAATTAACTCATGGGCATATCTAATAAATCTAAACTGGTAAAACTTGTTACCTGTTTAACTGTTGTAACCTGTTTATTTTGTACCTCTATCAGGGTGGACCTTAAGCCAGTGAAGTCTAAATTTCCTGGGGAATCACTGACCTGCCTGTTGCCATCCTGTGCACCAGTCTGCAGTGTCCAGGCAGAGATCATATTAAACCCCTTCACCACCACGCTCTCAGGGAACTGCTCAGCCAGCCGTTCCGCATTAGACATCGTGCCACTGCCCATCTCCATGGCGTTACTCACATCAATGAGAACCTTCCCAGCCAGAGCAGCCCTGATACCCAGCAGACAGGGGTAGTGCTCAGGGAACATGGCCAGGAAGACCAAGCGCTGAGCCTTTGCTACCGCCCCCTCCTGGCTGCTCAGCTCCACTGCATCGGGAAAGAGCCCAGGGGTTATGCGCTTCACGCATCGGCTTCCCACCACCACACTGACGCCACACTCCACCAGCCGCACGGCTAGAGAGCGCGAGAAGTCGCCGGAACCCAGGATGGCCACGGTGGGTCGGCCAGAAGCCGTGGACGGAGGGTCATCAGGGACCTCTGCATGCAGGAGCAGAGGGGAGCTCATCCCGTCTGACATAGCTGCTGCTACTGTGAAGAAGAGAGCCTCGTGAGTGTGTCTGGTGGGGAAATGGGTTTACAGTCAAACCCAACCAGCATCTCCAATATTTCAGCTTGGTTGCTATAAAGACGTGCTATTACCGTAAAAACATGACGGATCCTTAACAAATAGAAGCTGCCACTGTAAATGCCTCCACTCGAGAAGTGTATCAAAATAAAGCAACAACTACAGTAGATACACACTTGAGGAAATTCACTATGATTACTATAAAATAGTTCAGAGTGACATTCTATAGTTCATATTTATGACATATATACATAGTGCATATTATAACTATACATATGCATTTTAGTGTATATTATAACTATACATATAGGTTTGGAATGAGAACATGGCATAGAATTTGACAAGACAAGAATATTTGTGTTTTCTATCGCTGCAATGAGAAGAAACGACTCTCACAAACATACTTAACGAGGTTCCGTTATTACAAATGTTAGCGAAAAGTTCAATGAGGTCTGTTAGGACCAATCAATGACATCCAGTTTGACAATGAGTTTCATTTTTCGTGGAATTGAAACTGCGGGGAAGAGTTTAATACAAATCAATAATATAAAGATTTAAAAGGATTGATTAAATCAGAATATTGTAACGCAGTTTCCAGTTTAAGTCATTTACACTATATCTATATTTATACACATAATAATTTACTCACTTTCTGCACCGCTGTTCAACGTGTCTTGGGATTTGCTCTCCTCGCTGTGTGTAAAGCGTTACTCTCCGCCCACTAGCTCACTTTGCTGTGCGCTCGAGATACTGATCGTCCGGAAAAGTGAGCCCTTTCTTATTTAACCCCTTTATAAAAATAATCTGTATATTACAATTAACATCTCATATAAAAGCGAATCTTTATTGCGATTTCTAGAAAAATTTTTATGTACTTTTGTTGCAGCTGTAGTGGAGCAGGCAGCCAAGGATATGACTAAAACAACCACGGGGAGGAACGTTACTAATACAACCACGGGGGGGAGGAGGCGTTACTAATACAACCACGGAGAGGGGACGTTGCATCGTCGTTAGACATGGACAGTGAAAAAAGCAGGGAATTACAGTGGGAATTAAGCACTTGGCATCGTTACAGTTTTGGCGAGTGTGTTCTCCGATAAATGTGCCAGTATCTGCCGTTTAAAGAACACTGTCAGGTAGTGCTGGTGTAAGGAGCCCAAGCTTGTATTCCTTTTGTAATCGCCACATCGCTGACTCACGACGGGGAGGGGGCCATGCATAAACATCTGCACCGAGACGATAACGCTGTCGGCGATGTCCAGTGAATCGAAGGACTTGTTAAACGACGAGGTGGTTTTGCCCGCCTCCGAAACAACACGTTGGGCTAACTGCAATTTTGTACGCCTCACCGTTTTGGTTTTGTTAGTTCTGGGTATTGGTGTGCTAGCCGCTTTGGCCGCGGGACCCATCCACGCGCAGTGTTCTGTATTATGGTAGGTTGTCTGAAATAGCTTAATTAGAATATGTATAGGATGTGCATAGGTGCACAGAATTCACCCTACAACTGATTCGTTAGCACCCATGTACATATTTAAAGGACTTTTGTGCAAAAGACATTGCGAAAAGCTTTTCCGTAGCACTGTATTTGTGTAATATGATCGCTACACTTTATATTCACAGGACCATCAGCATTCCTTGCTCTGACGTATCCTCTCTTCTGGTCGGTCAGATTAAAGAGTGGACAACAGAGTCCTGCCATCCAAAGAACCGGAAGTGCATGTATTCTGTGAGTATCGATACAAAGACGGCGTCGTAAGCATATAACAGTTCTACAATATGTTATAGATTATCCAGGTTTTTATCCAAGGTCACAAGATTACTGTGAAAAACTATTACTGTGAATACTGTGATACCAGTTAAAACACATTGCACCTGCGTGATTTACAAATGTGTTTTCCATTTCTTTGACAGCTCGTGGCTGTAAGAGATAACGACATTGTTGCCATGCATACAACCCCTGTAATGAGGTTTGTGGATGACATCACCTTTAACTTCAGCAGCCCAAATTCAGACAGTTGTGAGATCAAGGTATGTGTTGGGAAGTTGCCTCATTTTCCTCCTTATATGGATATGTACTGAATGTTGTATCGCTGTTTCAGCATCTTCTGAGGAAAACCTTATCTTTTGGTCTACGTTTCATCTTTTTATAGTAAAACTGTAATATTTTCTTGACTTACTGTGTTTCTTCTCTCTCTCTTTCTCTCTCTCTTCAGGGTCATTCTGTGTCTCGTAGCTGGTATGCCATATTAGATTCTGGAACCAATTACCTGAACATGTATAATCTCATGAAAGGTGAGCTGCAGATAGATTTTTCTGCTTGTCCACCTGTTACCAGGTAAACAGGGGAACTGTATGCGCGGTCTCCAAATCACCACTGAAACAAGAAAACAAAACACTGTTCCTTATTGTTCCTTTGGGAACACTGCTGTTCTTGATTTTATATTGCATTATAAAACAAAATGACATCCAGGATATTCATAACCATCATTTTATAATCTGAAGATTTCAGTTTGAGACATCTTGAATATTTAGTTTGCATCTAACTACCATCATACACACACACACACACACACACTCACTTACACATACACACACTCACTTACACATACTCAGGCACTAACCACCACAAACTGGATCTGATTTTCTTAGCCTGGAGGTTGAATGACTAGTATACACAGTTCACACTTTGTTATAAGCATCTCTATAAGTGTAACACATTCGAGTTGTCTGGGAGCTGCTCCAGTAGCTGTTTCCAGAAGGCCTGAACCAAACTTGCTGCAGGACAGCCAGTGGCAAGTCTTTTCCACTTGAGTGATGCAATGATGCTCGCCCATGCATGTGTCACTGAGGATTAATAAATTAATCCTCAGTGGCACAACACTTACTAAATTAACTCTCTCTTTCTTTAGGCAGTGGTCTCTCCTCATCACCAAGCTTCACAGAAACCACAAGTGACAATGTGTGCACCCTGTACTCCTCCACAAAGCAGAACCTGGACCCATAACTATTCATTCCCTCTCAGACTGTACCTAGTGGTTCCACTCTGCTGTCAGACTGGACCAATTAATCCCCCTCTCCTCTCAGACTGGAACTGATGGTTCCACTCTTGTCTCAGACTGGAGCCAATAACTCCATTCTCCTCTCAGACCTCTCTTTTATTTTTCACCATATAGGATTATTTATTAATGACAGTTAAGTATTTATTTCTGAAAGTGTGTTGTCTTTATAATCATTTAATGAATAGTGTTGGAATTGTTTACTGTGGAATTACTCAAAAAACTGCAAACCATCTAATACTGACTTAGTATTAATATTTCAAAGTAAATACAAAATACTTAAAGTATTATACTTAAAGTAACACAAAATACTTCATATGTGCTAAATACATTATTTTTAATTCACAAGGTTTTTGATTCACAAGTGACAAACATGCTATAGTCACTCTAGATTTTTGCAGTCACACACTCAACCAAGATACCATATTTCAGCAAATGAACGTTGCCTGTTGGTTCAAACCTCTGTACATTGAGATGCAGATTAGTGTGCACAGATGCAAATAAAAAATATCCAAATCCTGACACTAAGATAAATAGTTGAGAATTTGTTTGGATATTTGTTTATCTAAATGGGCCTGGAGTGCTCTGTTCATTAAGGGGCAGATAAAAATGTGATGCTCTCAAGGCCACATGCTTTCATTAAATTTCTTATCTGTTTTTAACTTACTTTCCATTTGATTTACTATTCTGCAAGTTACAGTATGTGGTTCATTGTGAGTGGTCTGATTTTTAACTGAAACAGCTAATAAATTACATTGATAACACCGATGATATAAGTGGTGACAACAAATATATTTTTATAGAGTTTCTTCACAGACATTAAATTTAGATAGTTGAGCACTTATTATGTGGAACAATGCACATTTTGTCGCCTGATGGCCGTGATCACCTAGACCACGGAATGCTGGTTAGTGGATTTACAGAATGGCATTATGCCATCTTAAGGGCATAATGAGGGCATACGAGCTATTAGCTGTCCTAGCTGCAGATGGTTTTAGTTATAATTTAGTTCTTGATTTGGACTGAGTTTGATAGACAATCTGGGGACCACAGACCAGAAAGAGGACACGATGAAGTACTCCACTGCTCAACCAAGGCAAATTGCAAACTTTATTCTTAAGCACCTTGCTTTTAAATCTAGTCAAATTCGTTTGGCTGATCTTACCCGGTAATTTGTATGTCTCTAGGTTTCCATGTCCAAGACAGAACACTATTTGTATTTTATTTGTCTTGACTGAATAGCAGTATTTGACTGTTGTTTATATTAGTGCTCTTAATACTTCTATAAAGAAAGTAATACATTTAGTCACTTTTTGTTCATTATCATGAGTTTCTATGGATCAGCATCTTGTTTAATAAGAAAACACTTCTGTGTGGACCAGAGAGCTGGCATGAAGCTAAATAATACTACAGACTTCCCTATGATGACCAGATCCATTATTAGCAGAGGAAGGCCAGCTGTTCATCCATAGGGATGAATGCTGTTTTGTGCAGTGTTCATGAAGGGTGTGCTATTTAGGAGTAATTAGTCTTTACATGTACAGAAGTACTTGTATTTAAAATTTATATAAATAAATTTTGACTTGACTTGACCTTTACACAAACAATACGGTAGTAGTCAGGAGAAAGGTAATAGACAGAACCAAAAGAAAAAAAGAACCATGAGCTGTGCTTTGCTGGACACAGGTGGTGGTGCTTGGTTTTTTTGTCGACTGAATCTCACATTATTTTGCCTGTGGTAGTCTTTGAAGTCGGTACCTGGATTTGGGTGGATGAAAATGCTCCGCAGTACCAGGTCTGGCCTGCAGAGGGTGGAAGTTCTCTGGCATAAACGTCCGCTGTGTTTTTTTCGTCCTCTTCTGGGGATGGAAGATTTGGAAACGTGGAGACTGAGGTTTCTAAACCTTTGCTACATCACAGTTTGTTTTGTTATTTCTATCTATGAGCAAACGGATGGTTCACTTAAAGAGAAGTATGTCTGCAAAGAAAAATTAAAACGGTAAAAAGCAAAGAAACAGTGCAAATCTGATCTAGTGCAACTTTGGATTGAAAAGTTTGTCTTGCTAGTTTAAATCATTTAGAAGCAGAACAAGTGGAAATTATTATTTTTGGAGTTTCTAAGAAAACTATATTCATTTTAAAACTGGATTATTGGGATGTGGCAATGTGGAAAGCACATGACTTGTACACAAAACAATAAAAATGATCACACATTAGACAGTGCTGGTGTCAATAAAGTGTAGTACAGAAATTTCATTTACATTAAACTCTGACATAGTCTAACATAGGTTAAATGCAAGTTATATATGAAAGAGTAAAAAAAAAAACCACCAAACAATCTTTTTTTAGTCCATTTAATATCCAAGTTAAATGCCAGACAATATGTTTATTTACACTCACCTTGCTAAGAAGCAGTTGGCATTGAAAAAGTAGTTTGGTATTAGACTGCAGCTACATTATAAATATGTCCTAAAAAAAAGTGTTAATCTAGTGGATTTTTCCACTAAATAGGTTTCATCTTTCTGGTGGATTTTTACCCCATGGTAGGGCTGACATACACTTTATTATTGGTATAGTAAAATATAAACACAGCATGACACATAATATCAAGATTATTTCAATTTTAGACTTTTAAATAAAAGTTATCCTTTTCCTGTCCTCATATTATAATTACATTGTTTATTGATTAAGACACTTAAATAAGTGATAAAAAAATGTGAAATAAAACTTCACGCTAAATTATAATATAAATAGTCCTTCTATGTCAAGATGAGCCATTTTTGATGGTTCTTCAGCTCTTTGCAAAATTTGTTTGGACAAACTGAAGTTTTCCCTGAATTTCATGATCATGATGCTCTTTTAAAGCAGACAAAGTTAAGCTTATCCTCACAGTCCCCAGGTTGCAAGATGTTTTGCTGGTAATCCAGAGCTCCACAGCGTAGGTTTCTAGGTGGGCATTGGGGTGAAATGTTTGTAGACCAGGCAAAGGAGTATATATCACCTTTGCTGGTCCAAATCCACTGGCCAGCGAGAAAGCGCAGGCCGATCCACACATGTGCTGTTTGAGCTGCCATACTCACTGCCACAGCATCATTTATCCAGTTTTGCGATCTCAGACTTGCTAGGTCAAGATAGTTGTCTCTGCAGTAGTCCAGAGCATCTTTCCATGTCATATTTTGCTTCACTAGGACAACCTCATACACTTCCATACAGATAAAGCCGAGATACGTTGAGCAGTCAATACTGTAACATATTCCTTGGCTGTTGAGATAAACACAATGTCCTCCTGAACTGTATGGTCCATCACTATTCAATGGGCAGAAAGGCTCATTACTTCCTCCTGACCATTTCCACTCTCCTGGAGAATCTGGAGAATCGTCATAAGAGAGCCCTATCCATTTTCCATATGTGCACGTATAGTAATTGTTGTAGTTGCAGTAGTAGTAGTTTGTCAGTGAAAGTTCATTTATCTCATCTGATGTGCTTACGGTAGAAAGGTCATCATGGTGAGTTTTGCAGTACTGATGAGCGTTTGACCACTTCTCAGTCTCATCCACACTGGTGTGTTCCCTGACAAAGCAAAAGTTTTGTCCAAAGATTCCCATGATAAGCAGCACAGTGACTGTAGCCTCCATCTTTCCTTTTATCTGGAAATGCATTGTGTTTTGTCGTAAATGCTCGATAGTAAAGTTTTCTTTTGGAGAACAGAGCATATATATATATATATCTATGCACTCTGTTACAAAGCCACTAAGAAAGGTGCTTGTCACTACTCCAGACCAAGCACAGCCAATCACAGAAACTCAGTATGTCTGAACATTGACCAATCATAGCACTTCCTGTGCATTTTTGGGGTATTTGCATCACTAAGATGGGCCTTGACTGGACTACTGACACTGATTTTTTTTTTTAAATCTAATTTCCAAAATTCTAAAATAATAGGTTAATAGGTTACTGAGTAGCAAAAAAAAAATTACATTGTAAATTTCACCAGTTTTATCAAGCATAAACATGTTAGTTAGACACAAGTTAAGACACTAGTTAGATAATAGTTAGAGTAAATGAAGATGTAATTTTGCCATAAATCCTTAGCGCCAGACGTACCTTTTCACAGAGCACTGGTAAAAGCTTTAGATATTAAAACTAACAGAAATATCAGAATGTGTTAGTCCCCTTCGAATACAGAAATACCTTGCAGGAGTGTGTGGCAAGTAAGAAGATGTGAAGTTTCTATGTAAAAGATGCAGGAGGGCAGTGAAAACAACATTTGCTTTAAACTTTGAAGTTTATCTTCAAGCCAAATACAGGCTTGGCACTGTATACAAATACGTGTGGACATGCAAAAAAAGGTGTTCTTATTATTTTGTGTTATCTAGTGGTAAAATTCACTTTATTATTAGTTTTTTTCTCATTTGCTTTAGTAAATTTCTCAGATCACAACTGAAATTCTATAAGCTATTAGCTGAACTTTCACAGTATCTTGTCAACTGTGCAATCATAAAAGCAATTTCTCATGAAAAAAGCAATTTCTCTTGAACAAATAGTAAATACTTTGAGACATTAAGCAAATGATTATGTACAATTGTCTGCTGTTTCTAACATTATTAATTGCTTATGGTATGTTGATCAAAATGTATTATAGTTGTTATCTGTTGAAATGTCTCATCCCCCAAAATATCTAGGCATTCGTTCATAAGTCATTACATTCAGAAGTGTTGAGCCAATTGTCATAATATGTCAAATATATATTGTACATTACTATTAAACTTTTTTGGTAAATGTTTCCTGAACTGATGAATTGCAGTACTGTCATGTTTGTGATACATAATTTCAAAAGTAAAGATTTTTGCAAACAGTCTATGGTGGAGTGCTGTTTGTATGAACTCATTTGAAAAATACACTTTTGATTGGAAATGATAATGCTTATTTGAGAAATACACCAAAATGCCTGAGAAAAAATCTTACAGTAAATGTCAATGGTTCACACTCAGAGATTCACGCTTGATTCTAAGAAGACTTACTACTTGTTTCCAGTTAATCAAATATTTCTATGTGCTCTGTTACAATACCAATCAGATCAGTGCTTCTCACAGACTCGCAGAGATGTGTGGTCAAATAAGACCACATGCAAATTACAATTAAAGGAATTGCGTTTTAGGGATACCTTCACTCTGAACAAGTGGATATGCAGGAATATGTACAGGAATAGACAGGTGGACAACTACACTATTAGATACAGTATGGACTGACTCCATTAAAAATGGAAAAAAACTATCAATATCAATATTATCCAATGCAATGATTTGGTTAATCAATACTTCATAACAATATCTGGAAACAGACTTTGTGCTTCATACTAGCTCAACACATCTACTTACTTTTTTACTGTATCGGTTTATTTGTATTTATTCTAATTACATATATATTTTTATACAAGTATCATGCTTACTGACAAGAATTTTTTTTAAAAATAAAAATCAGAGATGCCTAAAACTATAAATATGTCTATGGGCTGGTTGTATTTTTTCTGGTCTCTCCAGCAGGGGGAGATATAGCACTAAGACACTGAGTATTACAGGAGATTGACACAGTAAAGCACCCAAGTGTCACCACAAGGTTCCTTTATAGTGATTTCACAAGTTTGCTTGTATCTCTCAACTAAGCAACTGAGAGCATAATGACTAGTGAGTGTAAAGGTGAGTGTATAAAGGTTTTAAGAAAGCCCAAAGCAGAGCAGTGTGTGTGTGTGTGTGTGTGTGTGTGTGTGTGTGTGTGTGTGTGTGTGTGTGATGTTGAGCCTCACACTACAGGCTAAAAGGTTAAGCTCCACAAACATAATTCACATGCTGACATTTGACTTTCTGTGATTGTGTCAAGACCAGTGAGGTTTGATACTATATTCATCATTTCATGCTGTTTTATTCAAATTCATGAATTTCAGAGAACTAACCAGAACAATAAGCTGCTGTAGAAAGGCTGTACTCAAATGCCGAGCCCTCTGGGATCCATTTATGCAATATATTGCTCTTCTGAACCTTACAGTACAGACATTTGAAAATCTTATGGACCATACAGTACCAACCTTTCAAATGAAGTAAATGTAATGGAACCCAGTGTGAAGAGCAGTAGTGTAATATAGTGTAATTTATAAATTGAAAAAGTATAATACCTAAAGACCACACTCTCATTCTCTCATTGTCTCCTTTCTGTTCTCCAAAACTCTCTCTCTCTCACTCATCATCAAACACACTATTTCTGTCTTTACATTTAAAATATGTCATACAATTTGTTTTTATAATATTGACAATATTAAAAGGTTGTATTAGTGAGACAAATTAAGTTTGCTCATCCTTTGGGTAGCTTTCTCTCTCTCTCTCTCTCTCTCTCTCTCTCTCTCTCACACACACACACACACACACACACACACATAGAGACAGGCAGGCAGACAAACAGAGAAAGAAAGAGCTCTATAGGCAAAGTCAGCTGGGGTGTTTGATCTCCACCTTGCCTTAGGTTGATTGTAGTTTGTAGAAACATGTTCTTATCTATGCCAGGATACTAACAGCACTGATCTAAAATGCATATCTGTATCATTTTACATATTTTTTTATTAAAGTAATACATTTTACACCCAGGATTGTTGTGGTTTATATACAAAACTATAACAAAGTTGCTGTTAAATTAGCCCCAGATGCTTTATTTCATCACTTTGGGATTTTTCCCTTTTTTGTGAGTCCTGCTTGTCCAAGTCCAAAAATTCCAAAAGTCCAAAAAGAAGACCAATCAAGAGCTAGTGCATAGAAATCACTGTGTGTGGTGTTTGTGGGATGTGTATGTGTGGTGTGTGTGTGTGTGTGTGTGGTGGGGGGAGGGGGTGTGACTCAGGCAGATGGGGCACTAACTGTACTGGATGTATTTATGTATTTATGTGCCCTGTGCTTATTACTGTCCTCTCTATATGATACCAGTGACAGGGCCAAGTGTCTTTCACACACCGCTACTGCAGTGATGAAGTAATTGCATTATCAAGCAAAAGGCCTTAAAAAAAATTCAAAGGTGTGTGTGTGTGTGTGTGTGTGTGTTTATGTGTGTGTGTGCCTGATAAGGGAAGACACCATCTGTCGTGCAACCCTCAGTTAAATGGAACATGCCATTGTGAGGTGACTACTCAGACCTCAGACCACAATGACTTACTATTAGTTCAAACTGCTTTAAACAATGGTACATTGTTTAAAAACCTCTGAATATGTTTTCTAATGCTCGTCTACTAACTCCTCTCTTATGTGACAGTATAGTTTACTGTCTTTTGGCTTTTTTTCTCTCTGCGTCTGTGTGCACATTCCTATTTGTGAAGAGTTTACACCATCTCCCTACATAACCTCAGATGGTAATATATGCAAACATTGAGTAGGAGCCATATACTGCCAACGGCAGTGTTTGTGACATTTACACACACACACACACACACACACACTCAAGCACACACAGACACACACACTCAAGCACACACAGACACATGCTGCAATTTCTGCTGCAACAGAATAATGTGCTGTGGCAGTGTGTAGCAGTGTGTATGTGCATGTGTTTGTGTGGAAAGGGGGTGACAGAGGGAGAGAGAGAGAATGTCCTTGCCTGTTTAATCTCATGCTCCAACAGTAATAGAGACATCTACGACTGTGTGTGTCAGGAGAAAAAAAAAAGACTTGTAGAGTCAGACAGGAGAGGAGTGCATTTAGGCATCAGTAGTCTCTAACACTGAAGGGAGACTCAGTTTTTATTGCAGTCTCCAAAAAACTTCACCCAGTATCTCCAAGCACAATTCACATAGCAAAATGCATTTTAACAAACACGTGATGTAAAATGTTTAAATTACCTTTATCTGAACTCACATATACCGTAATCACACCGGGGGGG
>JAOYMR010000006.1:26182918-26202039 GCA_025802075.1 Tenebrosternarchus preto | reverse complement strand
GGGGGATATCCCTGCATATACTGCATCAATCACTGGTAAGATATGGACTACATGAAGTCAAATGGTATAAGATATAGCAAGAGGAGATTTTAATATGAATAGAAAGAGGCGGTCAACTGTGTTCTAACAATATGTTCAAATAAACTGCCAAAATCGTTTGCACTCAAATTTGAGTCCACTCAAACAGAGATTTGTATTTATTTACTTTTGCTGGGTCTGTTTGGAATATGTCAACAGAGCACTTATATGTCTTCTGGGAGCCCAAAAAAGTTGCAATAACGTTCTTGACATAACGTGAAATGAAGTTAGTCTCTCTGTCTCTCACTCTCTCTCTCAGTCACATACAGAACTGGGGAACAGTTGTGTTCTCTAATGGGCAGTGTTAAAAGGGCACATTTACTCAGATAAGATGTCCTAATAACATTAAATCCAAAACTCACACACACACACACACACACGCACGCACACACACACTTACAAACACATAAGAACTTAAACATGAATTTCAAATCTTCCCTTTACTGGGCATGAACAATTAAAATTTCTATGATGTCAGTGTGTTTAATACCGTCATAGCGTTTTAGAAATTGTTCTTCGCGATTTGCAACGTTGCGGATTTGCTATGCATTAGCTACCAGTATGCATGTTCAGGTCCTGAAAGAACAGCTCCAGTCCTCTCTGCGCGGCAGTCAGATGCGCGGGGTCTCGGCTCGCACTTTTCAATTAGATGAGCGTGAATTGGCTCATTCCCTGACGTTTAAACTACCTTGGTTGTGATCTGTCATCCTGGGTGCCAACGAATACATGGATAAAGATAAAGATAAAGGAGTAGAACTGTAATTACTGCTCATCGAAATGAGTACACATTCGCGTCTGTAACACACTCTGGTCCCTGTAATTTCCGGTGAGGATTGATATTCATACTTTTAGATTATAATATTATCACTGGTAATGCCAATTACATCAGGCTTTGCCCTACGTTGGTTACGTCAGCGCGTCTTCACTCTCCTTCGTCTTTGGAGATCGAGCAGCCGTCTTCACTCGGCCCCGAATCCGTCACGGCGATGCAAACACGAAGTTTCGCTGTCTACTATTTGAAGTGTAGTGACGGTGGCACAGCGCAAATTCGCCTCGGGTAAACACGGATTAAGGTTAGAATAGCCTACATTTATGTCTGCGCGTGTACGTTTTTTACATTCCAGGGAAGAGTGATATCTTCGGGTCCACTTGTGTTTTCCTGTTGTACTTTTCAGCGCGGACCCAGCGTGTCACCATTGCCTCCAAAAGCCACCCGGACTTTTTGGCGCGAGCTTCTTGGGCGCTCCGCAGGAAGCGGATCGTCGGCGCTGCGGTGGGCATCGTCATGCTGGTGACGCTGATCATCGCGATTCCGCTTCTGGTCCAAACCGCCAAGATCTCCGCGCACTACGAAATGATGGGTACATGTCGCATGATTTGCGATCCATACAGTCCCAAACCTAGCGCGACGGCACTGGAGGTCATTCAGGACCTTGGTGCTATCCCTCCACCACCTTTCTCGCGGGGGACTAAAGGGGAAACCGGGCGCCCGGGCAAGCCTGGACCGAGAGGTCCGCCCGGCGAACCAGGTCCTCCTGGTCCAAGAGGACCTCCTGGTGACCGGGGGGACTCCGGGAAACCTGGACTTACCGGACTCACGTCAGGAACTGCCCGGACTGAGACCGGAGAATTTGGCTCAGCATTCGGAAGCATCAAGATCGCTTTTTACGTTGGTCTCAAAAACCCTCACGAAGGCTACGAAGTGCTGCGGTTTGATGATGTGGTAACAAACTTGGGCAATCACTACGATCCTTCTACCGGAAAATTCACATGCCAGGTGTCTGGAATATACTTCTTTACGTACCATGTGCTAATGCGCGGAGGAGATGGCACAAGCATGTGGGCAGACCTCTGTAAAAACGGACAGGTAAATGTTATCTGATTAAAGGCTAGTGTTGGTGGTATGTGAAAGCACTGAACGAGTACTCTGGAATGTTTTAGTTTACATAAATGTGTAGAGTGAGTTGCGCGCACGTGAGTCACACCTTTGTTTAATGCAGAACGAAAGAGTCACGCTGACAAAATACGACCGTCGACACGCCTTTGAGAACTCGGTGGGCAGGGTGCGCTCTTAGTACGGTCGCTTTGACCCGATTCTTTCTGGAACAAACAAACCACAACATAACTGCACAGCGGTGGCTGGTATGGGATGCTTGTTGATTTTTTGAAGTTTGGAAATTACTTTTCAAGACATCATTGCAATTGTAGTCATTGCATCAGGGTTGTAATTATTTACCCTTTACGCGTTATATAACCACGTGTAGATACTTATCATAAATTCAGCAGTCTATAATCCGTTTATATGTATAAACATATATAAAACTACTGCAGCTATCATAATGCTTTTTTTCTATAGAAAATGATAGCGCACCTTACGTGAACATTTGGGAAGAGACTAAATTAAATTAAACTAATTCTCTGTTATTTTTTTGTTTGTTTGTTTGTTTATTCTTGAATAGGTGCGCGCGAGTGCAATTGCCCAGGACGCCGACCAAAACTATGATTACGCGAGCAACAGTGTTGTGCTACATCTGGACTCAGGTGACGAGATATATGTGAAGTTAGATGGCGGCAAGGCACATGGCGGTAACAACAATAAATACAGTACGTTTTCTGGTTTTATTCTGTACCCGGACTGAGCGATTTAATCGAACACTAATCGGACATTCCAGCCGCCGTAAGGCGGCGACCCGCACGCTGTAGTCATTAATGTCTGTATATTTGTGGGAATCAGGACTATCCACCACCGCTCAGTACGCGGGTCAGAACTCCTAACCAGTGAGAAATTATGTAGTCTGAATGTGTCATTTTCTGTTTGATTATGTGTTGTGTATGTCAAACATACTTAAACAAGTTATATGTCAAGAAAGAATAATCACTGTAATGACTAAGTAAGATTTATTAGTGTAGGCCCGTCTGTTATAGTCCGGGCTTTTACGGTTGGCTAGCTCATACAAAGTCTTGTCCTGTAACAAAACATATAATCAAAACTGTCAATATTTATTTATGTATTTCAATAAATTATGTTTTATATAACCATGTTGTTTATGTGTATTTAAATATATTGTATCCTCAGGTTCGTAATATTTTGTCAAACTCAAACAAAGATAAAAGCTGTGACCTGTAATACACTGTTCACATAATACTGTGTGTATGTGCGTTTTAAGGCAGTAATGTATGATTAATCATGAATGAAAAAAAGTGTTCATGTACTGAAAAATGTTAGAAATGTTAGAAATTAGACATTAGAAGACTGCCTTGACTGCATTACTGTAATATGAGAACATGGTCATTCTCACGTACATTAGATTTCAGTGTCTCAGTAAAAGATGATTTGGAAAAGATGTTATTGATTTAAATGGCTAATTAGGCCTTTTTTGGTGTGTGTGTGTGTGTGTGTGTGTGTGTGTGTGTGTTTGTGTGTGTGTGAGAGAGAGAGAGAGAGGTGTGTGGAAGAGAAAAAGATTCATGGCACATGTATGTGTTTTTTTTTTTTATAAAAGAAAGTGGTGTGTGCATGGAAGGACAGAAAGAGGCATATTAACATGTGTTTATGTTTGTGTGTGTGCGTGTGTGTGTGTGTGTGTATGTGTGTGTGTGTGTGTGTGTGTGTGTGTGTGTGTGTATTCCTGTGAGCTGTTGGCTCACTCAGCAGCGACTCAGGATCAGGGTCAGACTAACTTGCTCCACTAGCACCCAGCTCCAGCCAGACAACCTATCATCCATCAGTCTTCTCCTCTAGCAGAGAGACTGACCTCTGACCCCCACTGGCTCTATTGGGCCATCAACTACCAGAACATTCCAGACGCGTCATCCTAGACAGATGACCTGAGTCACTGTTTATTCTTTAGTTTATGTAATGAAGCACTACACAAATACACAAATTATATTTTCCTATGTTCAGAGAAATCTGTAAAATGCGTTTCTTAATGTATGCATAAGTTTGAGATTTTAAGACTTATGCATACATTAATAAGTCTTTGAAAAATGTGAACCTTAATTAACCTTATATAATTAAAAGTAATATAAAACTTCATCAACACTTCATCAACATTCAGTCTATACATATAGACACATCAAAAGCTTATAGCTAACTCCCCCCCCCAAAAAAAATAATATTACTGTTCCCAATGTTAACAACAATGGTACTGAAAAATTCTTATTCACAAATTCTGTGAACGTTTGAACATACTCATTTTGACATCATTTTATTTCATACTATTTCATCGAGGCATATTTAACATGCACGTGATAATCTCATATCATGTTTCATTTGCATATAAACACATGGCTCTACTTGTTATTTCTCCCGTGTCTCCAAATCCGCGAGATTCATGGGATTTAACACAATACAAAAATTGTATGACTGCTCACACATCCCTGAATTTAGATGAATCTACACTGACACCTGCTTTATTTTAGCTTTTCTAAAAGATCGTTCTGGTCCACGCTGAGCTGCACATGTAGTCTAGACTGTGTGACTGCAGAAATCTTAGGAGAGCTAGGATGGTGTATGCTTATCTATAAATCAATGTGTGTGTGTGTGTGTGTGAACGTGGGTAAAATGAATAAGGTGGTGCCTTTGAAGAGAACTGGCTTTTCTGATACCATGAGTAGGAACAGGTGGTGGTTACAATTACAAGTATAATAAGCCAGTAGACCACACATTAATCACATGACACTTTACATACACATACATCTCACAGACTAGCAAAGTCCCTCCCCAGTGTTGTGGAGGACCTTCTACTTAAATACACACACACACACACACACACACACACACACACACACACACACACACACACACAGACACACAGTCACTCACACTTAAGATGGTCCACATTTATCAGTAGCCATAAGCATCCGCTGTCAGAGGTGCCTGGATTACAGTGACTCCATTACGTCAGGCCGAGCCCCTGAGTGTCATTGCCACTTTATTTCATCATTAACTCACTGCTGGACATTAGACCAAATACAGGAAACACTTTCAATCAAAGAACTGCCACTTATCACACCCACACCCAGCTGTCTTTGTTCAATCCTTTGTACAAATCCTGGGACATTTATATAAATCATTACTTGCAGGGTGTTTATGGCAGTTCAAGATTTTGCCATTGGTTTCTTTACTCCTTCCCAATGATTTATATTGCCAGGTATGATTAGTTAAGGAGAGGAGCAGAAATGCATTAAAGAAGAAAACTGTCTAGCCAAACAGAGAGAGAGGGATTTGGGACCTGTCTCACAATACAGGATTTGTTTAGTCATCTAACCCTAGAAGTTCTGCCTCAAAGTGATGGTTTATTTTTTAATCAGGCTACATCGCCATGGAAACTTATGCCTCATGCTTGTCCTGGGTATGTTAAGTTCAGTCAAAGAGCAAAGCTTACAACTGTACACATCTCTTTGGTCAGTTAGGTGTCGGATACTCTAGTCTACCAAGTTTACCTTCCCCCATATTCTTTGGAAATGGTTTCACCCAAATGCTCCATGCATAAGAGCTCACTTAGAAGAAGAAGATTTAAAGGATCTTCAGAGACTACCAAATTCCCAAATGCTGTGGCAGAGGCTGAGACCCTCTGGTTGGTTACAGGTTTCTTTTTCCCAAATTTGCTGTAAATAAAGAACAATTATTAAAACAAATAATATAAGACAACATGTAGAATCAATGTGTTATGCATCGTATAGGAATAGTATAGGAATAGTATAGGAATAGTATAGGAATAGTATAGGAATAGCTATAGAAACAGACACCACCCCTTCCCTCCCCCAAGGGCCTAAAGTCCTACTGGTTTACTGGTTACAAAACAAATTTTCATTCTGAGGAACAGACTCATCTATTCATTCAGTTATCAACTGTTGTTCCTTTGCTAACATCATTTTACATTTTAAAACACATAAAGCAGAATAGGAATCGATATACTTTGTGCCATTTGCATTAATGTTAAATCCCACTGTCAGTGCTAGGCTAATAATGGCTCTTAAAATGAACCATGAATGTTCAGCCTAATCAGAGCCAACTGACCTGAAATGGTGAAATTTTTAATTGGAGGTTCTAGAATCGATAACTCTGCATATGTCAGGTAAAATTATATCAATTCAGGGTTTGAGGTTAAGGTTTAACTTGACATATGAAGTTTAGAGACCAAGGCTTGTTCAGTTCACTTTTTTGGTTACTCCTGGGCAGAGAGTTGTGCTGATTGCTGAGATTTACCCTTCCACAGGGTGCCACCACAGTGCTTATTGTAGCAATTGCATTTAGGGCTGTAGTTGCTTGAAGCTCATTGCTGTGGATGGCTGTGGTAGCGGTGACTTCTTTCTCTGGCCTTGTAACTAAAGTGTCTTAAGCACCGAACTCATCAGTGATTAAGAGGGGCTGAAACGTGTGTGATCCCAAGCACCCCAGTGCTGGCCACATGGAACTCTGGAGTGTTCTGTACTGTTGTTCATGTTTTGACCTGCATTGAGATCTCACTTCTCTTTAAGCAGAAAAGCCAGAAACACTTTTCTCGTGGTTTCCTGTTTTTTCTTTCTTTGAACTTATGCTTCACGTCTGAGTATTTTCGTCTTCACTCCCTTTACTCTAAACTGGCCTCACTTCCCTTTGCTATTCACTGGTCCCTGCTTTTTTACACTCACTGTGATAACACCTGGACGTTGAGGGGAGTGACAGTGGGGTGGGAGGCAGGAGGTAGAGAACGGGGTTCGGGCAGAAAGGACTGACCCTGGGGTGAACTCAGGGTCTGTCAGAAGCAACTGCTCCTCGCATCAAAAGCTCATGTCTGCAGGACTCTCATGATGCACATGTCAGCTCAGTCAGTCATAGGCTAAATTTCACCTGACCTCTCTCTATGATGCACTTTTAAAATAGCTCTCCCTCTCTCCTTCTCTCTCTCACTCACACACACACACACACACACACACACACACATAAATTCTTTCTCCCTGCTCTTCCTCCTAGTCTCTCATGCCTGTATTGTTTTCTTTATGCTACCTATTAATCTCACATACCGTCCACTACACTTGAACAAGTCTGGGAGAGGCAATGAGTGAGAGAGAGAGAAAATACAGAGAGTGAGAAGAGAGAAAGAGAGAGAGAGAGAGAGAGAGAGAGAGAGAGAGAGAAGAGAGCTGTTTAACATGCATTAAACAATGATAAAACACAACACTGCAGGGCAAGTGCAAGCTATTAAATATGAATCATATTTTACAGCAGGGCCAGAGGACGTGGATGGGGGAAGGAGGGAAGTGAGACGGAAGGTGATAATCATCCTTCTTTGCACATCCTAATATTCCTCTAGCTGTCTATACAGTACAACCATAACCATATCACACTCTTTCTAAAAAGGTTTTTAAAGAGTTCTTGATGCACTGCAGGGGTTTCTATGCATCTACTGAAGTATGAAAATAATTTGGCCTCTTAATGGTTCTCCTTAATGAGTTATTTGGGTTCTTTTCAGCCTGTAAAACTTTGTCAACACACTAAAGCAGTGGAAACTCTAATAACCGAAATGACATCCAGTTCATTCATGCTGCACCAGAGAAACAATAGGCTTCTTTCCTTAGCATAGACTAGAAAAGGAGCTGCAGCTCCTTCACATCCATCCAACTGTACATGCAGCCCTTCATTCATCCACCATCACTGTCTATTCCCATGTCGGTCAATGGCACTACAGGCCACTGACAGCATGCTGTATAAAGTCTAGTCCACCACATGGCTGAGGCTGTAAAAGATTGGTTTAATTGGTGATACTACAGTTTACAAAAACTCTCCCTTTTCACATGTGCTTTTTGTCTACCATCTTTCTGTGTGTATGACCTCTCTGCTTGCTGTAGTCAGAGCTTGGGCAGCAGAATCTCATCTGTTCGAATATGATGCCTTTCACTCCTTATCTACTGATTCATCTATAGATCTGTCAACAAACCAAAGCCAGAAAGCTCTCCAGAGCTTCACTGCTATTTCAGGATGCTGATTTAAAAGCTTCCTGTGTGTGTAGGGACAGGGCATTTTAAAAGTTTATGTTGCATCTGATGACATTTACTTCACGTAAATTCTGTCAAGTAATTTTCATGAGCTGTTGGTTTGTTCTTTTGAATATATGACATGCTTTGTAATTCTCTCCTTTGATTTTCTATATGTGTGTGTAACATATATTAGCATTATCCCATTTTGAAATCATATGTAGTTTTCACAATGATTTGTGGATTTTGTAGCTATTGAATCACAGAACACAAGTTGATTTGTAGCTATTGAATCACAGAACACAAATTGAATCACACACACCATGTTTCTGAGTAAATATCATTCACATAGACTTTGTTAGCATGGTTGTTTGTGTGACACTTGTACAGTAGTAATACTAAACGTTTCATCAAACTTCATCAATCAATTTATAGAGGGATTTATACAATTTATGGAGTGAGTATATGTACTTGTGTTTGTGTGTGTGTGAGTTGGTGCAGCATCATCTTAGGCTAATATTTGCTTCAAAACAGTGTAATAATCTCAGGTGTTTTCAATAATATATATATTATTAGCGGAATAAATCTGACCCAAATACACTTTGGATCCCCTTGAATGTCAGTACTTCAGCATATACTACATTTTCGGGGTTTAACATCCCTGATTTAAGTCACCAGCCTACTAGCCTTTAATCATTTAAACCGTACGCATTAACTAGGCTGAACCCTGTGGTACCACGTAAGAACCGAACTGGGCTACAACAAGCAGAGCAACGTAGATCTGATGTGATAGACTCTACTAGCAATCAAGTCAAATTAAGGCTGTGGAAAACTTTCTGTAAGAGACTCTCTGCAAAGCAACAGAGAGCTGTGCAGACATGTTCAAAAGCACATGTATGTGCAAACAACTGTTTGCTAAAACATCCAGCATAGAGCTGAAAGTTGCAGAACTTGCACTTCCACTAAACTATACCAGTCAGGGGATGAATAATTATACGGACGTTCTTTGCTGAATAGTTTATTTTGACAGTGAAATTGCCCTAATATCCTCTTTGCAAGGAGGTCCATTCCAGCTGAACAAAGACCTGCTTTACTCTGTTTTTTTTTTTTTAGCCTTTTCTTTTAGATGACTGTAAGATGTGAAATATTAAATGAAATTTAAATGACACTGACTAAAAAATAGAAGTGAATAGTTACAATTCTTACCTTTGTATAATATTAAATGTATAATATTATATAACAAGAATTCATTTCTCCAAAATTATGGTTCATATGTAGAATATGGAATGAAAAGGCCTTGAAGCAAGCTGTAGTTGCTTGGTTTTGAAAAGCATCTATTAGGCCTGTAAGTTAGTTCACTTTCCTCTAGTGCCAAACGAGAAAGAAAATATAGCAATGGGAAATAGGTAGTACACACCTCTGTACCAGGCAACCGATATAGAAAGGTCACCCCCTTCTTAAACGTTTTAAATGAGTTTTAGAGTAGCTGCATTCTCCATGATGTCATTCTCTCTGTATTAAATGCCGTGTGATCAGCAGATCGCGTAGATCATGTGATTTGTGCGACTGTTGAATTCTATTGCCGGCTGTGAGGCAGCCTGGCCCGTGGCGAGTTGTCATGGCGACTGAGTTATGGCTACTAATGAGAGAGTAAATCAGAGTGAGGTGGTGTGGAGATTGCTGGCCAGCCTCTCACCTCCTCTCCTGGCCCAGCCATGCTCTCTGCTTCCCTCTGCTCCCACCCCTCCTCCTCCCCTGTCCCATCTCTATTCATGAGTCTTTTACATAATAGGCCATTATGGAGTTATGGAGGATCCATCAGTGAGATCTGCTAGGCCTCCGGGTTGGTGTCAGACTCAAACCTCTCAGATCCATGTGTGCGCCTGTTATATCTGGAGTTTCCCATCATCCTGACATGTCATCACTGAGGCCCACACTTCACCTCCTACCATACACACACTCAACCATCATTCCTACTTATAGAAGATAGGAAAAGTGAACATGTGCATGAGACATGTGGAGATCATCAAAGGGAGAACGTTTAAACATGTGTTTTTGTCTTTTCTAAGGACTCTTCCTGGTTGATGTCGAAAGAGGAGCCAACATGACTGATGTGTGCTGCGGAAACAGAGACTTTTGTGGTTATATATCTATTTAATAAGATGCATTTTAACTTTGCATTAGACCTTAAGGTGCTGCATAAATACAATAGTTTAGCTGAAAAACGGGACTGTCTAAAACACATTGTGGTTGAGTTTCTCAGCACCTCTATAGCTGCTGGGTCAGACGATTCTGATGCTAAATCACCTGCAGTCTGATAACCAAGAGCACTGAGAGTATGTGATTATTTATATTTTTCGATTAGGGGAAATTCCAGCGAATGTGTTCCAGTGTTGGCTACTTTAACTAACAATATATTGGAACAATGTTTGCGGTTGTTTTCGCTTCTGATTGTCAGCCAGGGCATGTGTTACTGCATTGTTCAAGAGGGACTTGGGAGGTGATACTTTTCTTTTTTCTGTTCTTATTCTGAACAAAACAGAGCTAAATTTAACTGAGAAAGTGTTGCACATGTTCCCATTATCAAACACTCGATTATTATCTGGCTAATTCAGTATGTTTGTAGCACCACTGCTGTATTGCTATTTTGGGTGTTAGAACTCCCAGCTGGAATTAGCCTAAAGGAACCTGAAGGTTCAAAAGATTTGTGTGTGTGGCTGGGAAAGCAGGCATGAAAGACAGTGAAAGAGGGCTCCCTAAATATAAATTTGGCCTGCAGCTTTTCATACACTGACTCTGGTCCCAGCTGCATCTCCCTTAGCAGAGACACACACACACACACACACACAAACACACACACACAAAGATGTTGCGGTCTGTTTTATTATATCGTGCTATTACCTCTCTAACTTTATAGGGTTTTCCATCCACCTATTTTACACAAACTATGAAAATGTACATTACAATTGTGAAAGAAAAAGCCAGAAATTCAAATAATCCAAATAAATTATGATATAAGTGGCAAAAGACACATTGTTCCATTATACCTGAAAATATAACAATATGACCAAAACTATGCAGACACCTGATCATTGCACCTATGTGTAGTTGTTGGACAAAAAACCCTGGGCACTAATATGGTATTGCCCCTCCTACATACACACACACACACACACACACACACCTTTTCTTTGGTTGTAATAATCACTACTCCACCTTCAAATTCATAACAGTGGGGTTGTGCCTCCACACCAAACTCAACAAACCAAATTTTTATGGATCTGGGCTTCGTGCACAGGTCACAGCCATGCTGGATCAGGACAAGAACCAAACTGAATTTAAAAAAGGATTTAACTGTATGCTATATATTATGCTTCACTGGAACTAAATGGCCATAACCAAACCCTGACCTTCTCCATCAAACTCTTCTCGCATTCACAAAGCTTCAGACAAAACACTATTGTGCTGATGGTGCTTCCAAAGGCAGCTTGAAACTCTGTAGTGAGTGATGCAAAGGATAGGCTGTTTTTAAGCACTTTAGTTCTTGGCAGATCTGCTCTGCGTTTGCTTATTTAAGCTTCCATTTTGCCATAATAGTACAATTGACCAAGACACATCTAGTGGAAATGTAATGAACTGACTTGTGGCAAAGGTGTCATCCTGAGTCTTTCACTATGACCTGTGATGGTATTTATCTATGTAGACTGCTTTGTGCATTGATATACTTGTTTTTATACACCTGTTTGCAGTGGGCATGAATGAAACATTTTTAATTCAGTGATGAGGAAGGGTGTCCACATACGTTTGGTTATATAGTGTAACTGCAAACCCCAGCAAAAGTAAAGATAGGGTTAAATCTCTTTACATATACATTTGGTGTATTCATTTCTATACATGCAGAAGGTAATGACTGACATACACTTTGTATATTTTATCACTAATCATGTTACACCATGATTAGTGGTAAAATATCGCATACATATAATGGATAAAAATATGACTTTACATAACCCATAATTGATAACATGTGAATGGATTTTCATATTACCCAGCAATCTTTGTGAAAAAAGTGGCAAAGTGAAACTTCCTGTTTGTCTATGCAGGACAGAATACACTACAGTTTGTCCAATTTACATATTAAAATGTTTTATTCTACTGTAGCCTTAGCTGGACAATACAGTAAATTACATGTGCAAAAGATGGAAACTGGAAAAAACAGCTTTTTTCTTTAAAATGTTCATACATAAAGTTTCAGACAGCTAGACAGCTTTTAATATGACAAAATTCTTTAATATAAAAAATAAAAAATAAATAAAATTAAGAACTGTGTGTGGAAATGCCACATGTGCTTGTTAGGCTATGTGATGGTAGGGTGTTTGGTGGTACTGTGGTATATCGCTGGGAGCTGTCAGTCACAGCTAAAGACAGAGCAATATGAATTATACATGTGCATAGAGGTGAACTCTATAGAACCCTGCATGTGGGTGCGTGTGAGAGAGAAAGAGAGAGAGAGAGAGTGTGTGTGTGTGTGTGTGTGTGTGTGTGTGTGTGTGTGTGTGTGTGTGCATACGCAGCTGATCTTAGTGTCTGCTAGTGCCCTGGGTCCCCTGGTACCACCGACTCTCATTAGCTAAAGGCCAGAGTGACTGACCTCTCTTAACTTCGATAAGAGTTTCATTATGCTAATGAATCACACCAGAGCTAGGAGCTGGGGAGGAGTGTTCTCAGACTGAGAAAAGACCTGAACGTACATTTTAATGGAGAACCACTGAAAGGTTCTACCAGCAACCACAGTCATTGTTTAGCAGACCTGAGAAAATGGTCAAATATGATTAGTATGTAATCCTTGCTAAGTTTTAATTTTACTAGCAATTACCATATCATATCATTAAAATACATCAGTTCAGTTCAGTTACTGGCATCTGTCTGTAACTCTAATGAGATACAGATTACTTTTTTGTATCCAAACCAGCCGATAAAAGTATTTTATTATATAAGCCTTCAAAATACTTCAAACTGCTTTATTTATGTTTATTGTTTAAAAACACATGCATACACATTCTCTATACACACACACACACACACACACACACACACACGGTTATACGTACACTCCTTATTTAAAGTTTAGCCCTAAAGTGTATGTGAATGTTTATGGGGAGGAGAAAGCCTGCTGGACTGATTTACTGGAGCAGTTTAGTTTGCGGGTTTCATCAAACCCCAAGAGCTCTCAGCATAGGGACACAGTTCTGGGCTCAAAGGCAAACAAACCTCTCAGAAGACTCTGGATGCAAAAGACCCTTTTGCATGGCTGGCTTGACATAGTGTTCCACAGATGAACAGTAGCGTATCTCCATAGACATGTCATGACCTGTTGGAACTGACCTTGCTTCAAAGGTAACGTGGATTGCAATTAAATGATGCAACTAAAGCAATAGGTTTAGGAATTGAAAGATTATAAGAAGTGTAATAGCAACTTGGACATTGTATTCGTATTTATTTTAAGACTAGTGTTAAATATTTAAAAGAAATAAAAAATGATCTACTTTCCTCTCGTCACTGTCAGTCCATCCACTTAAAGTCCTTTACCTGTGGAATGGAATGAAAGCAGGGAAGATAGACTGAACAAATCAGAAAGACAGAGAGAGAGAGACTGAATTGCTTGTCTTTAACTCCTTTGTGGTTGATGTGCTTATGCGTGTGTGTGTGTGTGTGTGTGTGTGTGTGTGACAGGAGTCAGTTGTGTTTTATGGTTCTCATTGACACCTGTGTACTGGTGGTGGCAGACACTACATTTCACTGCTGTCACAGACAATAAAAACACAGCACATGCTTCTCTTCACTGTGGTTACCCCTACCAGCATCTTGCACTGATGTCCGAACACCCTGATCTAAAGAGACATGTCAAACTGCCCCTCTCCTCTCACATTTTACACACTCTCACCTCTGTAAAAGGAAAGTGAAGAGAAAAACATCACTGTTATTGACCAAGATTACAATTGTCATCCATTTAAAGAGCAAATCAGCTCTCTCCTAGTCTTTATCTTTCCCCTATTCTCTCAACTGTTTAGGTTTGTCCACCCTGTGTTTCCTTTGATGATCCCTGATTTGTTTGCCAGAGATGAAAGAGGTCAGTCCAATTAGGCCTGACAGACAGAATAGGGTCTCTGTCTGTCTGTCTGTCTGTCTGTCTGTCTGTCTGTCTGTCTGTCTCTCTGTCTCTCTCTGTCTGTCTGTCTCTCTCATTGTCTCTCTCACTCTCTCTCTGGATGAACAAGACTGGGTGGGATGGCTGGAACAACAGTCTGACCCTGCAGCTCACACAAACACACACACACAAGGTTGGATCAGATGGCTGGAACAACAGGCTGACCCTGCAGCTCACACACACACACACACACACACACACACACACACACACACACACACACACACACACACAGATGTCACTTTAAATAGTGAAATGCAAAAGAGATAAGAGCAACACACACCCAGTTAGACACATGTCCAGTGAGGCAGAATGCAGATCACGTATTTAGCTGATACTGCACCTTTGAAAGTCATTGTGTACAATCATATCATACTAATGAATACAGCATTACTAATAAACTTTAAAGTACTAATAAACTAGACGTTCTACATGAAAATTTGAAATTCTTCAAGCATGGAAATTTGAGATCTTCCGACTGAGAACAAGCAACTAAGTGCATATTTCCAAAAGCCTGATATGTATGACGTAGTTTTCCATATAAAGATGCAGTGGAATTAGTTAAACCCAATAGACCATTTTCATGTAATCAAAGCACAAGATCAGCAGCATCAGTGCCAAAGATCGCAAAAATGATCTGATAAGCTGACCTGGTGAAAACTAAGTGGCAACACAGACAATGGTTTAATTGTTTATATATATATATAATCCCAAATTCTAAAATGAATTTAAAATATTCAAAGTTCATTAAAAACAGCTGAGTAAGGAAGAGCTAGCTGATACATACCATCACTGATTTGTGACTTGACCTCAAAATGACCCCAAAACTTTTACATTCTCAAAAAAAGTGTGCAGCCAGTGTTCAATAGGCAATTGGTTCAGCAGAAAAATGAGCCTACTGAACACTTTCAGTTCTGTGTGTTTATATACTCCCAAACAAAAAAAACCCCACAAAAATGGCTGTAGGGATGGCAGGATGTGTTGTTCCTGTTTGGGTTCAGGGTTTGATGTTCCTGTGTAAAACCATAGGTGGCAACCAAGTGTGTTTTTTTCCCTGAAGGACATGGATAAGCACACTGAGAAAGTTCCCATAGAAGGACCTCCTCTCCCAGGGCCTCTGGATATTTCTATCCATGTATTTCTATACATACTTTAGCAATTATAGGAAGCTCTGTGACCATTTTTCAAAAATATGTATGGGTTATGATGGTCGTAAAAAAGGCTCCAAATTGATAATCTACCATGATCTTTGTATTGTGAAACTTTTGTGAAACTCACCTCACCTGTGTGTTGGTTACAGAAAGAATGTAATGATTAACCGCATATTAACAAGATTGTCACCCACGCAGCCTAGTTGAGTAGTTAATGAGAGGTGAGAGTTAAGACAACATATATCACAATATTTTGACAATTTCTGTGATTTTATTGGCTTAGGTTTTACAGCTAAACTGAATAAATAAAAAAAAAAACATCTTGTGATATTTTTAAGATATTATTTTATTATTAAGATATTATTTTTTCATTTTATTATTTTAAAATGAAATCACCAAATCTTCAAAAACTAGGGTGGAAATTGAAGCTGTCAGTTGTAAACTACAAGCCATGGCATTATGACAGCAGCATCAGCTGAGACTCTAAGCAGCATCAGCTGAGACTCTAAGCAGCATCAGCTGAGACTCTAAGTAATTAAATAGGAATGGAAGTTCTAGCCTTGGCAAACCTCCACAGACTGCTGTAAGCTTAAAAGCAATCATCAGTCTAATTCCTCCAGGTGTGATACATACAGATGGCATTTGCTGTAAATAAAGTATGTTTACTCTGTGGTTTAAGGCAAATGATTCGAAGACATCATTAAAACATTAATAATCATGATCAGAAAAACATACATTCACCTGATCTGTCAGATTAATCTGTGTAAACCGCGAAGTAGAACAGCAGAGTGGCAGGGGACAAAAAAAGCTCACAACAAAAATATTTCATCTCTGAATCTGAATATGGCTTCCAACAGTTGCCTTGGTTTACTGTACTAAAAGGAAAACCACCATCAGATTACATTGTTTAGTTGAATGAATGTAGTTACACTTTCAGAGTTCAACAGTATCTGCATCTCATGTACTTCATTTTCCTTTTACCATTTCCATTTTCATTTGCTATAAGATCATGGTATTATGTGTCAATAGTGAATGGTCAAGTTGAACTGGTTATTTTCATTTTTGTTTCCCTAAACTCAACATGTTCTTCTCCTCACATTTACGCTGAGAAAGCAGAACTGAGCTGGTGATTCTTGACTTGGGTAATACTGTTTAAATATTAAGTGATCAAGGCTGAAACTTGTGTCTTTCTTCTCCTTACTTGCTACTGTTCTCAAAATCTCCAAGTTCTTGCAAACGTACTTCCCTGTTTGGACTTTGTTTTACAACATATTTCATGTTGGAACATACTGCCAGGGACCCAGGTTCATCTAATAAACTTTATAGGTCATCACACTGTATTGCCTGTGAGACCATGTGAAGGTATCTTTGAATGGGAGCTCAAAAAAACTCTAGCCAGTTATGTTTATGTTGGGTTTGTTTGTTTGTTTTTTAGCCAAATTATCGTCTTCAAATTTTATTCATCTAATGTCTCATCGCTTAAATTGACACAGAAATTATGTTATGTTTAATACAAATAAAAATATATTAATATATTACTAATAAAAATATATGTAATGTAGGATTGCCTACATTACGTACATGTAAGCATTCTGATTTTCATTAATGATTGTCCGATAGAGTGTACCAAAGATGAAATAATCAGAACACAATCTTACTTCACTTTAGGGGCACATTAACAGGGGCAGTTAGCAGACCGTAAAGCATTACAGTAACAATAGTAACATTCAATTGTGTGCGTCAAAAGAGTTCAATGTAATATTATTTTAACTTCTGTGTCTTTACAGGTACCGATTCATTAATATTTAAATATTCTTTCACTAAAATGTTCCTTCCTGTATGTCCAAGCGGACTCTAACCCAACTTATATATACAAAGCTGTTAAGTTTTGAAAAGCTGTTAAGATATTTGACTCTTTTTCTAAATTTGCAAAAGGTGTCAGTGTAGATTCATCTGATTTTATGGCTTGTGTGAGTAGTCATATAATATTTGTATTGTATTAAATCCTGTAAATCTCAGGGATTTGGAGACACAGAAGCAAAAAAGAATGGAGGGCCAAATGCTTCCACCCAAATCAAGCAAGTTTAGAAAGATCACCTGTGTTATAAAAAGACAATTTTGTTTTACAATGGAAATATTAAGGCCATTGAGTCATTTTAGTGCATTTGTAGTTATTTCAGTTATTCATTCTTATCAATCTCAACTCTCTCCTTGAGTCTGCTTTAGTAACATGATGCCCCAGGAGATCAGAGGTCAGAGATTTATGGGTGATTGGTTGTCTGGCTCGTCCTCACAGGAGGTGCAGAGCGCACACACACACACACACACACACACACACACACACACACACACACACACACACACACACACTTAACTTTGAAGATGTGAACTTCACTAATACACAAACAGATTGCAACTCATTACGACTCTACGTGATGCAATGAATTTTAAATTTTGATTTGTAAACTTACAGCATCCTGTTTACACCAGGTTTCTAACACCGTCTTTATAAACGATGTGGGCTTAGAGGCTTCACAGTGAAGGAGTATTACTCTCCTCTCTGAACACCAACAGGGTCACCCAGTATCATCACCTATAAACACACAGAGTACTGCTGTCATCAATTATACAAAAAGACAAATGCACAAACAAACCACTGACACACAGCTTCCCTTAGTAAACAAGGTCACTCAGGTAGAGCAGTTTCACTGAGAGATTAGAATGGCTACAACAGAATCGAGGCCTGTGGATATAAGGGAATCACATTTATTCAGTGCTTGTTTCAAAAAGTCCACTTTTTTTGTTCTCTGTCAACAGTATAATTACCTATGTTTAATAAAGGCAGTGTGTATTGTGCTCACTCTCAACTTTTCTGATCTATTTCACATACACACCCACACCCAGTCACACTTCAATAAACTAATATGTTTCAAGAGCATATATACTTTTTCTCTTCCTCACAGGAAATACACAAGTCTATACAAACAGGCCCAAAGAAGAAGTATATAGTAAAAACAATCTAGGATTCACATGCATACATGCAGATTATTCTAGATTAAACACTCAGTCCATAACACCTACACATATGGCTGTTAACTTTAATCTTAGAGTAATCTTACAGTTGTATGTCCACAAATAAATGCATTCACACTCATGTGGACACATTCAAGCACATACATGTGCACACATGCACTCACATTCTCACAGACAAACACTCATAAACACTGTGGGAGCCAAGACACTGTATATGTGTATAAATTGTATTTATACAAACACAATAACACATACAAACACATGAAAACTGACTGACTTTCAAGGCTAAAAACTGTATTTCTTGCTAGTGTATATTTCATTTCATGAAACTATAACATTATTTTCAGACAATAATAACCTAAGTTACATAATACTCAACAAGAAGATGATCTTGGTGTCTTGTTCTGCTTTCTGAGGAAAAGCTTTTGAGGATTCATCACTATTAAATAGTTTTCACCTGCTCATAGTCATATGACCTTCTGTTTTGTGGAGTCAGCTTGAGATTCTATTTATCACTATAAGAAATGCTGTACATGTAGTGCGTGTGTGTGTGCATGTGTGTGTGTGTGTGTGTGTGTGTGTGTGTGTGTGTGTGTGTGTGTGTGTGTGTGAGTGTGTGAGAGCACTGTTTTTTAATATAGAGATTTTATAATATATGTATTTTGTATCTGTATATTTATATAACAAATATA
>JAOYMR010000006.1:26168249-26180609 GCA_025802075.1 Tenebrosternarchus preto | reverse complement strand
TATATATATATTTCTCAAATGCTTCCGAGGATCGTAGCCTCTTGCGCAGATATTGTTCAAGTGGTCCGCTCGCGCTCATCGTTGTTCCGATGCTGTTCAGAAAACAGTTCGCGTCTGTTGAATGTTTACTTTTTCTTGAAAGGCAGCAGATCTGGCTCTTATGTAAAAGCATAATATCTCTGTCGCGTTTGTATTATACTCTTCCGTTTGTATTCTATTCTTCCGTTTGTATTCTAATCAATGTAGATTTTATTAAACCACGTTCTTAACTAATTTTTGAACGAATTAAACTCAATTTCTTTTTTTAACTGCCTGCTCCTGCACATACTAATACATCACTTTAAAATCAACATTCAAACAACTGATTGAAACCTTTGTTACTTTTGGTTCCATGGCGTCTTTAATTATAAATGTTCAGATATTACCATTATACTTACAAATGTTAAGATAATACTATTTTACAATAAAAATAATTTCCAGATGAGCACATAGACGCCAAACCAAATAGCTGTGCGTGTTTGCGTCACATGAAACGTAAGGGTACACACACAAAAATGAAATAAATAAAACATTCTTCCTATAAAATAATATTTAGGTTAAGCAATGCCTTCTAACATTGGTATTATGCCAGAATTTTGAGAAGACAAAATTCCTTAAACAATAGGCTATTAAATTAAATGAGATACAATACATTATACCGTAGAATTAAATATAATATAAATAAATATATTTTACATAATATATTAAATAAAATATAAAATGTATAACACAAATACAACAAAATTATTTAAAAATGGAGAATATTGAGCATGAAAGAAACGTAATTTGAGCCATACGTTGGACATGTCAAAGTACACAGTTATAACAAGAAATACGATACGAAAGGCCATAGACAGTACGAAAGAGGGTGTTGCAAGATTAACTGCCGATACGGCTGGATTGATAAATAACAACACAGGAACAGGTTAAAGCTTCGTCAAATGTGCAGGGTGGGGTATTTCAAAATATATTCTAAGACGGAATTTACGGTGCACTTAGTACTATATTTTTTCATGATCAATTATTCATTGTACCAGAACATCTGCTTACAGTCATACAAATCATAACCAAATGTACAATTTGTTTAAGCTTTCTTTTTTATTTCAAGTGTTTGTTGTTAAATGTTTGTAGAAAAAACGCTAATCTGCCAATGCCCACTATCAAAATAATAATAATAATAATAATAATAATAATAATAAGAAGAAGAAGAAGAAGAAGAAGAAGAAGAAGAAGAAGAAATTAATAATTATTATTATTATATAAATAATAATTGTTGTTATTGTTGTTATTGTTATTATATCAACAACATAGGTAATCTAATGTATTAAGAATTAATTAACAAGTTAAATAAATAAACAAGTTAAATAAACAAGCCCTACACATCACAGAATAATAATTAACAAGCAGATAACTTACAATCGCTATAGATGACTTACATGCGTTACATGATTTATACGATTTAAGTCCATTGTTTTAAATTCATGTATAGTCAACCAAGAAAAAAACAAGTATACTTATACTTAATCCTAACCCTATCTTACTAAAGATGTCTTAAGAAACGCTTGATTAAGAGACTCAAATAGCACAGGGTGTATATGTATGCTCTTTTCTATGAGCAAATCATGTGATGTATGGCAGACTGTCCTGTTTTCGAACAGAAAATGAAGACGAGTGAATTTCCCCACTATATTGCAGTGGAAATTTTACTTTTCCTTTGATGTTGTTTTCACTTGCAAACAACACACGCCCCCCCCACGCCCCCACCCCCCGCCGTGTGTATATTTAAGAGACATTCATTTTATGTCAGGAATCCATGTCAGGGCTAAGATCATTAATTGCAGAGAAGTAGCGTGTTTGTTGACCTTAAAATATCCTCGGTTGTCTTCAGGTAGGTCTGGCATTCCAGGTCTTCACCCAACAATACTGCGAATGCTTATTTGAAAGTCTGGAAGGCTATTAAAATTGATCTGTGTGCGAACGTGTGTACTTGTAGGCGCCTTATTGGTGGGGCTGCATTTATGTGCTCTTAAATATTCAAGCATGTCTAGACAAGATAGACAGATAAGCACGAATGCTGCCAACCATTTGTTTAATTTTTCAAAACATTTTTTATAGTAGGCTACGCCGCTTTTTACCAGTAAGCTACGGAGTTTTTACTAAAATTGTAATTAAAAAAATAACAAACTGCACGTGTTTTAAAAATAAATTCTTTATAACACAAATAGAATAGAATACTAATAGAATGCATTGAATACAAAACATCCAGACCTATTACACATTGACTATGAATGTTTAAAAGCAACAAGACCACCGTGAACATTTCTGCTGTTTCGTCGGTCACCCATGACACCTGTCTAGGCCATCTCACGTGCCCAGCAAATCAATCTAGAATATTCAGGGCTTATGCATGTAATTACACGATATTGTATATATCGGTTTTGTTTGTCACCTGCTAAACAGCCACAATTTTCCTTTTCCTGCCGACGCGACAGGTATGACGTTTTGAGTGACTTCGGGGTTGACTACCGAGCGGCGCAGAATTGTTAATAAACCCTACTGCTATCAGCTCCCATGGTTTCTAAGAAAAGGATTTCTTGGTGAAACTATCTAAATAACAACAGATTTCTATAGACCTGCAGTTTACGGTTACTGAAGGTCCTATGAATAAAACTTCTACAATTTTAACTAAGTTAAGCCCTATCAGTTAAGCATGATCTATAAACATCTTTATAGTTAAACTGCTGTATTTCACTTAACCATAGATGCATACTACATACTTTTACATACGTTTGCCATGCTGTTCTTGCATTATGATCAACTTTCCACACTATAATATTCAACTAAACTTGAACTTGGGGTCTTTCCTTAACATCACACAACCCCAACTACGTATTTTATACCACAGTTAACAGATTTTTATCTTTTAACAGTCCGCCCACGCACACGTCCCTTAGATTCGGCAGGATACTTTACTTCATAGTCACAATTGCTCGCTTAAAACAAACAAATAAATAAATAAACGATTTGGTATCGAAATGACTTGTTCGCCGGCAGGTTGCATAAACTAATGTGAGCTCGTTTGTGTCATTATTTTTTGTTTCCTTATTTTCAGCAGACTGCCCCATAACTTTTGAACATAACGAACAAATGGTCGCGTCGCGAGGCATAGGCCGTACAACCTCTCACACGTGCGGGCGATGGTTAAATTCCGTCTAGACCACACACTGCGTTGTGGCGGCGTTAAATCTGTTAGCTACGCTCCGCGCGAAGCCCCATTCCAAAAATACCGCGACGAGTAACTGAAGCTCCCGGAGACGCAGATGGAATAGGAGCGCTCCCACTCTGTCACTCTATTCATGCTGCTCTTCTGTGACGAGAAAATGTTATTCAAGGCTCGAGGTCTACTCTGACTCTAACTCGAAAATATACATTAATTGAAACAGAATGGAACATTAGGTTCTACTTATTTAAAACACTTTTCAGTCTGCATGAGAGAATAAGATGTAGTCAGCGATTAGAGAAGCGTCTTTTGCAAAAACCACTATAGAAGACATCAGTCTTCCTCTGTATTAACTGCAGTTTGAGTGACTAAAACTACAAAAAATCATAATCACAGAAAACGATGTCAGAAACAGAACCATTTAACTGGTTATACAAGTAACTGTTTGCAGTTTATTGTTATTGTTAAAATAGTAACAGTAGTAAACCTAGGACAGGACAAATTTAGAACAAATTTCCAAGTCGTACTCCTAATGTCAGTACTCTGTCAGAGAGATGAATATACACATACATACACATGCACACATTGTGGCAGCTTGCTAACTGAACCCCAGATACACCACAATGTGAATCCCAGGCTGGGTGGGGGTGCATGTTCACCTACAGTTAATCTATATATGACCATGCGTCTGCTTGCAAAGACATGTGTATGTAACATAAAAAAGGATGTATGCTCTCAAAATACTTAGATCATTTAGCTTTCACTTCAAATATGTACGTGTGTGTGTGTGTGTGTGTGTGTGTGTGTGTGTACTAGCATCTGCATGTTCTTGGCTGCAACAACTGCTTTTTATCTTTGAGCAAAGTGCCTTCTGTGCAAATAGCCAGCAGTCCTGGTTATGTTTGAGAATTGTGAACTAGGGCGTGAAGTTCTATGTCCAATAGTGTACGTAAAATACAGAGACAATGACAAATTGGCTCGTTTTAATAGACTGTGGTTATCACGTATGTCTTTATTTTCAGTGTTGGCAGAGCAGATTTGATTGGTAAGTAAAATGTCACAGCACACAATGTTCTGTGCATGCTACAACATAGTCACAGTGAATTTATGACAAGGTTATTATTCTGTTTTAATTTATAGCAGATGTGAGCTCTCTCTCTCCCCCCCCCTCTCTCTCTCTCTCCCCCCCCCTCTCTCTCTCTCTCTCTCTCTCTCTCTTTCCCTCTCTCTCCATTTCGCTCTATCTGTGTGTGTGTGTGTGTGTGTGTGTGTGTGTGTGTGTGTCTAAGCGTGGAGATGTAGAAATACAGGTATGATGGTGGTGCTCAGCTGTTCAGCTGTATGTTGTAATCCAGCTGTTCCATCCAGGTGTCACAGACAGCCTTGACATATCATTTATTAGAGATTTATTATATCTTTGTTGCTATACCCGAATAGACCTTTTCAAATAAATAGTCATTTTCAAATAAAAACACTTTTATCTGAGCAAAAAAAATGTCTTTAGCATTTGGTCTAGACAATCTTTCTTCAAATCATTTATTGTTACACTTATTATTGTGTCCCACAGTGCATGCAAAACATGTTCCTAACTCACATAATTTTCTTTCATGTCCTATTATACATCTCTGACTTATCAGCATGGGAGAGAAGACTCACCGTTGGACAGGAATTACATTTATCTGACTATTAAAATAGCTGAGCATCTTATAGAGGGTTTAGATTAATTATTGTTATTAGATTTATGTTATTTATAAACACCCAATAGAAGATTAGGTCGTCACTACTTAAAAACCCACCTCTATAAATACTAACAGCTTTATTTCCATTATTATTCATTATTATGCATCATAGAGTAAGAGAGACACATGAAGTATTTGTATAAAGAAGAATGGAAATGTTCAACAGTAAATGTGCATAGCATCAAACATGAAGTGCACAAAATAGCAGTTTAACGTACAGACCTTGAAACCTGAATAAAAAGATCACCTACAAAGATTACCTATAGATTACCTACAAAGATTACCTATAGATCACCTACAAAGATTACCTATAGATTACCTACAAAGTTAATCAATTCATGACAACAGGACTCCTCTCAGTCAATCACGCACCCGTTCACCAATACACACAACAGATAACATCTCCCACACACACACACACACACACACACACACACACTTACGTACTATACACAACAACACAAATAGATTAGATCTGTAGAGGATACAGTATGATTGCACATTTCCTCTTAAACTCTTTCTCTTTGATTACCGTGTCTTGCACTGCCGATGCAAAACAGAGAAGCCTGAAATTGCAGAGTGTGTGTCTGCAACATGTCACAGTGCTCCCATTAAAGCATCTATTATCACCATAACACCGGACGCTTAAAGCAGGGCCGGACGCAGAATAAATTTGTCTCTGTCTCTCTGTTCCTCTCACACACACCCACAAACACACACAGATACAAAACCAGGCATGGACTGTCTGAACGTAATGAGCACAATAAAGTCATAAATTGCGTGCTGTCATAGTTTAGATGTTATCAGGCAGTGGTCATCTTGTCCGAGTACAACTGAATGGTATGACAAAAGCCACGCATTAAAGAATTCTCTTTCTCCTTCTCTCTTCCCTTCACAAATACACAGACACAAACATACACATACACTCACAAACACACACACACACACACACACCACACTGTGTCCATTTGACAGTACCATACAAACTCTATGACTGTGTATGTGAGCACGCAAGCACTTGTGTGTAAAGACATGTTAGCACAAGGGATACTGGTCTCAGTTAGCCTGAAGCTAAACCACTGTTCAGTGTCACAGAGGCCTTATCAGTGCTGTGTGCTATGTGTGATGCTGTCAGCTCTCACGGCATGTCAAACTGACACTCTGGTAGGTTCATTACTCCACCCAGGAACACTGCATCCCAGCACTTAAACCTGAAGACTACACGCCCAGTACACTCACACACACGTCCAGGCTTAGATCACCTATATAGACTCTTACCAAAGCACAATTTTCAGACTATTTCATATACGTATTTTTAAGCATACTTTCATAAAGTTAAACTAAAGCATGGAGGATTTGTTTTAAGTGAGTGTGCCTTGAGTGTTTTCATCAGTAAAGAGTTATGCTGAAGTTTACTCCATACATTATACTGTTACTCTACTGCTGATATCTGCTCTTGTACACAAGTAATTCAGTATATTGCTTTTTGTGAGTCAAAAGAACATATTGTGCCAAAAGTACAAAATGAAGCCATTTTCATAAGCTAAAAGTACATTTCTCTAAGTTACGCTATTGACATGCACCCTTCATTACTGGTTTACTGTCTAAAGCTGACTGTGTGTAAGAGTTGGGAAGGGAGAGCATATGCCCTTTGACCTTAGTACTAGCCTTAAGCAATTCAGCCAGAGGAAGGTTAATGGAACATCATGTGTAATCTTGGTCCATTGGCCCACTGACTGATGAGGATAAAGCATGTGTATCAACCCATTGTCATCACATACTAATGCAGTGAAAAGTAGTTTTTTTTTTTGTTTTAAATTGTTTTAAATTTGATTATTAGTCAATTAAAATTAGGGAACCATAACTGATTATGCAAAAGTAATTTATAGTGCCATTATTATAGCTAATTGTTTATAGAGTAATGATTATTGATAGATTCTTATTGTATAATCTTTGAATGATTACTGAGCAGAATGTGCAGTTAATAGCCAGGCTGTTTGGTCTGTCCTATTAAAGCACAGTTCATTACTCTTCACTGTCCCATGGGAGAGGAACGCTCTGAGAGAGAGACAGATAATGGTAGTTAGATGTGATGGAAAATGCAGGTGACAGTGATATGATGTCAAAACCAGTCTATCAGACACAGTTACAACTGCAGGGTCAAAGGTCAAACAGCCTTAGTCCATCTGGAGTACCATAAGAAGACACCCACCCACACACACACACACACACACATTGACACTCCCACACCAGAATGCTTACTTTGTTATGCAAATGATTGGCTTTATGTTACACCACCCTGTACTCACATTCACAGCAATTTGTGGCATCTAATATTGAACATGGTTGTAAAGTGTTAAAACAGTAGAGTGGTGATACTGATACTCATTCACAAAAAAACGATGGAGCTTTCTTTCCAGTCCCATAAACAGTTTTACTGCTTTTGGTTCTCCTGATTCATTAAACCTTACCTTTCATTTTCACATGGTCTTATGTCCTTAAGAAAGTTAATCACATTTGGATTGTATTATAATGTAAATGCAGATGTGTAGAAATGAACAAACAACTCTCACAGATGGGTGTGAGATGTGACTGCACGGATCTACCATTTATTTAAAAAAACATCTATGTTAATAGTGTTTGTCGTAAGACACACAACATACAGGAACATATATAAATAAATAACACAAAAAATACTTCTATAAATGACTGCTATTCAAAGCATATGGTTTGGATAAGAGTCAGTATGTGCACCAAAAATATTTACTTTGATGTGATGAGAATTGCATTCAATGTAATTAATGGCATGCAGTGTGACCCACTCTGATTCAAAGTAAGTCTAGTGCTATTCAGTATAAATCATTCAGACCCAGAGCACTGTTCATACTCCATAAGAAATGCTCTAGTGTTTTTCAGCATAATCTTCACCTCACCTGTAGGACATGTTTGATTATGACTGACAATAACTTCGTTGTGTCACTCTATACTCAGAAAAGAATGGACAAAAAACCCTTGGATTCAAAACATACTTATAACAGAGGCCTAAGATCAGGTTTCGTGAAAGTAATAAGATTTAAAAACGTTACTCATTTAAGATAGACCAACACCACACAAACTCATACAAACTCAAATCAGCACCATGGAGAGCACAAAGAGGTAGGGTGAATCTGTTAATTAAATTATAACCCATCTAATTCTTCTCCAGGAATCTCAAAGAGTATGTAACAGAGGAGTCAAAATTAGGAATCTATCAAGCACATTTACAAATGTAACACACACAATGTAACACACAAACTACATCAGAGAACATTCTTAAATAGCATTCTGACCACTCGAATATAGGTCTACTTAAGCAACAAGAAAGTTAGCATGACAGAACATGCATATTTTAAACATATGTAACATATGTAATGCTTTCTTACAGCTTTTCAGTTGGATAAAATAAGTAACATGCATAGATTAATGCACAGTATTTTACTGGCTTTTATAAATATTCATTTATATGAATTTTAATATTTTCTATTTCTATTACATATTATTTGAGAGCACATAATTTATAAGTGAATATGAATGAGTAGTGTCTGTAATGTTACAAATGTGTGTATTGGGAGAATAAGTTCGTGTGTATGTTTGAGGATATGTGTGTGTGTGGGGAGGGTGTTAAAGGGCTCCCTGTGTGCGGAAGGTCTCTGTGGGTGGCAAACACTGCACAGTTGCTGTGAGCTCTGTGACCTCTGCGGAGGTCAAAGGTGAAAGGCTTATTAGAGAGCTGGTTAGCAACTGTTTTAAATAGAACAGTGATCTCACAAACCCCTCCCCCCACCTGCTCTAATACAGAGACACCTGGTCCAAATACACATACAGAGAAAAAAACCCTAAAGAGGGGATAGAGACAGAGATAGAGGAAATAAGTCTTAGGAGAGCACAGGAAGATTCCCAGGGTGTAAGCATCGCTGTCCTTCTCTTCAAGCCGGCAGTCCTGTCTAGACCCACTCTTTGTCCTCCGTTGATATGGTTTTTCTCATCTTCCCAAGTCCATCTCCACCCTAGTCTCCCATTCTCACTCTCTCTCTCTCTCTCTGCCCCACTGAGTGCAGACAAAGAGCAGGCTTCTCCACTTCCTAAACAAGTCAAGGTCTTGGCATGCAGTGTCACCCACACGGCAGGGGTGCCGTCTGATCAGCCGCGCAAGACAGAAGACACACACACACACACACATGTACACACACGCACAAGCACACACATGTATACACATACAAGCGCACACACGTGCACACACACATGCACATGTACACCCAGAGTGATATGATTAAAGCACAAATCCCAAAATAGAAATGCAAGTATGCTTTAATAATCTCTGAAAGCAGTTGTTTGTGAAACTTATTTAGGGCTGTTTGACATACGTTTAATAACAAATCTAAATGAGACTGTAAAATTAGGATATTTCCTGAATATGTTTAAGCTTGTGGATATGTTGAAGCAGTGGACAATTATCCAGTTGGTTGATCAGGGCTCATCTTATTATCTTATTAGCATCTCGTCAACATGCAAAGTCAGATTCATTGTCAACAACACCATGTGTTTATAAGTGAGCAGCAAATTGAGCAGCCAATGGGGACTCACACATTCTCCAGCAGTTACCATGACACCCATTACCATTGAAGGTACCAAAGAGAATGGTGTGTGTCTGCACGTGTGTGTGTGTGTGTGTGTGTGTGAGTGTCTGTGTCTGTGTGGGTGTGTGTTTGTAAGAAGAGTATGCATTCAGCTTGAACATCCTGTTACGTGTGAGGCACTCAGCAGGAAAAGCACACTAATGAGACCCCTGAATGAGCTTTGTATCCTAACATGAAGGAGCTTCAGTTTGAGAGGGCCACAACACCAAGGGCCACCTGAGAACCACCATCATGATCAATACATTCAAACCACTATAGTGCCCATATATATTGCTAGTTATATAATAATATATAAATTATTATAAATTATATCATGATCAACCATAATGTATATTATGAGCTTACATAGTGTGTGAGAAACTGTAGAGTGTTTGACTAAATGTAGCATTGAGCAATATGATCTGAAAATGTAGAGATTTGTATCTTCATTTCTACATAGCTCAAAAATGACAAACGAGAAAATATTATCATATATATAATGGGCAAGAACAAGACAACGCAAAAAAAACTACTAAAACAAACCTGTCTCAGCACCATTCTGCTTAGTAATCAAAAGCTTATCTATCATTGCAGCTGTGTCTTTTAAATTGGTAATAACTGCTATATATTAACATCCACCAGCATCAACACATGAACACACATCAAAATCAGTCAACCTTCTGCACACAAGACTCAACCACCCAGTTTTAACAGCAGCATTACTTAAAGCATAAATTGTGTGAAGTGAATAGTGTGTGTTGGGCAGCTGTAGAGTGTGTTATAAGACGTATGTGTAACAGATGTTCAGTGCATGTGATCTGTGATCTTGGCAAGCTTAAGCCTTATGCTGTAGAATCTAATACACTAAAACACAGCCCGGTCACACTAAGCACAGAACAACAAAACTGCCCTCACCACTCAAATCATCATGAAATGCACTTTTCTCAGAGCTGGCTAAACTCAAAAATATTCAGAATTATATATGATGAGAAACAACATTGTAAGACATGTTATATGACATTCTAAGATGAAATAATATTTAATCCTGCCATAGTGAAATAAACAGCATTAAGCACTCTGCAAAAGTTCTGAAGTTCTGAAGACAGTTCTGAAGTTCTGAAGTCAGTGTTGAAGCTCCACCTGCACTGCTTCTTCAACCCAGGTGAATGCTATAAGGGTTAACCCACCACTGGGGATTTTGCTATGTAGTCTTGGGGTGATTCTGCTTGACTTTTAATGGTAGATGGATCCACATGTATTTCTATTAATAAACTGAACATGTGAGCATAAACCTCTACAGCAACTCTCCACTGTGTGAATGACTGTGAGAGAAACTTTGAGACTTTCTTCCTTCAACCTGCTATCAACAAAAGCTGCCAACATGACTGCTAATTAAATAAATATTGATCATAACAACACAATCATTCATATATTTATTATCCAAACTGCTTAATCATGTCGCGGTGGGAGGGGGACAGGTCTCCATGCCCATCGAGGGCAGTATATTGGGTGCTGGGCAGATACACCCAGGATAGGGCACCAATTTGTCACTGGGCACACACAGACACACCAGGACAATTTAGAGTAACCAGTTCACTTGACCTCCATGTTTTTGGACCATGGGAGGAAATTGGAGCACTCATAGGAAACCCACATGGACATGAGGAGAACATGGAAACTTCACCCAGATAGGGACTTGAACCCAAGAGAGGCAAACGTGCTCACCCTTTTGTGAGGTACAGGAAAAAATTGAGTACAACTGTATAGACCACTTTTTTCTCACTGAATTAGCAAAAAGCTTCAGGCCTGTAGCTGTGTGTGTGTGCTTATGAGTGTGTGTGTCTGTGTGTGTGTTTGTGCATGCCTGTGTGTGTTTGTGTGTCTTTGTGTGTGTTTGTTTGTGTGTGTAAGAGAGAGATTTATGTCCAGTCTGATAACAGGTGTTTTTTGTTTTGTCCAATTAACCTTATCCCAATAAAACAAAATAACACAAAGCAGGTCTCTCTCTTTCTCTCTCTCCCTCTCTCTCTCTCTTTCACTCTCTTATACACACACATGTTTAATTTCATTTTATTTTAGTGCGTTATTGAAGCAGAATGTACTGTGTTTGTCCTGACTAAGTCTATATGGTCAGTGTGCCTGGTGAGCTCATGCGTGGCCTGAGTGACCCTGACCTCTGGACAGGTGGCTGTAGGACCGTTTAAAACCAGCTATTTGACCCCACTCACACGCTTTGAACCCCAGAGCCCTCAGGCACCTGCACAGCAGTGCACAAAACGGCCAGCCTTCCACCGGCTCAACGCAGCAAGCCAACGCGAAACCAACACAGTCAGCACGTGGACGCACAGTCAGAACTAGAAAACACCTCCGCAAACCCAGGCATCGACGCAGGAGAATGATACTAAACCATTCTTCTAACTATAAAGTAATTGTCCCACATCTGCTTTAAGGACCTCTTGACTGCTAATTTGGCACTGCACTGCACCGCTTGTATCCGGTGTTCACTTCAGCAATGGCTTTATGTAACGTCTGTAAAAATCCGATCTGAAAAAAGGAATGTCTTGTGGGGTGCAGCGCACATACACACATGCAGATTGCTCACTTACACGCACAGCACATAACAGTGCATGCACACACACACACACACAGCACACTAATGACACCTCTCCACAATGAGCAGTACACCTGCAGCCACGCCCTTCATCCG
>JAOYMR010000006.1:26144912-26166285 GCA_025802075.1 Tenebrosternarchus preto | reverse complement strand
AATCATCTGTAAAGCACTTTGACTTGCATGTATGTATGAAAAGTGCTACACAAATAAAGATTATTATTATTATTATTGTTGTTGTTGTTGTTGTTGTTGTTGTTATCATTCTGTTTAAACTTTCCATAGTGTTTTATACTGGATTTCCCCCACTTTGTTCTTGTAAAGGTGAAGCCCAAAAGTGTGCTGGTTGAGTGGGTTATGAGAGGCCTACCTGTAAGCATATGTCTGGAGAAATATAACTGGTCGTATACAGCTGCAAAAGCAGACAGTGACCTCAACAGAGGAACACTTGAACACACACAGTGTTTGATTTACGCTCTGTGTGTGTGTGTTTGTGTGATCCCACGAGAGCATTGCTGCACTGGTGGTTCATGCTTTTCACCATTGTAAATTGTATTTTCAGTGCCTCTCTAAATCAGAAACAGAGCTTAGCATTGACCTGGGGCCATGTGTGTGTGTGTGTGTGTGTGTGTGTGTGTGTGTGTGTGTGTGTTTACAACACACATAGCAACCAGAAGACAGTATCACATTTAAGAAAATGAAGAAACAACATATTTTATGTCTACTATGATTAGTTTTCTTCACCGATTGTCTTATTCTCCAAAGAATTAGTAGGCTGCTTTGTAATTTCAAGATCAACAATGAGAGAGAGAGAGAGAGAGAGAGAGAGAGAGTGAGAGAAAGAGAGAGAGTTTGCATGTGTGTATAGCTTGCAGAGCAGTGCACTCTGGTGGCGATTAAATTTGCTCAATGTTTTTGTTTGCAGTAGCAACTAAATTTAACAGGCATAACAAGGCACTCCTCACACCTTGTTGTTTTGTTTCATTTCATTTTATTTATTTATACTGAATTTTTTTTTTTTTTTACTGGCTTATCCATGTGATCCTTTCCAACTGACTTAGGTGTGAGCTGGTGTCTGAATTATGGTGCCTCCTTAAAGCTGTCAGCCTCAGAGCAGCACTGAGTCACCTAAATGACAGCTCACCTAAATGACAGCTGGTTTGTACTCTGTGTTGTCAGATGTGCTTTGCACTCTGTAGATACTAAGTGGTCCATTTTGCCTGTCATGCTTCTGTACACTGCAGCATGTAGACACAGCACAATGGCCGAATTCAGCTGCATCTATCACTGTAAACAAGCTCACGCAATGTCTGTTCTCAACATGTCTGTTTTCGCTCCACTGCACCTTGCCGCTAAGGTGCGCTCTCTCTGAGTGGTCTCTATTGTAATGGAAGGTGTCACAGGAAGCACAAGAGCCTCATCAAACATGCTGACTTAACCCCGATTCTGTCAGTCAGCATGTGCTCACAGAGATGCACCCCTGCTGTTCCCAGTATGACCTTAGAGCAGTGAAGAGCTTGTGAGAACCATTAAATCATAAAAGAATTCTGCTGCAGAAATATAAGTTTCTGATAAGTTTCAGTTAGACTTATCTGTCGGAAAAAAAATCCACAGAATCCTTTTTAGGTATATTTTGGTTTAGTAAAGTAGTGTGATTAAATAAATAGTGTGATAGGTCTGCTGGAATAAACCACATGTTTGTGCAGAAGTGGTCCATTGGTCTCGAGTCTCTGGTCCATCAGTTCTTTAGTCTCTGGGCTGTCCACCAACAGGACGAGGGACATGCTCCACTGTTTAAGCTTACTCTGAGTCCCAGATCTCAGTGCCGAGTTGTGTGTGAGTGAATGTTTCAAACCATCTTACTGGTTGTTTCCGTACATTAGGTATACGATGAGATGGAGACAGGGTTGTTGAAGATCTCAGCCAGAGCCAACACAACGTCTTCGGGTCACAGTGGACGCGGCCACCCCTCTGAACTGATCACCATTTCTGGACTCTGCTTATAGAGCCACTGTACTCTCTAGATCTGTCTGTAGAAAAACATGGAAGAGAATGAAACTATTCTCAGGTGAAACTATCATGTAGAGCCCCTCCTCCTTGACTCTAATGTGTGTGTGTAACTGCTTTGTGGAAGTGTATTGCTGAGAACTGTGAGCATTATATGGTGCTGACATATCACCCAAAATTACATAAACACACATTGATGCAACATGGAAAGGTTATTACCTATAGGATCATGGTCACAGTGATCCCATTCTCTTACAGATACACATAGATGGAAAACTGATTCGATATAGATATAAAGACCATATGCTTAAACAGAAAAAAACTTAGCTAACCCTTTATATGGTCCATGATATATGTTATCAGACCCCACGGTGCATCAAATCTCAAGAAGAGAATCACAGCTGCAGTGAGGTCTGCTGATTGAATCTGACTGGTATCAATAACACAAGATACTAAAGAAGATACTGAAGATCAAAGGTCTGTTAGCTTCATTTTGTTCATTCATAATAGTGTGTTTATGAGCCAATTACAGGAAACAAACAATTTTTGAAACCTGTAGAATTTAGCTTGCCTTTCCTCATACTAAATATAATCAGTTAATTAATGCATATGCAATTATATGTTATTACTGCATCCTAAAAGTGAAGTGCTATGGATTAGGAATTAGTGGAACACTAACATTGTGAATTGACACCCTGCTCTTTCGGCACAACTGAAATAATTGAAGTATTCTGTTGTTCCATTGTTGAAGTAGAATGTATGCTTGCGTAAGAGTCCTCAACCCCTGTCAAGAGTACAAACTGTCATAAAGAATTTTCTGGGTTGATTTATTGTCCTGCATTCATACAGATGTTGTGCAACTATGCAGACCACACACATACATACAGTGAAGAGGATTATATACACAGGCCAATAAAAAGAAATCAGCCAGTTTAACACTTAGTTTTTATTTAACCTTTAAACGGTAGGTCCTGCAGTTTTCATAATCTGAGATTTATATTGTTGGGGCTTTTTGGAGGGGTAAATCTCTTGGGCGGGGGGGGCCAAGAGATTAAATTATTCCAACACTGCCAGGCATTAAAGACGCATAGCACACGTACTTCTCTGTAACTACAGCCTTCTGTTCAGTGGTTAAGAATTACAAACCGACAACAGTCCAAAATAACTTTTTTTTTCTTAAATTTTGAGAGGATATGGGGCAGGATCTGCAAGTTAGACATTTTCCCCTTTAAGCTTGACCTTTACAGCTGTTGAAAAATGTCTCGTGGTACACTGGTCAAATTTTCCTCAATCCTGGTTCCCTTTTTAACAATTAGCATTTACAAGAGAACGTTAGTGCAAGACTGTATATAACATTGGAGTATCAATTCCTAAAACAACTGTGTTAAAATTGCATTAAAAACAAAAGTATAGAGATAACGTTTATTTTAAGCCATGGCAGACATATGCATGTAAAATCATTCATCTGTAACTCTGGAACAACCATAACATACATTATTCATTAATACATGTTGGATACAACACTTACAAAATTGTGAAATTCCCACATACTATTTATTCCACTTTGTCATTTCATTTTATCCAGTTTTGTAAATAAAGAGGTAACATTACACGAGAAATAACTTCCCTTTCACAACAGCAAATTCCTACAAACACACAAGACTCTCATACTTACAGAGGGTTAATTAGAATGGATTTCATTTGAAAGTCCCTTTAAAAGGGCTGAATTCAGTCAAATAGCTCAAATAGACCTCTATAATTTTAAGGCTGTGGCAAACAGTGGAATGACAAACTGAAACGGAAATGTCTGTTTCTATCGGTACTGCCCACGGCAGCACACCTCTGAAACACAGCATACTGCAGGACAGACACAGCATACTGCAGGACAAATGCCACTGCATGTGTGTCAATTTAAACAGGATACAGTGCAGGACCTGGCTGTGTGATTCCCACCAAAGGCGATGGAGAAGGTCGAAGCTTATGGACTACAGATAAGCCGTAATCATAAGTTAATACACTCACATGGGTTTAGTAAACACCTCCCTCCACCCCCAAACACTGATTCTGCTCCAGCTCCCACACACTACACGTTATGTCACATGTATGCTGGGTAATGATTGTGGGAATCTTGCACAAACACACACATCATGAACTCTGCTAACTGTATTGCAATTGTACTGCTTGCCTGTGGACTGCAGAAGTAACATTCTAGACTGGAACCATACTTTTTATGGTTTAAAACGGAAACTGTGTACATTTTAACTGTATCTCCTGCTCACATCAGAAGAAAAGGGGGGGGGAAAGGACAAATACCAACAGTACATTCAAAGACAACCACCAGAATCACCAACACAGAATAAAGTGTGTGGATTTGACCGGAAGGGCGGGTGACGTGTGATTGATTTGGTAAGTACAGCTGGATCAGTACGAGTCAGTTTGGCACATGGTGGCCAAAGTTTCATCAGTGTATTGAAGGGGACGTGTGGACATGCTAAAAGGCTCATGGCAGAGAAGTATAAGCCCTTCTCAGGTTCAGCATCCATCAAGCCCGGAAGGGCAGCCACAGAGCAAGCACAAGTCCCCAGACAACCCCACCCCAAACACACACACACACACACACAACAGCTCCACCTCCTCCTGCTCCATGTCCAGGAAAGGTTCATGTCGGTCCTGATTATTTTTTGCATACATCTTTTCCCTTTCCTTATGCAGTAAGGAGCTCTTAATCCTGATGGCTCTTCTCTTGAACTACCTTACACTCATACTTTGGGGAAGAAGAGAGTTACAGTCATTATTAATAGTAATATTTCATTTCATGAGACATGACAGACTGGTCAGAGTGTTACTACTGCTGATTTTACAGAGCAGAGGTACTTACAAGAGCAAGTTGTCGTCCTATGTTGCCCATGGTTATCACACCAGCAAAAAAAATGCAGGGCAGCCAAGAACGGATGTACAGAAAATCAGGAGAGGTATACCTACATACACACACACACACACACAAAAAAAACAGCTCCTAAAGAGTCCTGAAAACCTAGATCTTCAGAAACCTCCCTCCTTTGTACGTGTACAAGCGAGAGACTTAAGGAGGACTCACTGAAACACTCCGTTGTATACTAGCAGCTGCGTGGCGAGGGTTGCGAGCAGTGCAATGGCAACCCCCAGACCGAAGCCACTACGTGAGCGATCGAATGTCCACCACAAGCCTACCGACAGCGCCGCCAAGGTGAGGGACAGCTGCACGTTATTCGCAAAGTCTACCTTCTGATGCACAAGATGTCAAAGAAAGGACGCATCATACTCGGATTTCTCATACAAAAACACATGGGGTGTGAGGACTCCATTATTTCAGACTTCTCTGCATTTCTGACAACTAGGCACACCACTGTGAAAAAATTAATTACAGGAAGACACAAGATAATGATTCATGTGAACACACACACACACACACACACACACACACACACACTTAATTAGGTCCTCCAAATGTCTAGGAGTACTTATTCATTTAACTCACCTACACTGGGAGGTTCTTCTGTATGCCACATGCACCGTGTGTGTGTGTGTATACAGCAGAAGGAGCAAATACCGCACTCTCATGGTGACAGAAGGATACAGCGCTGGCATGGTTGATCCCCACAAACACAGCCACGCAGCGCATCACACTGGACCACTCACGCTTAAGTTTATGAGGCTCTCCCAGATGCCTGTCTATACATGGATACAGCAGTCCTATCAGAGCTGAGAGAGAGAGAGAGAAAGAGAGAGAGAGAGAGAGAGAGAGAGAGAGAGAGAGAGAGAGAGAACATGGCTTTACAAAAACTAAAAAGACTTTAAAGTACTATAGTTACACTCATTTTTTTTTAGCAAATTAACAAAAAGACTGAACAAGGAGAGCTTCATGGACAGGGGTTCTCTCCATTTACCATTATTTAAAGTGCTCTGTCCATTATGTGATTATACATTTTCACATCAAAATTAAGAGTCTACTGAGAATTTAGATATTTAAATAAAAACACGCTTGTATTCAACGACTGACAGAATCTCCGCTGCCATATTAAAACATGGCAAGTGGACAGCACAGAAAAAGTCCTGCAACCAAAACTGCAACTAACGTTGATCAACCAGACCCTGAAGGTGTTTAAGTCTTGACCGAAGCTGATCATCTGTCCAAGGGAGTAAGTGCTACCTGATGCGGTGCCGCAGCAGGGTGGGACCCACCACGCAGAGGAGAACACACTGCTGATGACATCTGGAGGGAAGAGGGTGACGTTGCGCTGCACCTGCAACAGGTTCAGCACCAGCGCCAGGAACACACCCACCCCGAACAGCATGGCCCCCCGGATGAGGAGGTTAGTTGTGCGGTTCGTTATCACACTTATGTACGGGCCCCGTAGAGCCACTCCATTCCCACTCATACCTCTAGTTTCTGCCATAGCTGTAGCGACAGAGGAAAACCTAAAGAATTTACAGCTACTCAGCCCTGCTGCCAACGTCAGCTGACTTCACACCATACCTGAAAAACACAAATCAATGTTACCATTCTGCCAAGATGTAACAATATGTAGCAACCAGCAGTTTTAAATTACAGGAACAAAATGAGAGTAAACATTAATAAAAATGGAAACCATAAAAGTTTCAGACTCGCTCTTACTTTCTTTGTCTACATGTTTAAGCAGAAACAAACCTAAAGCGAAAATATCCCAAAACAACTTGGTTTTCCTGGTTGTTCGCTTAATTATTAGTTTTCGCTTTTGCAGAACAATTCTGACTAGTTCCATTACCCAAACCCTGGTCATTAGACCAGGTAACTCGCTAAAAAAAAAAAAAGCCAACCACCAACTAGCTAGGTGATTAAATCCAAGTTCAAGTGTCATGCACATCATATACCATGGAGAACGACAGATTCACTCAGTTTAAGAAAGGAAGTAAGGATAAGACTATTTATAGCTGATAAAATGGCAAACTCATAATTACGACAGGCCACATCATCAAGAATCCGAGGCCCATCAGAAACTGATCTACCTATCGATAGCTAGTTAGCGAGCTACATTAGCCATTGGTAGCCATATGGTTAGCTATATGGTTCAGACAAAGCGAAGTTTCAAGTTTGTGAATAGCCTCAGATTCACTTAACGTAAGGCTGACGTTAAAAGTCCAAGCAATATACATCGCAATACCGCCAAATCCGCTCAGTTAACCTAGTTAACTGAGCAAGCTAACTAGCTAGGTCGCCGACACAAACTATTCCATATCGCTAGCTAAAATACCGAGCTAGCCACAAGTTAACTTGCCTTACTAACGCTTACTAACTAGCCTACAAAAAAGTGTTGTTTGCAATGACATTCACTTTGTATTATCTTATCAAACAAAATAATTCTATATCACCTACCATTTTAAGTTTTTCCTCAACTAAAGATAAACAGGCAGCCAAAATCAATGCGACAGGTAAGGTTCTAAAGTCAGCTTTATTTACAATCTTACATCTGTGCCAAAGCTGCGTATTTTTGTTTGATTAATATACTTCCGCACCACTGCTCTGGTAATGGTAAAGGCATCAACCAATGAGATGTTTTGTAAATGACGTAATAAATTCACGCCATACTTCAGGTCTCATAATTCCACCTGTTCCTTTTGTGTGTAGAAACACTAGTGTGAGTCTTTAAATTATCATTTTTTTATTAACGCAATGCTATATGTACTTAGCTCATGATTGCTGTATTAGATATGTTCTATAAACAAAATACCAAAAATGCGATGTTTATCTTTAACTAGCCAGCTTAGCAGCAGCGGTAAAATAGCACATTGACATATTTTATCTCACTTAAAATTCAGTGTCGCTTAATTCTATTCCTTGCCTTTCTTTCTTTACTGTACAACCATTTACAGGTTTTCTATGCTGGCTTTTATTTTGGCATAAAAGTCATCTGACTTTCCGGCAACTGTTGCTCATTTTACGGAGCTTCATACAATAGGTAATTGGGAACACGTGACTGTTGTTAGCATTTGTCATGTGACCAGCACGTTACGCAACATGGCGGCGACCTCTGTTTTTCAGAGAGTGAGAACGGGTTCTAAAATTGGTGCTCAGTATGATCAAGAGGGAAACATCATCCAGGTATGAGTAGTTTAAATGACTCCAAAATACAAAAATTGCCTATGTGTATCGAGCATTTAGATGTTTGCGTTGGTTGTCACTTCTAATGCTGTTGACACTGAAATAGCTAGCTTTGTAGCTAGTCTGTCTTCCAGCGGTTATTGCCAGTGACTCAAAATTGGCAGCTCGTTATCTTATGAAAGATTAAGTTGAACAGCAACAGCTACTAAAGTAGATTGGATATATTAGCTAGGTTCAGGTGTCATTTGCAGTATTTCTATGCAAAGGCCCAGATTTAATTAACTTGCTGTTTAGCGTTCTATGACGTAAATAGCTAGCTAGCTAGCTACCCCCTGCTAGGCTCGGTGATTTGACTTTAGAAGTTACATTGTATGCGCGAATGAATAATCTAGCTAGGTACAATATGGCGATTTTAGACACCTATGTCGATACGAATGCAAAGCACTTCATGTATAGTTAGATCTTAAGATAATTAGGTAGCCAGTTTATTCGTGACTTTTAAAGTCTGGTTACGCCCACAGTATGTCACGGGTGAAGTGAGGGAGTTAAACGATACTGTTTGTTTGGTGTGACACAGGTGGAGACGCGTGAGGATGAGGAGCAGAGTATCAAGCTGGCAGAAATTCTTGAACTGTTGCTGGCAGCTGGTTATTTCAGAGCGCGCATCAAAGGACTCTCACCGTTTGACAAGGTACAGTCACATCAGAAAACAGATTCTGACTATTCCTCTCGCTGCCCTTATTATTAGGAATTTCTAGTATTCCTTCTGGGATATTTCTGTTACCTTGTTTTAATTCTCTGATAGGTGGTTGGAGGAATGACATGGTGCATCACAACTTGCAGCTTTGACATAGATGTTGATCTGCTTTTCCAAGAAAATTCTACTATCGGCCAGAAGATGTGAGTTGGATTCTGTTGAGCAGTGACTAGAAGCTTTTTAAAAACAGCAAAACGTGATGTTACATGGTTTTTGGTTTGTAAGTGATTAACAGTGCATATTCATTCATGATGATGAATCATGATAAATCTTTTTTTTCCTTACTGCTCATAAAATAAAAAACAACGGCAGAAAGCCTAAGCACTTTAGCTGGTGGAGAGTGTTTCCTGTAAAGTGCAACACCAACAAGAATCTTGAGTATTACAAAGATTTTCTAGTCTCCCACCTTCAAACTTAACTAGACTGAATGCAAAATGAGCACTTCTAATCTGTATTCTTCTGAGGTCATAATGTATCTGTGTCCTTTGAATGCACTTCTGGACATTTAATCCCATCGCAGTATCTTAAGGTGCTTTTCTTTGTTTCTGTGCCCGTTATAGAGCTCTGACAGAGAAGATTGTTTCCGTGCTGCCCAGGATGAAGTGTCCACACAGACTGGAGCCCCATCAGATCCAGGGGCTCGACTTCATTCACATCTTCCCTGTTGTGCAGGTGAATCTCAACCACAGGCGCCAATCTTCCATGAAGCTCTGGAAGCTCTTTTTTCTAGATTGTGTGTGTTTGCTTCTGCTTTTTTGAGGTTGTGAATGGTTCTGTTTGTCTGTGCTGCAGTGGCTGGTGAAGCGTGCAATAGAGACTCGTGAGGAAATGGGAGACTATGTGCGCGCATACTCCATCTCGCAGTTCCAGAAAACACACACCTTTCCTGAGGTGAGAGCCCCTTCCAGATTATGTATGATCAGACAGGATCGATTTTATGAGCACAGTGTAAGGAATGATGCTTCCAATTTAGTTACCAGGGGAAACTACTGATCTGACTGGAGCAAATCAGCATGTGTGTTTCATAGCATCTGAAGTGATTTTTGCTTTCTTGCTTTCACCACAGGATGAGGAATTTGAGCAAAGGAAGCAAAAAGCAATGAGGACGGTGTTGGATGTCTGTGTGAGTATATCCCTGTTAGCTTTGGTAGCGCAGGCTGTTTGTCATTCGTATCTGCATCACTGGTATCTGTGATAATTTGTGTCATTTTGTCTCTCTGTAGGAAGTGTATGCTCCACAGAGGCGATATAAAAGACAAGCTGATGCAGGAGAGCTGCTGGATGAAGAGTCCAGAGTTCACTCCACCCTGTTGGAGTATGGCAGGTAACACACACACTTGTTTTCATGTAACTCTGTGGTTTAACCTTTTATTGCACTTCAAACCATGCCAAGTTTTTAAAGTATTTTTGTTATTAAAGCATCTAAAAATGTGAATTTTTAGAGGGTATCTTGGATACGCTTTTTTGTGATAAGTCTGTGACTTGTACCTGTGGTCCATAATTTCGAAACTCTGCTACACTGTCTGAGCTCAACAACTCTCATTCCCTGCTCTCCTCTCCTCTCCTGTCTTCATATCTTCCCTTCCCCTCTCCTCATCCTAATTAGTCCATGCCTATCCATTTCCCTCTACCTGCAGTAAGTATGTGTGTGCTTTAGTCAGAAGATGTATGGCCATCTCAAAACCACACAGCCTGATGGGAAGATAAATAAATAAAACAAACACACACACACAAAAATATATATATATATTTTTAATGCTTCACATTTGTTACATGTTGGCTATAGAGACCAACTTTGTCGACATGAATTTAAGAATTTTGGAGAGTGCAGCATGAAGGCTTAATATAGATGTGTGCATGGTTATTGTGTGTCTGTGTTTGTTTTTTGAGCTTGTTTACTACCTCTCCTGAAACAACCTCCATGTTACTGAAATGACACGTACTTCTCTAAAATACACTTTTTTCCCCCCTCCCTTTGGTCAGGCGTTATGGTTTTAGCAAGCATTCTAAACAGGATAAAGTGAGTATTCTGCAAACTTTCCTACAGTGATTTTCTGATCAGTGATGGGGCTCCTCTAAAAAGTCTAAAAACCTTTTATTGTTCTTGTGTAATGTTATTGTTAATGTGGCCCAATATCCTGTAGGCTGAAGAAAAGAAGCTCCAATTGGCCCAGGGTGCACAGGGCCCGCCCCCTGGGATGGCTGAGGTGTCGGAGGAGGAGGACCTGCAAGCAGCTGAGGAGGTCAGTCTCTTGACTGAGCTGCTTTTAAGAGTTCTTATGTCAGCATGGTTGCATGTATGTAATTATCAGTTTATAATGTGGTTATATGTTCATGGTGCTGTACAGCAGTGCTGTGTGCTAAGGTGTATTGTGGCCCATTGGTCGTTTTGTTCAACAATATACAGCTCAAGACCTCGTTCATGGTTTGCTAGTAAAGTGGGTCAGTGTTTGTGCGATTTGAGGGTTAGCCGTGTCCTACTCTTTCTTCCTGCAGCTCCGTATCAAGGCCCTTATGACAGGAATGGCTGCCATGGCAACAGAAGAGGTAGGTACATATGGCATTAAAAGCGACGTGTCCAAATGTTTGTGACTCTTGGGCCGTGACCGGAGTATGACCCTCTCTTGATCTCTCCTGGGTTCATCATAGGGAAGGCTGACTGCAAGCACAGTGGGGCAGATCGTGGAGCTGCAGTCTGAAGAAATAAAGCAGATAGCATTTGAATATGCGGAGAAGGTGAGTCTGGTCATCATTCTCTTCTAACACCACCGTGTGCAAACCGAGCAGCGGCTTGTGTTTTGTGCTAAAGAAAATCAACCATCAAAGCTGCTACTTGGGTTTCATGATGCATTTTTTTCCCCTCTGGTCAGATCTCATGATCTGTCTGCCTGACTGTCTGTCTGTCTGTGTGACTCGCTCCCTCCAGGCAGAGCGCTCTGCGGAGGACGGTCCTGAGCGCTACGGTCCCGTTCAACAGCACCGCCGCGTGGTCACGTCACTGAACAAACAGATTCAACAGAGGAAGAAAGAGGTTGAGGAGGTAACACGCGTTCGCCCTCGCTTCACCAAACGCAGGGAACGTGGCTGAAGTGAACTGATCGGCAGCAGTGTGTTCTGGCTGCCTGTACTTTTGATCCAGTTTCATGCTGGTGTGTGATTTTTGTCTTGTTCCAGATGCAGCTTAAGCAGCAGGAAGTGAGATCAGCTTGTGAAGAGGCCAAGAGCAAACTAACGGAGGTAACAGACGCAGTCTAAAACACAAACACTGTGCTTAAGACTCATGATGCGCTGCCACAATTGAAACTCGGTATATTTTATACATTTGTAAATGTCTGTATGATGTGGGTTTGTGAGTGTAGGCCACAGAGTTGGGCGAGCGCCTGCAGGGGGAGCTCAGTACTCTGGCAGAAGTGGAAACTCAGGCCGATTCTGGGTGAGTGCCTCTCCTAGCTTCACGTCCTGATCCTGATGAGGTAGTCTGCTGACCTGTTGTCCGGTGTGTGTGGTGCGCTTGAATGTGGTGGGATGAAACCGTGCTCTGCTCTCCTCAGACTGCTGGAGAAGCTGCGTGCCCTTGTGGCCATGAACGAGAACCTGAAACGGCAGGAGCAGGAATTCCGCACACACTGCCGTGTGAGTGCCAAGATCCTTCGCCGTTGGAGTGGCGTGGTGTGCACACGTGTGTGAATGTATGCATGTACAGGTGTGTGTGTGTGTGTGTGTGTGTGTGTCTGCATTTCTCATGCGGGTGCATCCAGCAGTAGACACTGTTTGGCACTAGAGGAGATGGTGCTTTTCTGTCTTTCTAGGAGGAGATGACCCGACTGCAGCAGAGTATTGAAGATCTGAAGACTGACATTGGAGATGAGGCAGATGATCAGAAGGTCCTGAAATCAGAATTAGTATATCAGCATATAGCAGTGTGCACATCAAAATAATTAATCACAGGTAGCAAGATGTTTATAGACACAAAACGTCATGCATGATTGCGCTCACTTGCATCCCTACTACACCTCGACCCCTTTGGGCTTCAGGAGAGGAACTGGCTGATAGACCAGCAGCACAAGGCTGACCGGGACAAGCTGCAAAAGATCCGCCTGTTGATGGTACGTTTCCAAAACCAGCATTGTACATGCGGATTGGGTGGGGGAGACACCAATCCATCGCTCCCATTGTCTCTGCTGCCCCCTACAGGCTCGGAGGAACCGTGAGATCGCCATCTTGCAGAGAAAGATCGATGAGGTTCCCAGCAGAGCTGAGCTTACACAGTACCAAAAACGCTTCATTGAACTTTATAGCCAAGGTGTGCATGTTTCTCATTTGAAGCAAAAAGTTCTTTATTGATGCTTAACATTTCTTTTGGAATTTGCTAGACTCGTACTGTTATTAAAATGCTTGGCAACCAAAAGTGAGATGATCTTAATTTTGTCTCCATTCAGTGTCTGCAACACACAAAGAGACCAAGCAGTTCTTCACTCTCTACAATACATTAGATGACAAGAAGGTGTATCTGGAGAAGGAGGTACCAAAATTTGAGTTATTGAATTGTTTGGTCAAATATTTGCAATATACCAAAAACATCACGTCCCCCTTTGCTAATGAGTGTAATGGTTTCAATAAAGGAATCAGTTAAACCATCACACTTAAGGTGAATTAATTTAAGGATACTTTAACCTGACTCTTTGGGTTTCTCTCCTCAGGTGAATTTGTTAAATTCCATCCATGATAACTTCCAACAGTGAGTATGAGTGGAGACAAAGCCAGACGACTAACTATGAGCAAGTAGTGATCAGAGTGCAACGTGTTCAACACTTGTATGATGAGAGACGTGACTTTTGGTCACGCCACAATTGCTCAAGCTAAGGGTGTGGAACAAGGTTGTCAAATCTAAAGTATCAGCTGCTTGGAGTGTTATGAGGCCAACCGAAGAAGGGCTCATGATCACATACAATCACACGTTCTCTATCTGTGTATAACTGTATCCATTAAACATGGATGTAGCAAAGCGTTATGTAAAGGTCTCTCTGGTTATCCTGTGGAATTGTAGCCGTTTGTGTGTGCATTCAGGGCCATGGCATCATCAGGAGCTAAAGAACAGTTCCTCAGGCAGATGGAGCAGATAGTGGAAGGAATCAAACAGAATCGAATTAAGGTAAAACCCATTTTTAAAAAGATAAAAAAAATCACCTGAGTTAAGGTGGATTGGAAAGATGCTCTAATTTTGGCTTCTGCCAAATTTGTACATGGAAAGAGTCCAGCTCCTTCCTTTTATTCCCTCACCCTCCATCCAAACCTTTCTCCATGCGCACTTAGCCTGGACGTCTGTGCTGTGTGCACATGTAAGATAACTGGCAGACATGGAGGATCTCCTCCTAGAGCAGTTTCCTGATACTCCAGTAGAGCAATATTACATTTTTTATTTACTGTCTACAATGACCAGAAGACACTTTTTTTGTTGTTGTTGTTCTTTTAATAACATTTAGAACATCACTTACAAACTTTTTAACACTGGTTGCAGCTTCGTGTTTAAACCTAGTGAGCATTTTGATTCATTAGTGTTTGATGACTTGTGTTTTATTTTTGTTAACTTGGGGTGTGTGTAGATGGAGAAGAAAAAGCAGGAGAACAAGATGAGGCGAGATCAGCTCAATGACGAGTATCTGGAGCTGCTGGACAAACAAAGGCTATACTTTAAAACTGTTAAAGACTTTAAAGAGGTGAGATGTCGGTGGTCATTCATTAGAGCATTCAGTTGGCTCTTAACTGACTAGTGGCATACAGTGATGGAAAAGCCTGGAATTACTTGGTCCGAGTTGTTGTAACGAAGGTCGTTTGCATCCCACAGGAATGCCGTAAGAATGAGATGTTGCTGTCTAAGCTGAGGGCAAAAGGAGCATCCTAAATCTCACCTGTATTTTTTCCCCCCCATCATTTTGGAAGCTTTGGGTCTGTTTCTCGTTGCTCAGACTCTTATTCCAGTACGAAGGTAGGAAGATATGCCTGAGATAAAGACGTCTGGGCCACCGCTGAAGGTGCGCCGCATTAGTTGTCAAAACCAGTCTAAAGAAAAGATGCTGAAATAATGGATGTTACTGGCTTTGTGATGTCTGAATTCTCCAGAACTGTATGTCGAAGTGCCAAACATTTTCATATAAACATAATTGTTCACATTTGTAAGTTCTCTGTTTAACGTGATTTGAATCTTTGTATCCTGCCTGTAGCAGCTGTTGTTATAAAACTAAATAAACCATCTACATCATTTTTTGGGTAAACTCTCAGTTGAGACTTGTTAGTAACCTCAATGGACAACTAATGAACTACTTGCATAAACAGACATTAGATGAAGTGGCTGTATTACCATTCCTCAGCTGAGCATATTTAATGAAATCTTAACATTATTTCTGCTTCATGGAACACCATCACAGTCCAGAGAAAATATAACAAGTCACACAAGGATTTTATTAATAGAGCAGTTATTACAGAATTACAAAGAGGACAAATCAGAAAAAAATATTTAATGTACAATTACATTTAATTGTATAAACATCGCTTTATGGATTTCACTAAATAGCGATACGGAATGGAAACGTCAAGGTTCTGTTGTCCAAAAGCTTTGCATCCAAAATAACAGAACCATGTGTTCGAAGCTTCTGTGCAGGTTTCCAGCAAGCTCTTTCCCTGCATTCTGGAGCATTATGGGTGAAAGCATCTCAGCTCAGCGGGAGAACTGGCGGCGGTCTCCTCGGCCCTTGTTGACGTGCTTGAAGATCTTGGCCTTGTGCACGTTCTTGGATTTCTGGTAGCCGAAGCCTCCTCCACCTCCCCTCTTCTGTAGCTTGGCACCTTTACTGCTGTTCACATCTGGGAGGAAGCTTGTCAAGGAACACCACATGCTAGCATCTCCAAAAGCAGTTACTTTAAAACACCAAAAACGGTAATTCATTTAAAATGGATCATTTGGAGAACTCTCAAACACTGGCTGCTCCACTAAGCTCTCTAAAACCACCTTCATATTAACGTGCCATGTTTGTATATGCCCTCAGTGCCCTGACAACTAAGATTAGTGAGAAACTGGCTTTTGAGTCACCAAAATATCACATTCTATAACACTATAGTACCAAGTAGGAGGAGAAACATCTTATGACGTGTTGTAACGCAAGGTTTTGCCACAAAGAGCAAAAATACTGAATGGATACTGAGGTCGACATAGGGTGGTACTTTGAAGCCGAAGGACAGGGCCACCTGGGGGAGGTTCAGCGTCTGAACATCGTAGATCTGTTTGAGGGAGTGGGAATCGTATGCCCTCACGTATGACTTGTAGGCCTCCTGAGCAGATTTGTGCAGGTAGTAATTCTTCTCAATCAGCTTCTCCAACTGGGAAACAACATGACATTTGTGAGATTATCCACCTTCACTGACTTCTAATAAATAAGACCAGCATTTTCTTTGACGTTTTCTCCAATTTAGACACAGCTAATCTCCCCATCATAGAAAAGCTGCAACCACACGACATGAGGCACATGCAGCCAATCGCATCTTTTCGAGCTGCTGCTCCATCACTGTGAGGGGGCAGAGCAACATGTTCAGAGGACCAGCACCATCTACAACCCCTTCTGATGCATGAGCTCACACACGCCTCTGATTGACAGAGGAGTGGGAGCATGCCACACCTCCCTGAGAGCACAGCCAATTTTTGCTCTCTCAGGCTCCTGGCTTTGGCATCATTGGGGAACAAGCACATGATGTGAGGACAAGACAAACTTTTCTATAGCACCCCTTGATCAGATGCTTTTTGAAACACCTTAGGTCCTACCTGTGTCTGAATGTCAGAGATCTTACTCCAGGAGAATTCAAATTCGCTCAGTGGGACCTTAAAGAAAACAACAAGTATTGAAAAGCTAGCTACCGTCACCATCAAAAGCATCTCCTGATAACTGCTGATGAGAGTGATGTTTGCTTCTAATCTTCCAATACTCTCTGTTAACAGCTAGACAGTACATTAGTTCCAAAGTTCAAAGCAGTACCTTAGCCTGCTTGAGAAAGCGCAGGAAACCAAGCTCCTCGGGTCTGAGGATAAGTAGCGCGTGGCCCCTGCCATTAATACCACGAGCGGTTCGGCCCACCCGGTGGATGTACTCCTGAAGACCAATGGAAAAAGTTACTTGGACCTTATTTAGAATGAAGATGTGGGAATTACGGTGAAAGTTCTCGTAACAGACTGGCCTATGCAAAAGCCAAATGGTGGCTGTACCTTCGGGTCATCGGGTGGGTCATACTGGACAATCCAATCCACCTCGGGAATGTCCAGGCCTCTGGCAGCAACATCAGTGCAGAGCAGGATTCCTGAATCTGCATTACAAAACTGGAAAAATGTGGTGGTTCTCTTCGTCTGCTTCTGCTTGCCCTAGAAAGTCACAAGATATGTTTATAATACCCATCATGCATCTATCCAAGAGTACAAATGGATGGTTCTACACATTTTAGAATGCATAAAAGCAGACCCAGAAAACTATCCAAAGATAACGACATAATCTACAATATACATATGAAAATGTACAGGTTTTACACATTTTAACCAAAAAAATTGCATTAGTTGTTAGCCTGCCAAACAAGGCTAATATTTAGGCTAGCATGATATAGCAGAAAGCATGCAACATCTTGTCTGGTAACTAGTCATCTAGTGAATCGATTGCGTGTGTGAAAAATAGGAATTGAAGTATCTTAAAAAAATAGTTACAATAATGGATGTGTGGGAGTGTCTATATCTAAATTTCTGAAAAGGTAGAAAATGCAGCCATATCTGACTAACACACAGACTATGGAGAGAGAGCATAGTCTGGGTATGTCCAGCCTGTGAGGGCTAAAGGTGTGTGAGAGCTTTTACAGAGTTATATCCAAATTCCTCCATGTGAGTGTTGGAGAAACTCACATGGATGGCCATGACAGGCAGGTCAATATAGTTGAGCAGCTCATAGTGAAACTTCACAGACATGCAGGAAGAGAAGAACACCATCAGCTTCTTCTTGCGGTTCTTCTTCAGGAACGTGAAGAGCAGCAGGAAACGCTTCTCTGACGGGCAGACCACGTAACCCTGTGTACAGACACGCGTGCGTACACGTACACACACACCCCTTCAGCAACAGGAGGAGGGCAACGCAAAGGCACCATCCTTCCCAAGCTGGTCCAGCTTAGACAGTGAGGTCTACCTGCTCCAGCCCATCCACCGTGGCTACATCTTTGTTATCGTCCACACCCACGTACAGCGGCTCTTTCTTCAGAGAGATGCGCGCCAGATCCTCCACCTTTCTGGTCTGCGTCGCTGAGAACAACATGGTCTGCCTCTTCTCTGCACCACGAGAGATTTAAGATGAGCCTAAAGCCTTTGCTGAACACCATTCCAAAGTCCAAGTGTAACAAATCATCATACTACTACAAGTTGAGAGAAGACAGTGAATTTAAAGTTAACATTTATTTAGCTGATGAACTACTGCTGTAAGGGGCAAAGCTCTTACTCGGTAGAAGTTTGATGATCTGTTTAAGCTCTTCCTCAAATCCAACCTCCAGAATCCTGTCTGCTTCATCAATAATCAAACACTGAAGGTTCTTATACATAAAACCAGGTGTGTTCTAGCAAGAGAAAGAATGTTAAACAAGGAGATTTAGAGTCAGACAATGAATCTAATCCAACATAATCAGATGAAATAGGCAAACAAGGTAAACAAACGAACAAAAAAAACCCTGTCCTTCCAGGACTCCAGTTTGACCTCCCTGATTTATGCAATAATGCATGTACAACAAAAGTGATGGTACTAGAAAAGTGAATATCAAGCAATCAAATCTGAACAATGTCCCAACAATTGCCATAACATAAGCATCACGTGCACATACCTGCAGGTGATCCAGCAGCCTACCGGGCGTAGCCACCAGAATGTTGACCCCGTTGCCGAGTTTCTGAGCCTCGGCCGAGCGGTTGCTGCCGCCCATGATGAGGCCGTAGGTGTGCACATGGTGCGTAATCAGCTCCTTCAGTACACCGTACGTCTGCATGGCCAGCTCACGCGTCGGGGACAGAACCACCACGCCAGTTCCTGCAAGGAGAAAGCGGAAACGTAAGAGACGACAGCTCACACTTGTCCTGGCCAGCAACTGGGCTAGTCATCAGTCTTCTCCACTACACCAGGGCCAGCTGCACAGAGAGTAAAACACTCAAAGCAGATACAAAATTAGGTCTTGAATGAATAACATGAATCAACGCTTCACAAAAATCTTTATTTCTGACAGTGCTTGTGTATACTAAAGCTAACCACAGCCTTTAATCATTGGACGGACTCACCATTTCTGGGCATGAATTTGAGTTTGTAGATGAGCTCTAGTGCAGGAATGAGAAAGGCCAGAGTTTTCCCGCTGCCCGTTTTAGCAGCTGCAAGGATGTCTCTGTAGAGACACAAACCACTCAGTGGAGAAAACATTTTTTGTCAAGCCTATCATCATCATAATACGGACAGAGCTTTAGGCTCACCTCCCCTCCAGTAGAGGGCGTATGGTTTTGTGTTGAATCTCAGTCATGTGCTCAAAGCCCATCTCCTTAACACCTTTCAGTGTGTTCTCACTCACGAGCTCTGCCAGTGATGCAAAAGACCGATCCTCAAATGATCCTGAAAGAAATAACAATAAAAGAATACACATTAGAACATAAACACCCCCCCCCCCCACTATACAATTATCATGAAGAATCAATGCTACTCTCTACTCAACCAGTCAGTCCGGATGGAAGCTCTGGCTCATCGTCCTCCTCCTCTCCATCACTACATGCCTCTTCTCTCACCTCACTCCCCTGCTCTTCTCTCTCAGAGAGCTCAATCACATCACTCCCATCCAAAACAGTGCTCTCTTGTTTGGCTTTTTTAATATCTAGAATAGACAGTATCCATAATCAGTTAAAACATTCCACCAACACCTGAGGAGAAAAAGTAAAAGTACAACTTACTGGTGGTGTCAGGATCTTCCGCTTTGTCCAATTTCCTCTTCTTCTTCTTCTTTTTATTACTTTTCTGTGTAGTAATGTCCTCCTTTGTGGATACACACTTCTGTTTATCCTGCTCTGTGTCCGGAACGGTTGCCTTGTCACACGCTTCGGCACTACACGCTTCAGTCGTTATTTTAACGTCTGATTCTACAGACAAAAAAGTGCATACATCTTAGCCGACAATAACGTCAGTCAGTTCCTGTATAAATTGGGACTATTCAACTACCTAGAGAATAGCTGAAATGTGTCATGTCATTTTTACATTTATATTACTTTTCTCCATGTGCTAATCCTAACTTGCAAGCTAGCTGGCTAATCTTCCCCTATCCATGTGAAGATCCATGAAGAAATAATAACGTCGAGTTATCCAAAATCGACGTGTCGTGCTCCAAGATTTACCACTCAGCTAGCAAGCGCCTCATAAGCGCGTTTATCTAACGAACGTGGGACCTAACTCATATACTGTTACTGCTAGCTACCAAAATACCGTACTCGCTACGATGTTAATGGTGAATTATTATATGCTACCTAGCTATTAGATTAGTGTTATACGCCTTTCATGAAAACCGTCACATTTCAAAGGACCCATCAATTCTACAAAACTGCATTACATCAACATATCAACGTACTTTTCTAGTGAACAGGTTTTCTATTTTCTATGCCATCCATGATAGCTAAGTTTGGTAGCATAGCTAGCTGGCTAATTTAAATACCTTAGCTACATGATGTACCTAACGAGTCGTTTAACACGAAACGCCAAAAAGGACTGCAGATTACCTTCTTCTGATTCTTCCCTCTGTTTTTTAAGCAGTTTACGCTCTTTGTTTTTGTCATTCCTTTTCTGAATTTTCTTCCGAAGAATTTTCATCTGAAGGTCTGCCATGACTGCGGATAGAACATGGGATAGGTACACACGTGCGATATGGGTCCTTCATTAAGCACTTTTGGTGCCTGACTAAAAATATATAGGACCCTTGGAATTTCACATTCCAAAATATGCGTGGTGTATTTGGTTTCGTTTTGTTGTTTGTTTATATATGTTTCTTGCGTTGTGTTTCATGATAAACTGTGCTCCATAAATAATCGATAATGCTTATGATATTTTTTATTAATGAAAATGAAAAACCACATGGTGGCAGCAGATCACAAATACGCAACACAGTATGTCTTACAAACTACACGCATACCCATTTCTTAAGATGTCAGTTGTAAGGTGCAAGATGTACACCACACCTAATGGTAGCTGATGATTTTGCACCAGATGCATCACTTATACTGCAGGTAAACATTCCTGATGTTGTAGTGCCCATCGTTCCACCAGGTAGATCACATAGAGCACAAGCAGGAACACCAGAAGGATGTAGACGTAGTCATCATAGCCTATTTATCATAACATTTAGCTGGGCCCTCTATAAAACAAATTCCATCAAAACAGAATATGCTTAATAAACATTTTATTTAACATCAGTTTTATCGTTGATGCTTGAGTGAAGTGTCTAGTCACTCTCGTCATCCTCTCGTCTTCTCAGCTTGCTGGGGCTGCCCTCCTCCTCTGAGCTGTTAGAGGAACTCGGGGAGTTTGTCTCTCTCCTCCTCTTCCTGGAGCTACTTTGCTCTGTGT
>JAOYMR010000006.1:26120614-26144072 GCA_025802075.1 Tenebrosternarchus preto | reverse complement strand
CATGTCTGCTGCTCTGGCAGTCTTTTAGCACTCATTGGCACATTTACTCTGCAGGAAAAAAGGAAATATGTATGTACGTTTCTTTGCTATTTTAGTGTAATACACAATACAAAAAAACAAATCCGGACTGTGTGTGAGAAACTATTGTAAATTTTCATTTTTAGCTGTTCATCTCAATTCACCCTCATTCATTTTCGACTCGTTCGCGAGTGGCTTCTGACGTTTTGAGGTCATTTTCTTACATAACGGGAGAAACGTGAAGGGGGGCAGGCTCCTCATGAACCGGTTCTAGCTTAATCAACTACAGATCTCATAATTAGCATCATGTTGTTAGTGTGTAGGTAATGTAATGGCACTATTTAGGAACCTGTGGAATATATAGACTGCTTTCTTTCAAAACTTGAAACCCTTCTCGTCGATGTCATGTCCTTTCAAAACTCATGCATGCGAAACATTCTGGCTCCATTCAGAACTCAGAACTCTTACCTGCTCACAAGAGAAAGACATCATTTACACTATCATCATGCCTAAAACTTCAATCATTTGTAAATTAGACAAATACATCTCTAACATCTTAATTCATTATCCAATGATAAGTAATTAATGTCTGAGTAAAAGTATTTATCTCCTTTTTTAAAATATAGTTCAGTGAAAAAAATGTTAACATCGAATAATATGTAGCAGTTTATTTTTGCTTTGGTGGGTCACATATTGTGTACAGAGTTGGGTGGTTTGCACTCAGAGTGCACTTGGTCATGCTACGATGATGTGCGAGCAGCAGTCCAGTGATGTAGTGGCCCATTTCCTGTGTCATAAAGCAACAACATTCTTGTCTTTATGCTTCTCGGTTGGAGATAGTAATGAAATTGGTGATGACTACATAACATTTCTTCTTCATTACACCATTTTTAACTAATGGGAGCACCTGTAGTGACCAATTTAAAGTAGGCTGCTCCCTTAGCCATGAGCTCTTCATGTGTCCCTTGCTCTATGACAGCACCCTGTGACATCACTGCTATGATATTGGCAGTCTGAATGGTGGAGAGTCTGTGGGCGATGATGATGCAGGTGCGACCTTGTCGAGCTTCGTCCAAGGCTGTCTGAACCGTCTGTACAAGCAGAAAGTGTAAAGGAGCTGATTAAACAGATTTGTCAAAACTGAGGTTAGTGAAAAACTGATTTGTGGGAGATCTGTGCTTGTAGTTTGCTACAAACTGTGTGTGAAGCTATAAAGAAGTAACCGTTCACTCATCTATAGAACTATTAAAGAATATGATATTTAAAATTCCAAAACAAAGTGTCCAAATATCATCAGTACCAAATGCAGGGATATGCTTTAGCATTCAGTTATTCCTCCTGCTAGTTTCTTTGGTGAAGCACTGCACATTGCATAAGACAGAAGTGTAACCATAAGCATCGGCTCAGAATATGTGATACCTTCTCACTTTCTGTGTCTAGGGCAGAGGTAGCTTCGTCCAGCAGCAGTATTCTGGGGTTTCTGACAATGGCACGAGCAATAGCTATGCGCTGTTTCTGCCCTCTAGAGAGCTGAGATCCTTGAGCCCCAACCTGTGTCTCATATTTCTGTTGACCAGCAAGAGAGTGAACCAACAACAGGCTGTTGCTAATGTATTTATTTTTTTTTGAGTATCTATGGAGGTTGTTTTAATTTAGATTGTAGATGTGCTTTAATAAATGTGATCATAATACATGTTTATTACTGTACTCACGTCAGGCAGGCTCATCACAAAATCATGTAGGTAAGCCTTTTTAGAAGCCTCTATAACCTCCTCCATGCTGACAGCACGCGAGTTATCTCCATACTGAATGTTTTCTGCTATGGTACAGTTGAAAAGCACAGGCTCCTGAGATACAATCCCAATCTGTGACCTCAGGAAAGGTACATTAATACCAAGAGACGGATGCCCATCTATCAGCTGGAAATAGAAACAAAAATATGATTAGAGTTTAAGTCTTTAGCTTTTTTTGTTGCAAATATCAATATTTCATAAAATTCCCACACAATTGATCTATTTTCTTGACCTGCAACTGTCTAGGCCAAACAAAAAAAAAATAGCTCTTTGTGTCCTATATTATTTATCATAAAACTATAGCAATTTGATTATAGTCTCTGACCACTTGGCCCAGGTCTGGGTCGTAGAATCTCTCCAGGAGCTGAACACTCGTGCTTTTGCCACATCCGCTGCTGCCCACAAAGGCAAGAGTCTGACCAGGTCCGACCATCACCTCCAGCCCCCTCAGCACCGGAATGTCTGGTCGGCTGGGGTATGTGAATCTGCAGTTCTTGAATTCAATCTTACCTGTAAAGTTAGTCTGGAAGTGACCAACAAAGACCATAAGTTATTAAAAAAAGCAGGTGATCTAACCAGATAAAAAGAGACTGAATTGTTAAGAAAATTAATCTATTGAAATTGAGTAAATCCAATTCAAATACTAAATACATGACAAGCCACTGATTTGAGACACATAATATAGTATTTGACAGTTACAAGCTCATAAACTCCATCAGCAAACAATTTTTTTTAACATTCATTAATGTTGAAAATCAACATTGGAAAGAAAATTGCAAATTGCTGCCATGATCTGCCAGCACTTCCCACTATTTGTAGGGGGTTTGGGTGAAAGTACATCCAGTAATGAAATTACACAGTAATACAATCTGTGTGTTAAGATTTTACTGTAAAGACTGTATAAGACTGTTTTATTACCCATTTTAATCCCTCTGTCTGAATAATGCTGATTTTTGGCACTCTGTCCAGCAACGTGAAAAGCTGCTCAGCTGCAATTTTGGCTTTGGCATAATCTGGTGTGAAGGATGAAGCTCTTCCAAGCGCTGTCCCACTGACTACAATAGCAGAGATTACTCTAGGGGATAAATGCACAGCATTCATCAAAATTACAATGTGCATTTTCTCCTTTACAATAATGTTTTGGTTGATTTGCAGCGACTAACATACATGCATAAACCAGTTTGGACAGATAAAAAAAATTGTATTTAGTATATTCAGGAATCATAGCTACATAACAGTACTCTCAACCAGCTATTGTGCATGATTAAAATAATCGAGCTTACCTGAAAACAATCACGTAATGAAGTCCCTCAGAGGTAACCAGATAACCACCATATCTAAAGGAAGCTGCATATGCCATGAAAATGACACATTTGGCAAAGGCAAAGAAGATGCCGTAGATGTTGGCCTTTTTTTTGGCAGCTTTGTAGGGAGCCTCCAGCTGCTGCTCATACGTAGCTACAAACTGCTGCTCTTTGGCTAAACCTGCAATGGTCCTGATGTTGGTTATTGCTTCACTGGATACCTGTAGAATCAGATACAGAATCACCAAAAACACCATAATGAACCATAAAATCCATAAAAATGTTTGGAATATGTGTGACCTGTGAAATCGTGGATAAGTTGGTTATCATTAAGATCATACAAATCTGAGCTTGACAGAATGTATTTTGGAGCCATTCCACATACAGGAGAAACATTATTCTTATACCAGAGAGATATTTCTTGTACCATAGCTATACTAAAAGGAAATTAATAGGTATCACTGCTTCACCTGTCCTGCCACCTCCATTGCTTTCTTATCTTCATTAGCAAATCCAGTAAGCATTTTAGCTTGTAAGACCCCCGAGAAACCAATCAGAGGGAGGAAGCAGGTTACGACTAGACTCAGCTTCCAGCTAAAGTAGAATGCAATGATAAATGAGGCTCCAATGTTCGTCAGTGAGTTCACAATCATGCCAATCTGAGAGCCAGTAGCCTGAAACACACATGACACTTATATTCACGACGTATAAAGAAATGTAAATCTTTTGCTTGTCTGCCCCATTGTGAAAAATATATAGCCAGTGCATTAGAAAAGAAAAACAGAAACATTATTAAAATGTTGCTGCTTGTATGCAGAGCACTACAAATAATATAAAAGATTTCTTTTTTTTAAAGAAAAAACATTCCTGAAGATTGCCTTTTGGTCTTTTTGTTCATTTCTTTCTTTTAGTATTTTTTTTTTAACCAAAATGAAGTACATTAAAGCCTGTGTCTATACAAATGAGTCAGTTGCTGAACAACAGTTAGGTTTGCTCACCCCTTGCACCGTGGATGCATCAGTAGCCAGTCTGGTGGTAAGAGCCCCAGGGCTGTTTTTAGGCTCATCAAACCACCCGATCTCCTGCCTGAGCATTGCCTGAAAACCAGCCTTCCTCAACCTGCGTGTCAGTAGCTCTCCTGACTTCGCAAAGGCAAACCCCTTAAATGTATTCAAACATGTATTCAGCAAACATTACACAATTTCCCAATGACATTATAGTATACTGTATTATACATTTTAGACCTTTAGATTTTGAAATTCATACTAGTTACTAGGCAGTGTCCAGCCACACTGTTGTAAGATAGTTGTCCAGTAATTTGCTGTAAAAACATACTCAGAGGACTCAGTAAGGATAAAAAGATTAAATTAAATCATAGGCATGTAGAACCTTACTTGTAAGAAATGTGAAAAGAAGCTCACAATTCCTACAATAACAAACAGAATGCAAACTCCATTAATCTGCTGTCTCTGGTCATCCAGGTCTGTGACAGAAAATGTCTGCAGGGCAGAGAAGTAGTGTGAACTCGATTGCATATCCACATCAGAAGAATTTCTGTCCAAAGTGTTAAAATGCCTCTCACCCCTAGAACCTGACTGAACAAGAGGGCATAGATGGGGTTGACAGACCCATTTAAGGCAGCCCCAATAGATCCCAGGATCAGATATGGCCATTCAGGTTGATTATACTTCAGAATTCGTGTCAGTGGTGCAGATCCAGTCACCTCCTTTGCATTGTCCTCGTTTTTCTACACACAACATCAGCTTCACTAACAACATGAACTATGGTAACATAAAAACTTTTAGAAAAGTTAACACTGCTACCTTTGTTTTCTTGTTATCCATTCTGAAACTGCCAGAGTTAAATTTTTCCAGAGATATGTCATCACAGCAGTCCTTTGACCTTTGAGAGTGTGAACTAATTCGCAAGGATTCCCTGTTAGATATTTTCTAGATTAAACATATATATAATCCACTCCAAACAAAAATATATACTTCTAACTATTTGTACTTGAAATTTATGGGAAAAAAATATTCTGTACTATACCTTAATTTAGAAACAGAGCTTGCTCTATTAAAACAGGATATTGTCTCAGATCCATCTTGTTCAAGGATGCTGGTCTCAGATGCTGGTGTTTAAGAATGACAGTTACAAAGACTGTCAGAAAAAAAGCCACAAACTAAAGTACTAAATGTACCAAGCATCAAACTTATGGTCTACTCACTGTCATTTGTTTTGTAATTAGACGCATCACTTCCTTGGTTCTGAAGTGTAACAAGGGTGAAGAAGACCCCTTTCCTATCCAGTAGCTCACTGTGTGTGCCCCTTTCCACAGCACGTCCATGCTCAAAGCCCACAATCACATCAGCTTTACGTACTGTAGACAGGCGATGAGCAATAGTGACTGTGGTTCTGTCTGTGTGAGCCTGACAGATGTAAGTAAAAAAAAAGGTTTAGTATGTAATCATATGTCAGAAAAACATGGTGGAAGGTAAATACATGCAAACTATTTTTGCATATAAACTATATGTCAAAGTGAAAGTTTATAAAAAGCAGTGCTGAATATCACACTTCCTGCTGATTGAACGTGGTTTGGTTTGTTGGTCTCACCTTATCCAGAGCTTCCTGCACTACAGCCTCACTCTCATAATCCAGGGCTGAAGTAGCCATGTCCAGCAGAAGGATTCTGGACTTTCTGACCAGTGCTCGAGCCAGAGCAATCCTCTGCTTCTGCCCACCACTCATTTGGCCTCCACCCTCTCCAACCAGTGTATCAAATTTCTGTACAACGCAAGCACCATGTCATGAAAAACTGCTTTTGTATCACAAACTCTAATAAATGTGCACAATTGGGTAAAGAGGGAAGTAAACCAATGTAAATAGCAGTATAGAAAAGGCAAGAGAAATTGTGTGGGCTGACTGTTTATAATCCCATTCACTGTTCTACTGCAAGTTGTATTATTGTGAAATGTTATTTTCGCAGCTTTGTATACCTTGTGTATGTAGCCCTTGTGTTAAAATGTTAGGCCTGTTACTTACTTTACAGCTTTTACTTGCAGATTGGATAGTGCTTGGTCCCCATCTCACCTCACGACTCACTCTAGCGCCCTGTCCCACCTCACGTCTCACACCAGTTCACGTTTCACTCCAGCGCCTTGTCTCAACTGACATCCCACTCCAGCACCCTGTCTCACCTCACATCCCACTCCAGTACCCTGTCTCACCTCACATCCCACTCCAGCACCCTGTCTCACCTCACATCCCACTCCAGCACCCTGTCTCACCTCACATCCCACTCCAGCACCCTGTCTCACCTCATGTTTCACTCCAGCACCCTGTCTCACCTCACATCCCACTCCAGCACCCTGTCTCACCTCACATCCCACTCCAGCACCCTGTTGGAGTGCTGATCACCAGCACTGGCCCGAGATATGCACAGCATCACCTCCACCTGGACCTCATTCCTATATTCATTATCTTTTTTTGCCTAACCAAAGTTGACTTGTCTGCCCCTGACTGACACTATCCCTGTCTAACCTTGTTTGATTTGGACTTATCTGCTCTGCAATTGAGTCTCTCTGTTCAGTGACAGTTAAGCTGTTAACACAGTATAAATCTTTGCAACACTATATCTCACTGCTTTTTAGCATTAAGAATAAAAAAACTTAACAACTTTGAATCACGCATTTCTATTACACTGGAGATAAGAAGGTATGTACCTGTGGCAGAGCCATGATAAAGTTGTAAGCATTGGCCTCTTTGGAGGCCTGTATGATCTCCTCCATGGTGACTCCTGGTTGGCCGAAGCGAATGTTTTCCAAGATTGTGGTAGCGAAGAGAACCGGTTCCTGTTCCACGATGCCTATCAGTGAGCGAAGCCACTGGATATTCAGGCTTCTAATGTCATGGCCATCCAGAGTGACCTAAGAGTGGTGATGACTTAGATCAGCTTAGATCTTTCCCTAGATCTCACAATCACTTTATGTGAAATAGTTCACCCTTGTAACATAAGTATATAGTAGAGTCATATTATTTGGATGCACCAAACCTTTGTTGTTAATTACCATTCCTTGTTGGGGGTCATAAAATCTCTGAATGAGTTGGACAACTGTACTTTTTCCAGCTCCACTAGGTCCAACAAATGCAGTAGTCTCCCCTGATTTAACCACCAAGTTTAAATCATCCAAAATCTGCAACCAAAGAAAAATAACTGCAGTTTATGGTATGTAAACTATATTATATAATTTTACAAAATGAAGAAATATATAGAATTGCCTAACCTTTACTTCAGGTCTAGAGGGATAGCTGAACGTTACATTATGGAATTCAATGTCACCCTTCACTTTTTCTAACTTATGCCCTTCCTCTGAAAAACAATCAATTTTCGGTACCTGTGTGGATACAGGAATTAGTTAATAATCCTTCTGCATAGCCATAAAACTAAGGCACTCCTGACTTTATGAACACAATAATGATTTTCCTCCTGTCACTGTGAGCCTTACTCTGTCTATGGTGTCAAAGATGCTTTTAGCTGCAGCACGACCTGAAGCAAAGGCCTCTAGACATGGGGAAGCCTGGCCCAAGCTCATAGCTCCAATAAGGACGCCAAAGAACACCTGAAAATAAACCAAGTGATGAACTAAAATTCAAGCTGAAAATCAAAGAAGTCATGCATATGTTTGCAATGTTTTTAAATGTATTTAGAGCAAGCAGTAATAATATATGCAGTGAAACCCTCAATGTTAACACATATTCTTCATTCATTTGAATGCTATTAGCTGTCAATGTGTGTAATATATGAGTAAATTATATGTATCAATGAGGATTTCTCATACCTGGATGAGGGTTCCAGGTGTGAGCTCCTGGGTATCAATGACAAGTTTGGAACCATACCAGAATGCAAGGGCATAACAGAGAAAGATGATGCACCACAGATAACCCTGAAATGCCCCAGTGATCATCCCTTTCTTCACTCCCCAGGTTTGAGCCTCCTCAAGGTTCTTGTCATATCTGGAGAAACATTTCATTTCACATTACTGTGCTTATTGAAACAATTTATTATCTCACTAAGGAAGTTAGCACCTAGGTAATTACATGCTTTTCGAACTTAGCAGGGGTGCGCTTGAGGGTCAAATTAAAGCACGGCGATGGACATTAAATAGTACCTCTCTGTCTCTTTGTTCTCTCCTCCAAATGCTGCTACCGTTCTGATGGATGAGAGAACTTCATCGGCGATGGCTCCTGCTTTAGCATAGGCCTGCAGCTCACGCCCCGTCAGCCGTGCTACTGCCTGCACACATAGATTCTGTTATCCCCACCTAAACCTGCAATAACCTCCGAGGCAGGTCACTTCAAAGCACATCTGAGAGAAGTTGAGATGTTTATGAATGCTACAGTGGTTTAAAATGCTTATTAAAATATTGATGAGGAACCGTGACTGTTACACTCAGACTCTTTGGGATGAATATGTGCTGACCATAGCCATGAGTCCAGCGGCCAAGCCAATCAGTGGGCTCACTGCAATCACCACCAGTGTAAGCTTCCATCCTCCAACGAAGCCCACCAAGAAGCCAAAAATGAATGTGGAAAGCCTTTCAATGAAGCTGGCTACCTGGTCTGCTATTGCATTGTTGATTTTACTGATATCACTGATGACAGAAAGAAACATACAATTATGGTGGATAAAGGACACAGATTGTTTCATTTTAAAAAAGTTAAATACAACTGCAAAACAATTTAAAATTCACATTTCAGCTGTAATTTATTTAAATAATTTACTCAATCCTGGGGCAGAAATAAAATTAAATATTACTCAGATATTCTTGTGTTTAGCTCCCCAACAGAATTGCAGTCAAACCAGCCAATTTCCATGCACATGATCTTTCTAAAGTAGGTTTTTCTGATTCTTTGTGTCTGTCTTGCAGCTGCATAAACCCACAAAGCAATCTGGGGAAAAAAAGGGAGATGAAGTCAGTATTGGAAAAACATGATGTTTGCTTAAGAAGATTAAATTCCTGTGGCGTGTACAATAGAGATACTAAGAGCATAATATTTGTTTTCCATACCTGAAGGTAACTAAGAATTAACACTCCCAGTCCAATTCCAATATAGTAATAAGCAAACATTGTCATCTGTGCTTCAATGTTCACACTGTGTTAGAGAAAGCAGCATCTTTGATTGAGCAATTCGATATATTTAGCATAGAATAGGTACTGCTCCTAATTGTAAGCATTAAAATCCAGTCGGTTATACACCCACCCACAGTGCACAGTGCGATTATCTGCCATTTCCACTACTGAGCCATTAACCCAGGTGATGGTGTTATTGATGCAGGTTTTGTTGGGATCTGCCAGTTCCTGAACCTCCAGCTCATAGGCTACAAAGGTGTTGGTCATCATACCATAGACGAGCAGCATGAGAGGGGATGCAGCCCCGTGGACGAGCGCACAGAGACCTCCCACCACCATCATCACAACGTCAACCCATGTGGCAAAGCGGAACAGCTGAAAAAATCCTACTGCCAGCATTTTCTCTTTTCTTTTGTCACTCCCATTCCTTGAAGCAAAAATTATTAGTACTTTTTAATGTCAGGATTATTATGTACTGACCATAGTGACAGTCAGTATGAATTGTGCATATATTTAATGAAACAATACAGTCAGTATTTTTTGTTTATGTATATGCTCAGACTCAATACTCACATCGTTTCAGTGGCTGTAGTATAAAATGGAAAATGGTTAGTAGCATAAACACCTTAACCTAATGTAAATTTGAGATTTCAAGTGACTCTGACAGAGTAGCACATCTCATACTTTGCAGAAAACTCTCAATTCTTACCTTTGTTATCCTGATGTGTTTTCATGCTTTGATGTTCTGGGCTACGATAAGTGTCTTTCACGTTAATTTAGTGTGGTGTCTATCCAAAAACCAAGAATTCTTCTTCTTTTCCTTTGGTCTATGAGTTTTTTATTAAATTTTGGAGGTGCATCTTAAATTCATCACATTCTGCACACAATACACAATAATGACTATGAAGTTCTTTGAATGTTTTGCAAAAATATTACAATTATAAAATGTAAATACTTACTTAAGTATCAAGTATTAAGTAAATACTTCCCTTAGTATGTTGTTAAAGCGTGTGTGTATATAAGCGTATGTCTGTAACACGGTGCTTGTCGGTATTTATCGTTGTGTGGATGTGAGTATCGCTGTTACTGTATCGGTGTAAAACTAAAAATGAAACGTTTGTTTTTCCTCCCTTTTTTGTAGCCCTCCAGAGCGCTCCCATGACATAACATAGCCATTTAACAGGCATGAGTGGAAGACACTACGGGGTTGATTAACTGAAAACACTCGTGTACTGTTGGACTACAGAGATAATAACTTCTTGCTAGCAGTAACCACAAAGAGTATCAATTACACAATCGTTACATAAAAGGAATCATGAAGTTCACTCTTTTTTCTTAATGTTTGCCTTGTGTTCTCCAAATGATTTCTTTTGCAGTAGTCATATATTTATTGGAATAATGAAAAGTAGGTTATGGCAAAATATTGATGCATAAGATGCATATTGATGCATGAGCTTGTCTAAAGTTATTCATATTATTACGTAGGTTAAACATACATCTCGAGGAACAATGCTTTCAGCTACCCAGCAAACCACATCTTTTCATCCATAACCTTTTTATCAGCAATTTTAAATATGTTCATTCATTCAATGCTTTATTGTAATCCATTATGTACAGTAGTAATGATGAGCGGTGGAAGTGAAACAATGTTGCATGTACCTGATTTTTGAGTATCCTCACACGTTCCAAACAGTTTCTGCAGGGTTGTCATTATCTGCGAGTACAACGCGAGTGGTTTGTACTATCAGTGTCTAGTCCACGCCTTCATGGCTATCTGTCCCAGTATTAGACTGATAAGACATTACCTCCATCAAACCTTAGTCAAGGCGAAGGTCTTCAAAACTATGCTTTCATAATAGATGTTTAATTGAAGTGTTTAACTGTATTTCATGAAAATGAATGATAAAAATAATTGCCCCCTTTTGCGGTTGATGTATGTGTGTGCTTGCATTTAGAAAGGAATCAAGCTTATTCATGCTTGCTTCAAGCTTCTGGGTTTATTTATCAATTAAGTCAGTTTATCACATTAAATGAAATTGGTTGTGTGACCAAGGCTATATATAGGCTTTGACAAAAGGTACTGAAAGATGCATGTTTTAATGTTTCTGTAAAAAAAAAAAAAAAAAAAAAAACACTTCAAAAATACAATAAGTATTATGGTAGATATTTAATATTTAAAATTCATAAATTAGTTAACAGATAAAAAATGTAATGTAATTTAGTAATTTAGTAAGTTTTATCAATTCACCTAATAAAATTAGCAACAAATAAACTTTAGCATTATCTAGTAAGTTGTCTTGTGGTCATTCCATTTTGTGACAATTTATTAACTGACATTTGTCAGTTAATAACCAACGGAAGTTAATAACCAATTTAATACAGTTTCCAATACAGTTTCTTGGTATATCCTAATGCACTATATATAAGAATACTTAGTTACTGTGGGCCCAGACTATTGTAGAATATGTAAATGATATGAGAGCTTTAAACAATATCACTTTAGTTAACTTAATGTACTTTTAAAAATGAAATTGTTCCGATATAATCTAATGTAGTACATCATCTTGATTTTGCTTTTTAAAATTTTGATCACAAAACAAACAAAAAATTATATATATATATATAGTTTTGTATCTGTACTGTATACTATAAAATATAATACTGTGTCATATATATCATGCAATTTGTACAAACTACCCATTGATCTTTAACACTACATGTCATGGCATCTGTATTTTAGAAAAGAATAAATGGACTAAAAGATTGATAAAGTAAACCACTATTGCATTTGGATCCTCTCAGTCATGTCTACTGACCTTTTATTTAATACATGAACTCACCCACCCACATCCGAGTGGGGGGAGAGCATGTTCTTAATACAGAGACAGATACTGATCTCTCTGCTGTGATACACTGATGCCTTAAGGATTTTTTTCCACCATGAACTCTACACAGGAATGTTAAAAATGTATTGAAAAGTTGATTAAGGATTAAAATGTGTGTGAGATAACTCTGTCCAGGAACTTACTCAGACAAAGGGACACTCGGAGACAAATATTTGAAAGGAGTTCTTAGGTCAGTGCTCGCTAGGTGAATAACTTCGCAACGTAAATGAACTTAAGACTCACGTATTATCAGTTATTAATCAGTGACACAATTAAACTGATATGTAGGTACTTTTATTATTCCCAGTCATAAAACATGACGAGCATAAGCACATTTAAAAATACAGACCTGTAATTAGTCTGCTGAATGAAATATATACAGTATATGCATGCAATAAATGGACTTAATACTGCAAATATAGTATTAGATGATCATTAAATTTGAAACATAGGCTTTGTGAGCTGTTGTGAGCATCCCACAAGCCTTCTTCTTGAAAAGAAAACTTAATAACCAGTTTTAGGAATATTAATTAATTTAATGTAAAGAAACATTCACTGTAAGCCTCTGATGTAGCCTGTAATTACTAAATCCTCTAGGATTTGATAAAATCTATCACCTCTTTCTTTTTTAACTTTCAGGGTAAAATCTTGTCACATAATTCCACAAAACTGTAATCGGATCAGTAGGCTACACTCGTGTACACTGAACTGAGACAACAATCTCAGCTCGAAAATTTCATAAAATAGTTGTGTTTTTTACATTACTAAATGCCTTGTTGTACTGTGCAGCATTCTTTTTTTTTTATAATGAGCTTTATGGATAAGTGATATAGATCATAAAATAAATTATCTTATTTATTTGTTGATTGGCTCAGCTATGTTTACTAAAGGTTAAGTTGAAGTAAAGTGATATGATAACTTTGTACATATAGTTGTATGCTTGTTGTGTTACGCTTTCAATGAAAAACTTTTCAAGGCAATTAACAGAAATAATTCCTCTTACTGTACATCCTGCCAACGATGTTAATTGTTTCAGTTGCATTTTAATATGCATATGATCAAAAGTATGCATTGCTTTATAAAAACAATTCTAAATGTTTTCCTTCTGTCTTACAGGAATTGCTTTTATTTAACTTGAGTCTGGTGTTCTTATTCTATGCCTTGTGGTGGGTTTGTGAGCTGAAATGGGCGCCAAACATATCTGAGAAATATGTCTACATCACAGGATGTGATACAGTCTTTGGAAACCTCCTAGCTAAACACTTGGACACACTGGGCTTTTGCGTAATTGCTGGTTGCTACATGGAGAAGGAAGAAGATGAGCTGAAGAAGGTCTGCTCCTCTAGTTTCTCTACTGTCCAGTTAGATGTTACTGACAATAGCAGCATCAGCAAAGCAACAGACTTCCTTGGCACCACACAGATTCTCACACGCAATGTTGTATGTAAAATCCAGTCATTAAAAAATACAGTAATATGTTTGTATGTTTGTGTGTGTGTGTGTGTGGATGCTATAGGTCTATGGGCTGTAGAAAACAATGCAGGATTTTCTTTTCCATCAGTGCCCAATGACTGGCTGGTTATTGACGACTTCAAGCACATGATCAATGTTAAGTTAATCGTCATTAATTCGACATAGAGTGTCATTGCTGCGACTCTGAGTGTGCTGCCCTTAAGAGAGCTAAGGGCGGCGTGGTTAATGTGGCCAGTGTGTTTGGAAGGATAAGTCCATCTAGAGGGCTATACTCCATCTCAAAATATGGAGTGGAATCATTCAATGACAACCTGAGGTGAGCTTTTGTTTTCAAGTTCTGGTTTTATCAAAAGAAGCATTGCACTGACATGTGTTAATAGATAGCTGATAAAAACAGAGGTAAGAGCCCCAAAAATTATAGCCAGATATTGGAGTGATTGTTCAAAGGCAGGGCAAGTTTATTTGTATAGTACTTTTTATACACAATGGCAATTGTGATATTGAAACAAAATGTTTAAAGAGAAAAATAATGGTTTACAGAAATTAAGTTTAGAGATATAAAATATTGAGGTGAATGAAAATAAGAATAAATTAAATGTACAAGTTTGGGGCAAGAGGGAAGAGGGAGTTTTAGTAAATCTATTTTTAGAATAAAGAAAGAAAGAGGTCTAATTTTTTAAACAATAGTCTCCGTTTGATCTACATTATCCATGTTGCCATATCACACAAGTCAAGCACCTCTAATTTGGACATATTGTGATATTGGATGTCTGCAGGATAAACATGGCAGCATTTGGAGTTAAGGTTTTGTGTATTGAACCTGGATTCGTCAAAACGAACATGACTGACGTTAATGTTATTCAGAGTATTATTCAAAAACTATGGGACAGACTGCCTCAAGATGGATCGATGTAAGTTAAAGACTCATAATAGGCCTAATTCCCTTTGTTACTGTGCTTGGGTATGTATCTTGTGCTTGGTAATTTACTTCAGAGGATTATTCAGAGGATGTGAGCTACGCTTCGTAATTGTATCCAATCACCATGCAACAGGTTGAATATAATATGCTCACCACAAAAGATTCGAAAGGGACTGAATGAATGTGGTTGAGACTCATAGGGTTTATCATACGGTCATTAGGATGTGTTTACATTGGTTTTATGACACCTTCGATCTTTGAGTCAACTGCAGTATGCAGTCCCTGGCTGTATGCTCAGGAAGGGAGTGGGTCTGACCAAAGTTTAAAAACAGTTTATTTCTCATAATTACTTTAGCCTAATTGCTTGCATAATGTATAAGTTGCCATAAATTACTGTTTATGTCAGGGAGAACAGCTTTAGTCATGTAATGGTAACCATACACTTGAAGACTTTGTTAAAGACTTTTCCATCCTTTGTCATCTAAAAACTGTAGATTAATTTTGCACATCGGGATCTATACAAGAAGAGAAGCTGCTGAACAGAGGAGCAGAAACCTTTTGACAAGTTACCCTTGTGTGTGCATTGGTTTGTTCTTTAAAACACCAAAAAAGAACTGCAGTTTCTAAGGTCTCCATGTCTTAGGAATTTGTTTGCAACAGTAAAATAATTTGAAAAGTCATTTGGTGTAAGGTTAGCATAAAAGGCTAGATAACTATGCACTTTGGTGAATATCCGCAAATACACCAGATTCAATGTTCATGCACATACTAACCACCAGGTGGTGTACGTGGAATAGGTTAACCATTCTTCATGAACATGAATTGTCTGTGCTGTGCATACCACTGAACATTAACTGTGTGTACCTAAATACCCAAAATAACAAAACTAGAGATAGAAAGCCTTACTGGCCAAGTCTTCTCCAAGCTAAAATGCTGGCCTTTAGTATCTTACCATACCCTAGCTTGTCTTAATGATATAATACTTCCTGATGTTCTGTAGGTATCTGAAGAGGGTATCATCTTCAGTCTTGTACAGGGGAGAAATCAGTCACTTTGAGTCATGCTGGTAATGTTCAGCTAAATCCATCCTGACTTGAAGTATTTTGAAAATGATCTGCCTTTCAGGTAAGCACTTCAAATTTAGTATCGTCATGTGCGTTGGAAATGATAGCGGTTATTGCTGCTTCTTGGTAGATAAGGGTCTCCCTTAAAATTGATGATGTAAATAGAAGGTACATCTTTTTCTCTGGGTGTGATAGTGGGTTGGGTAACCTCATGGCACAGTAGCTTGATCATCAAGGTTTTCATGTAATCACGTGTCAAATGGAACCTGGTGCCTCCAGCCTGAGCAGCGCAACCTCCCCCAGGCTGAACACTGTTCTGCTCAATGTAACGGACAGGAAAAGCATCAGGAGCACGGTGGAGTTCGTGCATCATGAGGCCAGAGAGAGATGAGATGGACAGTTCAGGGGGAGGTACAGGGTGCCAGCATGAGTCAAGCACAGCGTAAAGATAAAATAGAGATACAGGCTTTTTGACGATCACGCGGCCCTTATATCAACTCATAAATCTACTCTTTTTTGTCTGAGTAAAAACAAAGCATTGAAGGACTATAGGGCTGATTGGATCTCTGACGATAATGACAACATTCCAGATTTTTTTTTTGAAGGTTCTCCACAATAGTTACTTTGTATTTGATTTGGAACTATAGGAATTACAATTTAAAGCCTCTGCAGTCATAAATGTCAATAAGATGTGGCTTTTAAGACATTGTGCAAATCTTACACATTTGCTGTAATTGTGTAGTAAATTAAACTCTCTGTTCCATAAGCTGTTTCGAGCTGATGGTTTGATCAGTTTTCATGACCACAGATGCCAATAGAGTTCTGTTTAGACTCTATGTAATAGTTTTAGTTATTCTTATTTAGACTGTAAACATTGTAAACAAGACTGTAAACTACACTTTAAATTTGTAACAGAGGCGTAGTTTGACATATTTGCACCACCATATTACATTTTGTGTTTTGTTGTTTATAGGTCTTTGAGGTTTGGTTAATAATGATGAATGGGCTTTCCCCACTGGTCCCACAGACTGGCTACAGACTTTAAGCAGAGTCTAGATGTTTGAACTGATAGATGTGATTCTGCACTTCCTGGCTGAACTGAAGAAGTCCAAAGGTAGGGATGTGAATGTATTTCGTATACTGGGCCAGCTTTCCTTCATCGGAGGAGGATACTGCTGTCCAAATGGGGTATGCAGGCATTCTCAGATGCACTGAGGTACGGTGTGCAGATATAATGCAAATGACTATTCTAAACAAAATGCAGAGGCAGAGATGTAAATAATAGCTAACCGTAGCCTGTCTGAGAGATAAAGTTGTCCCAGTGTGAGCATCCAGTAAATTCAAAGCTAATGTAATTGTTCAGGAGATAAATGAATGTTTCCTTCCTTCTGTATTATGCAAATGAACATTTCTGACATTTTCTTTCTGTCTTTTTATGTACTTTTTAATAGTTTATCTGCGAGATACATCTCATCTTCCTTGTGTTCCATGTTCTCTCTTTTTGTGTTCTGTTTCAAATTAGGAGACACATGCAGCATTTTGGTGTGAAAGTGAACGTTATAAAGCCTGGATTACATAAAATGGCCTTTAAAAATCCACTGCATATGTTATGTCATACTGTGTATGCCCTGTTTACAATATGTATGTCCTGTGTATGTCCTGAGTACAAAATGCTGTATCACAATTTTACCAGTAATAAGGTTATAATTACAATAAATTACAGTAAATAGGTTATATTCACAAGCTTTAAAAAACACCATTTACAAAATTGCACTAAACATAATACCAAACTAGTATAGCCAAAAGGTGTTAGAAAACAATACATTTATTTAATTTTCAGCAGCCTTTATCAGATTTCCAGTTGCTTTCAATGAACAAAATGGTTTTATCTTCCTTTCATTATTATACATAATTATACAATAATATAAGAATTTACTCCTTGTGTGTTTAATCAAATTAGCCATCAGAAAATGATTGGCATGGACCAAAAAATCAAATACAAATATATACTTCAGCTGTAAAAAAAATCCAATGAAAGTCCACTGAAATCATTCAGTTCAACACATAGGATGAAAAGTGAATAATATCAGTTGAGTTGAATTCACAAATTAAAAAAAGTAATTTCAAGTATCGCTGCAGATTCAGAATCTAAATCATTGCTATATGACGTCTTTGTTGAAATGTTTGCTCCTCTGCTTGGAATACTGGGCAAAGGTGAAAAACATTCTGTTCCATTTCATTTATGTGAATGACTGTTATTCTGACTGTTTCATTATCAGTCACTTTCTCCGTCATTACAGCTTTCCATACCAAAACCTGCAAGAACAATTTTGTTACATTTCAAGACTCAATGCCAGAAAACAAAGAGCACAATTGCCAGATATTTGCAGACTGAATTTTTTAAGGTCTTGTATTTGTAATGATTCTTTCTGGCTGCAAGAAAAGGCAACAATTATTTTGTTTGAATCTTTTGCTATCGAGTGTACTGGGATAAGTCTTCTGCAGCAAATGACAGTTTTATTTAATATTGACATATTTAATATTATAAAATTATTCAGTTGATTGCCAGTAGTAGACCAAACAGTGATGCTCTCTTTTGTTGTGTTGGTCAGTCCACAGATGAGGTATATAAATATGCAAGATATGATACATGTTCTTCATTACTGTGGAAAATATTGATAAAAAGTTACAGGCAAAGAAGCTGTAAAGTCCTTGCAATAAATCAGAGTTCAGTATGTCTTACTTACAGGTTTACCATTGTTCCTCGTCAATAATTTTCTAAGTATCTCTAAGAATAATATATTGCAAAATATTCTATCACCAGCAATATTACCAACAATTTATTTTTCAAATTTACAAATGTACAACATATCCATAACATTTACCATCAGCAGCATCAGTGCAAAGATATACATATAGTACATCACAATGATAAAAAAAAATCATAAACCATGAACTGGCATACAGAACAGCGGAAGGCATAGTCTAGACAGACTTTTTTCTGAGGGTTATACAAATGTAGTCTCCTCAAAATAATTGTTTCTTTTTTTATACACAGGCAGCATATAAAAATAAACTTTCTTTAAAGAGCGTTAGCATGTCTTTGTATTTCCTCTTTTATGTGGTGTTTGCGTGTGTGAGAGAGAGATAGCAGAACAGGGGGATGGTTATATGTCACTGTCCTCTTTGACCAGGTTGGCTGTGTCTTTGAAGGTGTCTTCTGTGGGGGAGTACATGCTGGGCTTCTCCTGCTTAATGGGCGTGGGCAGTGGAACAAAGGGGGCAGGCTGTTCTGAGGCTCCGCCCTCTGCACTCACAGCAGCCTGCTCATCCTGCATCTAAATTAAGACAACGACATTGAGGACGTTGTTTATCTGAACTGCTCTTTGGGGGTTTTAAGTCCCTCTTTTTGATCAAGCAGATGAAGATTTTATAGTTTAACAATGGTATATACATACACAGGTACATTTATTACCTCTGAGTATGTTGGGTTTTCAAATGTTGTACTTGGTTTCAATTTTCTTTTGAAGAAGGTCCACTTGGACTCCTGTAACATAAATGAGCAATAGAAAAACAACCCAACTCTGAACTCTAGTCTTGATATATTTAGTTCGCCGATCTGTTCTCACCTGTGTCTTCTCTGGAACACCTGGAAATCTTTTCACGTCCACTGCCTGCTGCTGTGCATGGTACATAGGATTCTCAAAGTTGTTCTTTGCCTGATCTCCACTTACATTTACAGTCACCTGTATATAGCAGCAAAACACCTTGCTCAATTGTTTCGGTTTGACAATGATGGGTCAGAACGTTTAATTAAAACTACAAAATGCATGAGGGTATCTGCGCTGTTTGGTTCACCTGTGTGGCCTGTATGACTGCAGGATCAGCTGATATGCCTGCAGCAGTTGAATAGAGAGGATTCTCAAAGGTAACCGGCTGCCTCCCTGAATCTGCAAAGTTCTCATCCTGACAGCAGGGGAAAATAATCAAAATAATCACATCCAGTTTCACACAGCCTAACCCTACCCTCTTTTTGGAAATATTTGATTACTTTGATCAAAGATGTATTCTGTAGATGAATACAAAGAAGATTACAAACTATTCCAGTTCCTTGAGATTAACCAGGTAATGGACAGCAAGTGTTTGCACTTGAAACATTAAAACTGGGGTTAAAAGTTTAACCAGGAATTTCACAGCTTGTACTTAAGCACCTTCATTTGCCCACAATGCATTTAAGGTCTACTTGGTGTTAAATTAAGACAGAGTGGTTAATGTTTACCATCTGCATGACTCTGTCAATGACTGACACTCTGACAGTCTGGGGCTCCAGGTCCATCGTGACATTGTCCCCTGAGCGGAAGGAGACACCATTTCCTGTGTCTCCTGACTTAACCAGGCTGCTCAGGCTGAAATGGAGAGCGAGAGATCACACAGAGCTCAGAAGTGCATTTAGCTCATACTTTAATATAAAAAGAAGGAACAATATTTTTTTTATAAGTGTGACAAATAATACTTTCTTTTCTTTTTTTCCCAGGCTAATCACCATGAAAGTTCATCTTAACAGGTAACGGCTCCTTCTGAACTTTTCCTCAGGCAAGGTTCTTAGAGAAGCTTCTTATAGCAGAAGATATTCATGTGTTGAGGGAAAAGGTATGATGGAGTACCTGGGAAGCTTGGGCAACGAGGGGATGAGTGAGCCAGTACGTCTGTAGTTGAGGAAAAGACCAGCGGCTAGAGCTCCACATAGCAGAATAATAATTACTGCCAACAACACAGCCACAGCTATGGGGGGGGGGAGAAAAGTCTAGTGAGCTGTTGTGTCTATTAACTTGTCTGCACATCAGGATTGCAGTCATTCTATTGCAAACGAAACGTTTGTTTGCCCTTTATGATGAAAAATTATGTTTCTCTAATATTTACAGAGAAAGTATGTTCCCACACAAGGTACACAAACGATGCAAACCAATAGCTAATGAATAGTGAATCATGTGTCCTGTAGCCCTTAAACCTTGAATATGCTAATAAGTGACTTTATTAATGTTTAAGAAACATAGTTCAAAGGGCACTGCATCGCTGATCTTGGGAAGAGAACACACTGCTGTCACCTGTTCCGGCTAGGGCTCCTCTGGATTTGCCCATTTCACAGTAGCTTCCAGAATAGCCATAAGGACACCTAGTTGGAGTAATGGATAGCAAAGTATAAAATCTTTCCCCTTTGTTATTTCAGTGTAGCATTTGCTGGAGTAAAAAAAGGTTTTGATAATACTGTTCAGTGTGCTCCTGTGTTCTGCAGTTAGACTCACTTGCACTTGGGCAGGCCAGCATCATCAGTATAGCATGTTCCTCCATTCATGCATCTGCAAGCCAGCGGCATGGTCACCTCTACCTCTATGGCTGCAAGGAGAAAAACCATTTACGACGTTAAACCTGCACTGCAGACACCTGCAAGATACAACACATTAAGAACTAGCAGTAAACAAAACTAGCAAGATTAAGAACTCCAGCAACAGCCGTTATACATGTGTCTGGTAAATGTGTATCTTGCCTGCATCACATTCGTTCTGGCTGTAGATGAGCATCGAGGAACCCTGTGGACAGGCGCAGGTGTATCCACCAGGCCGCAGCAGACAAAGGTGACTGCACACGTCCTTACAGCGGCTCGCCACTGAGACGCAAGCCCAGAGAGAATTACTGCACTGAGCAACTGTTACATAAACCCAAACCAATTAAAATCATTTGAGAAGGTAACATATGGTTTGTGTCAAACATTTGGTGGAAATCAATGTAGTGGCAAAAATATACATGACAAAGTGTACCATGTGTATCCCTTCCTATTTAACCAAGATAATCAGGGTGATCCTATATTGCAGTTTAATCACCAGTTGAATGCCTCTCACCTGAGTTGTTGTATCTGTGCTCCTGATAGATGCGAACTTGTGTCAGCCAGGGGTTTATGGTCAACACCTTCACTTTACCCCCTTTCCCAAACTTGTCAGCCTTCCATACCTCACCCTTGGCCTTTGTTGTCCAGTACACATGGCCCTCAAAGATGTCCAGACTGTAGGGGTTCCCAATATCTGTAAACAAGATCACTGCATTAACTAGAATATTTGACATAGACGTTTGCAATCTTCATGTATGAAAGAACTTTGAAGTCTGACCTCCAGACATAATGATCTTCCTGTCTGTTCCATCTGTCTTCATTGATTCAATAATGTTCTCTTTGGAGTCACACCAGTAAATCCTGTTGCTATTGAGATAGTCCACAGACAGTCCGGTAGGCCAGCCCAAATCCTCATCCAGCAGCACCTGTCTGTGTTGTCCATCCATCCATGCTGCCTCGATCTTAGGGTTCCTGCCCCAGTCAGTCCAGTACATCATACTAAGTGACAAAACAACAAACATGGAAGATTAAGAGGACTAACAAAGAACATCTTGTACAGTCACAGAATCCATACCCACATGCCAAACACTGTGTGAGGATGTTGCCCTATCACATAAATGCATAACAATTTCTTATGCAGTCACAAGGTATGGTTTATAGTAACAAAATAATGAAACTCATGAAGTTTGTTACCCAAGAGCTGGGTTGACGACTATTGCAGCTGGCTGGTCCAGATCAGAATGGATAAGCCACTTTCTATACCGCCCATCCAGTTTGGCCACTTCAATCCGATTGGTGCCAGCATCTGTCCAATAAATGTGTCTAAAATATAAAAGAATAACAATTTTAAGAAAATAAATAAAATGTAATAAAACTTAAAGAATATAAAAAAGACATAACAAGAGAAATGCATATATGTGAGAAACAACATTAACAGAAACTGGTTATGGTTATTATTCCAAAACAAAATGCCAAACTGAACACAGACAAAACACAAAAGACTTTAAAAAGTAAATTTATGTACCGTCCAACCCAGTCCACTGCAATGCCATCAGGGGAGGACAGGTATCTAAGACTGAGATCCATCTCTTTCACCGGATTATTGCCATGGTCATCAAATGTGGTCATATATGCCCTCTTTATGGAGCCAAACTCACCACCACGACCCAAAACTGTCCAGTACACAATGCCTGAGAACAGATAAGAATTTAATTATATACAATATGGCAAAGCCCATACAACATACAGTTTCACCGATTACATAAGCCAAGATCATGAAGGGATTTTATTAAGAAATTACTTCAAGTAACAGAAACTAACTGGACTGGGCTGAATAAATACTTCATCACAGAAAATGCTTGTCCTGTAGATGATGTATTTAAGCCTCATTGATGAACCGTGTCACTGAGTATGATGGTCTTACTGAGTGCCTGGCCCTCCGGGTCCCACAGATAGTCCAAAGCCTGGATGTGCTCAGCGTGGTCCACGTAGTCCGAGTACTGCTCAGACGACAGGTTATAGCGGCGGATGCGCACGTTGTCAGGCAGCAGCAACACCGGAGGATTGCCTGAGACAAAGAGACAAAACCTTCAGAACACCGAAACAAAACAAAAGTGTGAGAGAGACGGAGCAGTGAGACAAAACAAAGAAAGGGAGACGGAAAACAAAAAGTTAAAAAAGATGTGGAGGCTGAAAGGAAATTAAAGAGAGACAACAGGAGCGATTTGGTGGGGAGATAAAGAGAGAAGGTTAAACGTTGAGAACCCACCTTCTGCAGCGCACTCGATTCCATGCTGCGGTCCGACGGAGCGAAACCCATCAGCACATAGACATTCGTAACTGCCCTTAGTGTTCCTGCACAGCTGAGGGCAAGTGCCATAGATCTCACACTCATCCACATCTGAAGAGAGAGACACAGTCAACACCACAGGTTACACCTCAGGATACACCACAGTCAACACCACAGGTTACACCTCAGGATACACCACAG
>JAOYMR010000006.1:26109239-26120514 GCA_025802075.1 Tenebrosternarchus preto | reverse complement strand
ACAGGTTACACCTCAGGATACACCACAGTCAACACCACAGGTTACACCTCAGGATACACCACAGTCAACACCACAGGCTACACCACAGTACACCATGGCTAACAATCCTTTGTGTCGCAGTGTGAGGGAAAGTATTCGTCGTTATGAATACACTATATGGTCCCCGAGAGTACAAGTGATTTATCAGTCAACATTTGCTGTACTGTTAACTTGTGACAGTTCATGAAAGGGGTGGCTAATGTTTTAGAAATTTGCATTTAAAAACCATAAAAAATACAAAGCATCTGTTGACCATGAATATTTAAAGCTTCAATATTTAAACCAACTTGCCCTCTCTTCTTTGGTTCAATTTTAATTTGAAATAGCCCCAACTGGGTTATTCTACGCTCTCAGTGAGTCTGCATCTACCTTTTTATCATGAGAGTGGACTGGTTCACGTACCATCACAGGAGTTCCTGTCCCCCTCGCTGGCTTTGTAGCCTGGCCTGCAGGAGCAGATGAAGCCTCCTCCAACCAGCTCTGTGCAGTTATGTTCACACAGGTTTTCACTGCAAGAACGCCCACTGCCACTGTCTATCAAAGAGAAGGAAAGATGCAGATGTTCATTACACATAACGGGACTAACGGGACTGTTTACAGGTTGTTGGGCAGAGAAGCTAAGTTTTACTGATTAGAATACATTCTTGATTACAGAGCTGTTGTTAAAAGAGGCTTCAATCTTGAATGCATCAAGATACAGGAACCAAACTCTGCAGGATGGAGCAAGGGCGCCCACTAGTGTACACACTAAGCTCTCACAGGTCAGATATAAATAGCCCTGGTGCTCACAGGGATGCTTTCATGCTGACATAAAATGGATTCAAAATGGGTTCATGAACTGGGAGGGCAGGGTGAGAGAACCTGACGGAGTGCATACAGAGCCAGGGAGTGTTTGTTTTTGTGTGTGTAATTTTACGCACTGCAGCCCAGCTCGTCGGTCTGGTCTCCACAGTCATCGTAATCATCACAGGCGTACTGCAGAGGAACGCAATGCCGGTTCCCACACTTAAACTCATCAGGAGAGCAGGGTCCTGGAGTGGGAGTCACACCTGAAAGCGGAACAGAAAACCATGACAACCTATCACAGATATCTCCTCTGCTCTGCAGACTAAGAAGCTGGGCATGTATGAAATGTAGGAACAAATTTATTGAGTTCTAACACTCACGCCAAGAGAAGATCCCTGAGTATGTGCTTTTAAAGTGTTGGTCCTATTTATAACTTTTTAGCAGGTTTAGCAGTATAATAATGCATATTATTATTCATGGTCATGTAGTTAAATAATAAAACACAGAAATGAATTGAGGTTTTAATCAATCATATAAATGTGGCCCTTTGCTCGCACTCACAATACTCCTGTCTTTCGTCTGTTCCGTCTCCACAGTCGTCCACAGAGTTGCAGAGCTCGTGGTTATAGATACAGCGGTTGTTGTCACAGCGGAACCGGAAAGGAGGGTCGCAGGGGATGTCCACTGAGAAGACAAGGGGAACGGGGTGCACTGAAGTTATACTCGTAGCTTCAGTGTTTAGCATTTCCACTCCATGAGCAAAAGCATTAAATTGGCAGGCTGCTGGAGGCTCTCTTACAGCAGAGATGCAGCTCTTCGTCTGAGCCGTCCCCACAGTCGTTGTCCCCGTCACATCTCCAGTGCTGCTGGACACACACGTGGTTCTTACACTCGAACAGGAAGGGAGGGCAGTACGTTCCGTTCGGGTAACGGGTTGCTACAAAGGACAAGGATGCTGTGAGCACACACACACAGGCCGAGGGGAAGGAAGTAGCACTCTAATAATCAGACCAAAAACAGTGCTGTCATAACATTATTGAGGAATAGATGAAAAATCGCCTGAGGTGGGTTGTTTTTTTTTTTTTTTCTTAAAAAACAGGAGAGTGCTGTAATTACATATTAGTATAATTGTAAATCCAGCTGTATCTGTTTTGAGAAGGGGAGAAGAACTCACGGCAGGACATCTCATCAGTGAAGTCCAAGCAGTCGGGATTACCATCGCACTGGAAGCGTTCGGCAATGCAGTGACCACTGTCGCACTGGAAATATCCAGGGTGACAGGTGCGCAACTCTAAAACACAGTTAGAGCAAAGTTACACAGTTACACAGTAACAGCAAAGGAGCATTACAGCCTAATCCCTCAGCTGGGTTTCACCAGACAGTCACCCAACCATGCAGAGGTTTGAGTCTCAGCTGTGCCATTTGCCTTATTTCCAAGAGGATGTGAGAACGTTCACAGGACTGCATGACAAAGCAAGCAAACGTCTATGATGACTAAGCTGGAATAAGAGTCTGGACCTGTTAAAGACTCAGTGAACTATAGAGTTAACACCCACAAAATGAATTTCACACTACAGACCATTTCGTTATGTATCAATACTTATGAATTTAATTACCCAAACCGACTACAGAGTGTATTTTGTGGTGGATTTTGTATCATTACAACTGACCCTTTTATGGTAAATGTATTATCAATACTTGTGGCAATGATAACACCAACAATCAAAACCGTTCAAAAGTTCAAACGTAGCACAGTGAATCAGCAATAATTCTGTAACAAGTTATATGGCAAATAAGGCTAATTCGTCGTAGGCAAAAGATCGTTGTTCCTCAGTGGTGGAGAGGAAGGTTTGGGAGTGACGTAGCAACAGCTGTGTCTGCACACAGACAAAAGACTCTGCTCACCACAGTCCCTTTCATCAGAGTTATCCTCACAGTCGTTGTCATGGTCACACAGCCAGCGGTCAGGAATGCAGCGCAGGTTGTCACAGCGAAACTCGCTTTCTGTGCATGCTCGCGGGCCTGGCCACACACAAAGGAGTGTCAATCACAGAAGCACACACACACATATGCAAATTTTGCAGCAAGCATGCTTTCAGTCTCTGAGCTTGACTGAAGTAATCTGATCACTGCTCATTAGTTGCAGTCTGAGGCACATTTTCAGTGATTTTGTTGCTTCTCTTTATATCTATATTCTGCTTCCATGTCTTCTTGTCTTCAGAAAGCTACAGGTTATAAACTGAATTTCAAAATAAGGAAAAGACATATACACTCACACCTGGACCCCATGTACAATAGCAAAACTGCTCAGAACTGTTCTCAAACACAACATATTGATACTGACAAGGAATATGAATGGTTTTTTTTTTCCTGTATTAAAGGATTAAAGGGTAATCCGATGAGCACAGGTTGTTTTTAACAGCTCACTACAGAGCAGGCCTTCTGTTCATACGGCCATTTTTCTGAGGTGAGTTCATAGCTGAATTCATTAAGGGAGTAAGTCTTCACACAGCAATACGGCAGCTGCTTTGTGGGGGGAAGAGGCAAGTGCAGAAAAAAATCTGTGCTTTTTTTCAATGTACTATTCAACGATTTACCACAGGCATCGTCTGTTCTTTCAACCCATCTCAGCCTTCATGACACAGCCTGTTCTCTTCTTGTATGAATTCACAAGGGTAGGAACAGTAAGTAACTCTCTCTCTCTCTCTCTCTCTCTCTCTCTCTCTCCCCCTCTACTGTGTTTTACTATTCCTACCCGGTTTTTTTTTTCTGTCTCTCGCTACCCCTGCACACCTCACGCATCTTACCTCAAGCTTACAGAGACTATCAGGAGAGACAGCTAAACAGAATCTATCAGACCTCGCTGGAGGAGACACCTTTCAATGTGCTGATATATCAGTGCCAAATGTGAGCTAAAATCAAGCACTAGATCACGGAACAGAGTTGTTTGACCAACCACAGGCCATACAAGGTACTCACTGCAGTTACGTTCATCAGATCCGTCACCACAGTCATTGTCTCCGTCACATTTCCAACGCAGAGGGATGCACTGGTGGTTCTCACAGCGGAAATCTCCAGCCGGGTCACAGGTCAGCTCCTCTACACACACACACACACACACACACACACAATGCAAAGGTCAGATTTTAATTCACATTTACTCATGCAGACATATATCCAAACATGGCTGCACACAACATGCATATCCACATGAGCTATTAATTCATGAACTATATTTAATCAGATAAGCACATCCTCTTTGGCCATATCAGCATATTTACAAAAAAATAATAACTTGCACATATATTTTTAACATACTGCATGCCAAATAAGGCATATATAAAGATATTTTTACAAACTTAAAAAAGTTATTCATTGAATAATGACACAGACCAATATCTTTCATCTACTCCAGTTTGACTATGTAGGTCTGCACACGGACCTGACAAATGACACATTCTTTATCACTTTGTGGCATGCAGTTTAATAAAGAAATGATGATAACTGCAGCATTGATCTTTAAAGGGAGAGAGAGAACCCTGGATTTAATTACAGCTAGGATGTGATGGGAGTATCCCCACCCCTGACCAGTGAGTCATAACAGACACACCACCTAGGAAAGGAAAGAAGAGGAGAGGAGAGGAGAGGAGAGGAGACACAGGAAGAGACGAAAAGACACTGCCACACAGTCACACACACACACACACACATACACAAACCAAATACATACATACCCACAAAATACCACACACGCATTCATAAAAGACTGTTTTACATATACACACGCATGCGCACACACACGCACACAAACACACACACACACACACACACACAGATACATTCCAACAACATACCACACACATATGTAGAATTCTAGCGGTTCCCCACCTGGACAAAGTGGTGTATTCTGCATTCTTACACTTAGATATGGGAGATCTCTCCTCTGAGTGCAGGATGGCACTAATGGAGCAGCATGAGCTGATAAGACATGGGAGGACTGGGTCTTGTGTGTGTGTGTGTGTGTGTGTGTGTGTGTGTGTCTGTGTGTGTGTTTGTGTGGGTGTGAGGGGTTAAACCACAGGACACAGCTCATACTAGACTGACAGCTGGCATACATTCATAGTACTTATATAGTTATGCATGGCGACATGCACATAAATGCACATATACACACTCCCACTATATTGACTAACACACATAAGTCTACACTGGTGCCTAATGCTGATATAGCTGTATAGTCTCCCAGACACATACACAGATTCTCCCGCTCGTAAATCTAAGCTGCAGTCTCAGACTAGCAGAGGGGTTAAGGGGAGAGGGCAAAGAAGACTCATTCATCAGATCCAGTCAGGGTTCTTCTGCTAATGCACTATGGGAGTGTACAAGGATGAATAACCCCTCATCATCTCATCACCGCACATAGGAACACCACCATTTTTTATATAATCTGGGTTAACAGTGACACGTGCAGTTCATTATTTTGGCACCATGTTGGCATAATCTCAGCATAAGGTACCTGCTTAAGTGAAGAAAACTGTTTTATGCTGCCCTGCAGTGTCCAAAGGGCCCTCTCTAGATTTATCTCTTGGAAAATCACACCTATGGGAGAGGACAATAAAATTCCCCAGGAAGTGACCCTTGAATCTAGAGACTAACCCGTAAATCAGCTGTGACACTTTGTTTATTCTTACTTCTGCAGGAGGCCCCATAAATCTTCCAGCAGCAAGTCTTTCTCTCTACTAAGAGCCGGAGAGGCTGTTGAACAGAACGGTGAGTGCACTCACCACAGTTCTGCTCGTCACTGTTGTCCCTGCAGTCATTGCGTCCGTTGCACACAGCCCAGCGAGGAACGCAGCGGTAGTTTGTAACACAGTCGAACTCGGTGTGGTTATCGCATCGATACGCTGGACCCACTACAAACAGGTCATCAAATCAATCAGCAATGCACTGCAGTGTAAACTACGATGTGATGTATGCAAAAAGTGGAGGTGAGGCGCCTCTGTAAATATATTAGCCAGACATATGCGTGGGTTCAAAAGGGATTTGTTTTTTCTTTAAAGAAACCATAAAATGTAAAATCAGAGCATTGACTATGAGATGAACATGCACTAAAACTGTCTGTATCACATATAAAATCACATATAAAAGCTATTCCCAACCAAATCGACAAAACGGGAATGTTCACACTCACTGCACTCATCGATGGGCTCATCCGAGCCATCTCCACAGTCGTCGTCCACATCGCACTTCCAGCTCTGAGGGATGCAGCGGCCGTTCCGACACTTGAACTGTCCGGGCCGGCACGTCCTGCTGGAGCAGTGCGAGGGTTCCTCGTCGGAGGCATCGCCGCAGTCGTTCTCCCCATCACACTGCCACGCCTCCGGGATGCAGCGCTTGTTAGCGCACTGCCACTGGTGTGACTCACACTGGTGGGTGGCTGAGAGGCAACGAGCTCATCAGTTCTCTTGGAAAACTATTCACTGATGGAATATATTTTTAAATAATGATGTAAACTCATCTCTGTTATGACCTTTAGATGTTTTTTTTTGCAGTTTTCTTCAGTGTATGTTAACTTTTGTACATCAGTTATAGGATATTTGTCCATCACAAATTATAATAAAAAACTATATAATAATGAAACATCCAAACAGTATTTGCAGCATCCAAATCCCAGTAGTTTAAGGTTCTTCCGTACCACACAGCACAGTGTCCTCGTCGGAGGCATCAGGGCAGTCGTGGTGAGAGTTACACAAGAAATGAGGGCTGGTGCAGTTGCCATCGTTACACTGGAACTGCCCCAGCCTGCAGTGGCGTACAGGGCACGTAGAGGGCTCATCCGAACCGTCCCTGCAATCGCGCTGTCCATCACACTTCCACCAGATAGGGATACAGCTACACAGTGGACAGACAGGTCAAGGGACAATCAATCAAGTACAGACGTTAGTGAGCTCATGAAGAATACGGTTCCCCGGGAACAGAACTGAGGTTATACAGAAGAAGAGGTTTCAGAGGTTTCGGAGGTTCGAGGCAACCTCACCGTTCGATGTCGGCACATCTGTACTGCGTGCTGGAGCACATGGGTAAGCAGCGGGCTGAGCCTCCAATTTGCACAGTCAGGAAGTGGTCGGGGCACTCACAGGTGTAGCCCCGCCCACCAGCTTTCAGCAGACACAAGTGAGAGCAACCCCCGTTGTTCAGTCCACAGGGATTGGTTACTGCAAAAAGGCAGAGAAGGTGTTATCCCACATCTACCTACAGAAGATAAGCAGAGAACGAGGGTTTGGCCAGTCGCCTACCAAAAAAAAGGCACGTCTCCTCTTAAAAAAAAAAGAGCCTATCTAAATACTTCATGGTATCTGTCTTGGCAGTATACAGGTTTGATAAAAAGGATTGAGTTTCTTCTCTTCCTAAAGAGGGGAAGAAGAGACAACACTTGCTGCATTGTCTGTCTGTGTAAATATTGGCACCACCTTAAAACGGCTTAAGTAGCAGTTTAAAGGATGCGATAATGATCAGAGATAAGAGGTATAATAGCTCTAAGAGGATGCAAGCAAGCGGAAGGCCTTAAGATTACACTCCTCTTGCATTACTCTGTCCTGGGCTTACCTATGGGCTGGCGGTAGGGGTGACAAACATGGATGTCAAAGGGTCTGTGGGTGGTGTTGACAAGAGCCTGGCGCCCGGAGCCATTGTACTTATTGCCTTTCTCTACAGTGCGGGTGTTCCAGTCTGTCCAGTACACCGTCTCTTCAAACACAGTTACGGCAAACGGATGAGGAAGGACCCCGTCATATACAGTGTGGCGGTGACGGCCATCTAGATCAGTGTACCTGCGAACAGTAAACATGGCAGAGCTGAATTACAGATATTGAAAGAATTCTTCATTTTTCAAACACTGGCATCTATTTAATATGTCAAATGCTCTCCTAAGAATGGGAACTATTAAACACAGGCCAATGGTTAGAACAATGGATAGCCCAAGAAAAGCCAAAGAAAATGGTTTAGACATGGCCCATATATCTTGTAGAGCAGTCAGAAGCATCTCTTACTCGATGTAATTGAGGTGAGCATCAGCCCAGTAGAGCATGTCGTTGGTGTAGTCAATGGTAAGACCATTGGGCCACTCAATCTTAGTGGTTATTATTGCAGACTTGTTGTTACCATCCATACCAACACGACCTATGAAGGCTTTATCTCCCCAGTCGGTCCAGTACACATACCTGAAAACAAAACAGCATCAGTACCAAATCTTACCGCCCTAATCCACAGGAAAACAAGATACTACAAGATCCTATATAAATAATGCTGAAATATCAGTCACCCACCCGAACTTTGGATGCACTGCGATGGCTCTTGGATTCTCAAAGCAGTAGCTGTTATTAGCATCCACACAGTGGTCTGCCAGCTTCCTAACAAACCGCCCATCCAGCTCTGACACTTTTATGCAGTCCTGAAAACTGTCCACCCAGTAGAGCTTCCGCCCCACCCAGTCCACGGCCAGGCCCTCGCCGTGCGGCATGCCGTTCACCACCACCTCTCTGCCCGTGCCGTTGAAGAACATCCGTTCCACCACTCGCCGGCTCACGTCGATCCAGTACAGGCGCTTGTCGACGCGGTCGAAGTCCAGGGCCACCACGCTGCTGAGGCCCTGCAGGATGAGGGAGTAGGCCTCCCCGTCCGTGGACAGGTTTCGTAGGTAGTAGCGGTTGCTGAAGATCAGATAAGGGATGATGTTGCTGTTCTGCCTGCAGCTGCGGCCATCGGGCTCACGCAGGAAGCCCGGGGCGCACTTGCACACGTACGAGCCCAACGTGTTCTCGCACATCTGGCTGCACACGCTGGGCGTTTCCGAACACTCGTCCACGTCATCGCAGCTCTTCCTGTCTGACATGAGGCGGTAACCTGGGCGACAGGTGCAGGTGAAGCTGGTGGGGGTGTCGGTGCACTCGTGATCACAGTGGTGCATGGAGGGGTCTGTGCATTCGTTGATGCCTGAAGACAGAAGCATCAAAAGCATCATGACAGCAGGCCAGTAAAAATGTCCAATATAACCACAGCCAAATGACATTCATCACAGAAAAAAAAAGTATTGATCTACATGGTATTATCATTTTGTAAAGGCATACTGTATCATGATTAATTTAATGAAATGATTAATAAAGTAGGTTCTAGGAAGTGTGAGATTCATGGTCAACTGTCCTCTCGTGCAACTGCTCTGTCCTGTTGTGTGAACTGATTTGTTCCACTTACCGCAGCCTTTCTCATCGCTGTTGTCAACACAGTCGTTGCTATGGTCGCACACCTGGCTAGCCGGCACACAGTTCCCATTGTCGCAGCGGAAGTTCCCGGGCGGGCACGTCGGGGCCGGGGTCCTGCACAAGTGCTCCAGCTCGTCCGACTCGTCGCCACAGTCATTGTCGCCGTCGCACAGAAAGTCGCGCGAGACACAGCGGCCGTTCTGACACGTAAATTGGTGCTGCTGACACGGCTGGTAGTCGCAGCCCCTTTCATCACTGCTGTCGCCACAGTCGTTACGACGGTCACACCTACAGTGCCAAACGCATCCAATAGCATAACTTCCCTGCCAAGCTTTCCGTTGTATTTTGCCGTATTATATTTATGTGTAAATAGCCTAGCTTTCCTTCATCGTACACAATCATGTATTTATTCAAAGTTTAGTGCTTTTAATACAATGCATAACCAGCTCTACTGAACTTAGACAAGACGCTTTGTTAACGTGATCCTCTATTCCTCATGCGTGAAAGTAACCAGGAAACCGAAGGTCCAACCCGAAGGTGGAGCGGCAGCGCCTGACCTGTAGGAGCTGCGGATGCACAGGCCGTTGCCACAGGTGAACTCGCTAGCCGAGCAGGAGCGGCGCGTGCAGTTCTGGTGCTCGTCGTAAGCGTCTGTGCAGTCGGCGTCTCCGTCGCACACCCAGTCACGGGGGATACACCGCCTCTGCGGCGGTCGGTTGTTCACACAGGTGAACTCCAGAGGAGAGCAGCTTCGGTTAGCTGCACGTTACAAACAAACTATGTTAGAGGCAATGTTACATGGAACATACGTTCCTCTGAGCAAACGATTCAAATATTTACAAGCAAGCCTTCATGAAATTAATGTGCCTCCCCCATGCTAAAATGCCGCCAGTCTACATCTAAGACTGCCTTGTATTTTATAAACATTACAGCAAACTGTAGACTAAGAGAGTGGCTCTGGTGTACATTAAAGTATATTGCACTATAGCCAACTGTTTTGTTGTTCTGAAACTCTTCTATCTTCTTAATGTATTTCAACATTTAAGGTAATTTCACAGTGCAGGATCACTTTCATTTTTTCAGTTCCCAAATAATTGAACGTTGGTCTCCCAGTTTTTGGATCCTCAGCTCCAGCCTGAACATTGTAGGCACAAACACTGGATAGAGACCATACCAGATAGCTGTGATGCAGAGTGAGTCAGTCAGTAAAAATTGCCACAAAGCAACGAGTCAGGCAAATGAAATCAGGAATGTGGCCTCCTTACTCTGAGGCTCTAGCCTGCAGGCTCACATTAAAGATGTCCTCCTGAATACATACTGAACTATCTGGCTGGGCAACAAGAGGAGAGGAGAGGAGAGGAGAGGAGAGGAGAGGAGAGGAGAGGAAAAACAGGTGGGTGAAAGAACCAATAGAGAAAAAGAAAGAAGATAAGAGAAACTTACTCAGGGTAACAATACAGATAACAAACGGAGACATAAAGGGAGGGAAGAGATGAGAATGCTAATCAGGAGAGAAGAAACAGGAGAGGAAATGCTCACCACAGCTGTGCCTCTGGTCCTCATCACTCATGTCACCACAGTCATTGTCTCCATCGCAGATCCAGGAGGATGCAATGCATCTACCATCATCGCACTGGAACTGATCCGAGCTGCAGGTCCTCACCATGGTGGCTGTGGGGTTTAATGCACATCACCACAACCCGGGTCTGAACAATGAGCAGCATGAAACTGGAAGCGTCTCACGTTTTGTCAGTTTGGACCGAGATGAAGATCTCAGCCCATAACTTCATCTCGCCGTCTCATCCGGAAAAAGTCGGACAATGAAAATGTCAGTAAGGGTTTACATTTAGGAGCTTTAGAAAGTGAATTTTCTCTCTGAGAATAAGCTTTGGGGTGCTGCATTCCTAACTCTAGCTTTGTCTTGTAACAAAAGCCAGAGACGTGCATTTTCATTATCAGTGAACAAAAGAGAGGGGAGGTGCATATGAAGGAAACATTAGTGAGTGTCGACAGGGAAGAATGTGGCGGACAATAGGTGGCTCGACTGATCACAGGCCTAACACACACACACACACACACACACACACACACACACACACACACACACACACACAAACACACACACACGCACACACACACACACACACACACACACACACACACACACACACACACACACACACACACACACA
>JAOYMR010000006.1:26086309-26102640 GCA_025802075.1 Tenebrosternarchus preto | reverse complement strand
AGAGAGAGAGAGAGAGAGAGAGAGAGAGAGAGAGAGAGAGAGAGAGAGAGAGAGAGAGCGAGAGAGAGAGAGAGAGAAAGAGAGAGAGAAAGAGAGAGAGAGAGAGAGAGAGAGAGAGAGAGAGAGAGAAATAGTGGTATTTCATATGCATATATGCATCTCTTGCTAATCAATTGACCTCTTATAATGTTGTGAAATATATTTTGGATTAAAATACAGAGCATTTTCATGATGTTTTGGAAAATTTCACAACCATTTACAGCAATACTGTTACAAATTAAGAGTTTTTGTGAGTATTTGCTTCAACCCAAGCCTTGGCCTCTCCTGTTTATAAATGGACAAAGCTCGACAAAAAGCAGTGTTCAGTGTTCAGTGCCAGAGAAATGAACCTGTCCATTGACAATACAACAAAAGAACACTGATACCTCCCAACACAAAGTCCACCACCCTTCCAAGGCAGTGAAGACAAACCGGTAATGTGATACTGCATTTAAAGCCATTCCTTCCTGGTAACTGCCACATGGCTATCCCAGATAAGATGATTTACAGAGAAAGGCACAAATCAGTCAGGGTTGGGGAGGGTCTCATAAGGCAAAAAAAGACCACAGATAACAGATTCGTAATAATTTGTAATAACTGTCACTCACTCTCTCTGTAGTGCACTTTCAGCACTCTCAGTCCAGCCACGTTGTCACGCAGTACGACTCTGTTGGATCCTGAGGCTTTGTCCACGCGTTCAATCACCTCAAAGTCCCTGTCAGTGAAGTAGAGGTAGGGTCCATGCACAGCCACGCCCCAGGGGTGGGACAAACCAGGAACCACGGTGATGCGGTTCGTCCCATCCACATCTCCTTTCTCAATCTGTTTCGAGGTTTAGAACAGCAATAGAAGCATTCTAAATCAGACATGCTCAGATACATTATAAAGATGTAATGAGCAAAGACCATATCAAGAACAACAAAAATATAGTATATTAAATGCTGGCAGGAGTAGTTGTAGCTAACCAGTCCGGTCCCAGTGACGGCCCAGTAGAGTTTGTTCTCTTTAATGTCTATGGTAATAAACTCCACATGCTCCAGGTTGTTGGTGAAAAGAGTAGCTGAGTTAGAGCCGTCCATGTCAGCAGATGCGACCTTGGCTGGAATTCCACTCTCTGTGCCTTGGTCTGTCCAGTACATCTTACTGGAACACAGCACATGGTGCACACAATCCACAGACACTTATTAGCACAGTCTGCCTGAGACAACACCCAGAAAGATTTTTTTAAAATCATAATTGCATTCAGCACAGGTTTGGGATTGCACCCTTTGAACTGGAGACACGTGACTAAGAGAACATCACCACAGGCACTGACTCCTGGTAGTGCATCAGTGTACTAAGTTGGTGATTTAAGAGACTGTTGAGGCTCAGCATATCAGTGTTAGTGCTAATGCACAGTTAAACTGGGCCTTACCCACGTGCTGGGTCCACTGCTATGCCAATGGGGGTGCCGACACCAGTTGTAGTTCCATTGTTGGTGATGAGAGTCCTTCTATACTGCACATCTCCTTTTAACCTCAGCACCTAAACAGTTCCAAAAAATGATTAAACAGACACAATATATTATTTACAGATGTAATTATCTTTTGTTAGTCTCAACTATTTTTTGAGTTATTTGAAAAAAGCTAAATCCTACATTGGAAATCCTACATTACCTATAAATCCTAAACTGAATGGCTCTTGGATTAAATTGAGGTCTTAAATGTATGTTTGCTGGTAAGATGCCAAGACTATATCACCTCTATGGACTGTGAGGATGGGTTGGTGTAGTATAGATTTTGAGTCATCCAGTCAAGAGCCAGTCCCACGGGAGACCCCAAGATGGCTGCTGGGGCAAATTCAGTCCTGTTCATGCCATCTGACCTGACCTTGTGGATTTCTCCCTGTATAGGAAAATAAATCAACTTATGTAAGTTATTTAAATAAAAACAGCACATTATTTGAGGTAACACTTTCAATTATTTTGTAGACTCACAGGTGACATAAGGGTCAAGGGTAATTGGAGGTGTAAAGGTAAACCTCAATTCCAGCTAAATAAAGAAATAACTGTACACAGTATAATAAACTCAGGTTTGTGGTTAATGACAGAACTTATTTCTCATGCTTACAGGATGTTCAACCCAGTAGATCATCTGCTCAGCATCATCAAAGTCCACATCATATCCATTTTGCAGCCCAGCAACAGGTACCATGGCATCATTGCCCTTATCATCAGTGTTGAGGGAGATACCATAAATGATGCTGTCCCTAACAACCACCAGGAAGGGATCATTCACTGTAAGAGAGTATTAATAAGTACCATATCATACATCAGGTTTGACTTCAATAAAATATGCATCACTTGCAGTTTGTATTCACATATAGTGCCAGGGCTGTTCATGACTTAACATATACATCCCTAACATAATTCAGTGAATAAAGGCACCACTTAGGAACACTGGTGTGCAAGGCTTAAATGGCAGTGTGTGCTATCGGTTGCCAGAATTATGAAAGATTTCCACATGGTTGGTCTGTATTCAAAGGATTTGGTGAAAGCTCTCCCTGAAGTTTTGCTGTGTCATCAGAGATTAGGATCAGTGGGCATTCACTCATTCTACATTCAGGGTAATCATTCATCTCTTAGACACTGCTGACAAAAGTTGAAACCTGAGCATTGCCGGATGGTTGCCCCAAAGAGGACCCACTGGATTTAAGATTAAAGCTCTCTCGTCTGTGCTCAACCATAACCATAAGCTGAGCTAAGAGCTTTTCTGATTGTAAATATTTGCCCTCAGAGAAGGAGAGATCATGGGGCAAATTGAAAATGGGATGCTGTTGACAAGATGTGCTTCTCCTGAAATCCATAAATCCTCTGTCCCTCAAGACTACTCCATTCAGTCAGTAAAAAGGAGATTAACTAGAGTGAGGCCAAAGTGAAAGACACACCCATAAAGAGTGCAAAATAAAAAACAAAAACAAATAATATGTATTAGATACTTGTTTCCACACTATTTGAGAACTAGGCCATGCTGTACTTTGCATTGTTGTTTTCTCGGTTTTACACGTCATACCCCTAACACAGGTGAGCTGGTCTGCTGTCAGTATCCAGCCTGAAGGACAGGCACAGGAGTAAAACCTGGGGCCAGATGCACTCAGCAGGCAGATGTGGGTGCAGGGGTTCACTGCACACGGGTTAATCCCTGCAGTCAGAAGACACACATCAAAAAAGTACAAGGTTAGAAGCAAAAAACGCAGTATGACATACTTGCACATTTGCATTTGATGGTTATCCAGCTCATCCAGCTGTAGCATTTCATAACAAATTCCCAAATAGAAAACAATTTACTTACACAAAGGACCACTGCCCTTTAAACAAACATTAAAAGCAAATTACAAAAAGTAGGCTGTTGAAAATGCTGAGTCATACCTGCTGGCTGCCTGGCCGGGTGCACTGCCACCAGGCCCATAGGCTGGGGCAGGTTATACAGCATCACCGTCTGGTTCTCTCCATGCCACTTGTTGGCGCGAATCACACGGTTGACATATCTGTCGGTCCAATACACAAAATCCTCAAAAATGGTAATTGCGTGGGGATGTTGCAGTACCTTTTTATTGAGAAACAAGAGGTGAATTTTATTCACATGGGTTAAGAGCACAAATCAATACACATGAGTAAATAACACAAAATAATCTCTCACCAGATCACTGGCCAGAACTTGTTTCCTGTTGTTCCCATTGTAATCGCAATAGTCGATGAAATCCAGGTAAGCATCAGCGAAATAGAGAAGGCTGTTGGGATAGTCTATGGTCAGGCCGTTGGGCCAGTAGAGCTTGTTGCTGATGATGGTGGTCCTCATCTTTCCGTCCATGCTGGCTCTCTCAATGCGAGGGTTTCTCCCCCAGTCCGTCCAAAACATGAGATGAACGCTAAGACCCACAGAAGAATTAGCTTTTAGCTTTTCATTCTTTTTAAGGAGACCTATCATGCTTTTCTGTTTTTTTTCCCTTTCCTTCAGTGTTTAGTGTATAGCTTGTTGTATATGTAAATACAAAGTTACAAAGCCCAGATTACGTGGTAGAGTGAGTAAATCTCACGATAGTAAATATAATGACAAACATGACATATCAGCAAAATAGGTCCCCTTTAAGTGCTAATGTAGCATAGCACACAATAATTTGTAAACGTAATTTTTTACATTGTACACACTACATTCCAAAATACGAAGTGTTTTCCTCCCTTTTAACAGCACAAATACGCTGCCAAAGCAGTTTGTAAAATCATTGTACCTGTATATAAAAGAGCTTACCCATTCCTGGGGTCCAGCACAAGACCTCTGGGGTTGGTGACATTCTCACTGATGAGCACTGTCCTATGGGAACCATCCAGTTTGGACACTTCTATGGTCTCCAAGACATAGTCTGTCCAGTACAGGTTTCGACCTACCCAGTCAACTGCAAGACTCTCTGTGACTGTCACACCACTATCAAAGATCTGTAAGTGTACAGAGAGGTCAACGGATGTACTAGTTGTGTTGTGGGACAATGCAAGAACTCTTCCAATAACTATATCTACATATAGTTTGTTTGTTTGTGTCAATATCCTGAAGCTTTTTTTTTAAGTATTCAAACTCCTGCAGAAGTACTCCTGAATCCTTACCACTGTCCTGTCACTGCCATTCTTATGTGCACTCCATATTCGATCCTGGGTGGTGTCAGACCAGTACACACGGTCCGTTACAGAATCGAAATCAACCGCCACAATGTTGCGTCCATCCCTGACGAGGGAGCGCACCATGTTCGGCTGTGAGATGATGTCATCAGATATAATCTGATTACGACTGGCCACCAGCAGAACAGCCTCTCGAGATCCTGTCAGATTGGGAAAAGCACATCTGTTATACAAAGAATCACAAAGGCACATTTTTCGACATCCTTGCTATCAGCCCGGGTGTTACAACAAGCAAACGACAATGAATGTGCCTCACAGAAGCACAAAAAGGAGCTCTGTGGTAAAATATTGTTGAGAAAAAAAGAGAAAGGATATCAAATGACAGCATCTTTCAGCAGGTTATCTCTCTGGTGGATGGGTCCATGTTAGTGGGAGAAGCTTATAAACAACTCTTTGTCTGGTGATTAAGACCTAATTACCCCATGTGAAAGTTTTTGACTGACATATATGTTATTTGTCTTATCTGTAGTAATCAGATCAGAGGGCAGGGAGCAGGAGGGAGCAGGAGGGAGCAGGTCCACTCAGATTAAGCATGGCTCCACTCCACTAATATCTGCCCTGCCAGAAATTGCATAAGCTCTGCTTATATGTAACCGATTTTAACAGTGAAATATTTCTCTTTTCTTTTCTGTATTGCTTAGATGATCACACTTGCTTAGATATGCACACACACATATGCATGCACACACACTTAAGCACGTGCACCACACACACACACACACGCACACACACACCTGAGACCTTGCACGTTCGTCCATCTGCCTCAAGCATGTATCCATCCTCACAGTGACAACGGAAGGAACCTCTCTCGTTGAAACAATGCTGGCTACACAGGCCAGGAGGGTTACACTCATCTATGTCCTCACACGTCTTTGAGTCGTTGCTCAGCTGATAGCCAACTGGACATGTGCACTGAGCCCCAAATGGACCCTGGATGCATCCATGAGTGCAGCCTGCATTGTTCTCTGAACAACTCTCCTGATCTAAAGCAGAGGACATAAAAAACACAATTCTTGAACATAAGTGCTACTTATAATAGTAGTATATAATTTTGTTCCTTTTTAAGGACATTTTCTATATTATGGATAGTCTGTTAAAATGCCAGCTAATATAGTTATACTGTCATGCTGCCTAACCCAGAAGACTCCAAGTCCCAGCATGCAACACCCAGATCCGCCTCATCTCATTATTGACGACACCTCTTCCCTGTTTGACGTTTCCTTTATATACCACATACCTACCTCCCTTTTATTGCCTCCCTTATTGCCCAAACTTGTGTAAGCATGCCAAGCGTTCTACTCTTATTCTGTTTATCCTGGTCTGATCTGGTTTGTTCTGGTTTTTTACATTTTTGTCTAGCCCTCTGGATTTGTTTGCCTGGTTCTTCTGCCTTCCTGTATTTTTGACCCTGGACTCCCTAGTGATTCTGGATTCTCTTTTGTATGTGCTGGTTTTGACCCTTTCTGTTTGCGTTTTCTCATTAAAATTGTGAGTGAAGGTCTACACATGCCCACTCTGTGCCACTGTGTCAATGTGCCAATGCCAGTTAATACAGTTATACAAAGTTTCATATTACATTCATGGTACAATATCATTTAGTGTTCGACAATGTACTAGACTTATTTCACTGTGTAGGTTTAATAACACTCTGTGTAAAATCAGAGAGGTAGTGAGTACAGTGAGAGTAAATCAGTGCTACATGCAGAGGACTGTGAGAGACTGAAGATTTGGCCTACCTGGTAAAGGCTCATCTGAGAGCAGTGAAGGGTGCATGGAAAAGGGAAATCAGAGATCACTTTAAAAGTAATTACTAGATCACAGCCACACATGCAGGATTCGAAACACTTGAAGTTTTTCAAAGGCATAATTCAAACCCATATACTATGTAACACAGGGAGTAATACCAGATCTACCAGATCACAAAAAAACTAACATTAATTACAATGATTTCAGAGTTCAGAATTTTACCAAACAATACAAAAATCATACTAAAAACAATTCAAAATCATTCAGAAATAAAAGTACATCAAGTAATTCCATTAATCAGACTATCAAGAAGCTTGATTTAATTCCATCAGTAAGAAATATGTGATTCAAAAGCTTCAAATGAATTGAGAGAATGCTGATTGCTGTTTGTTAGCTTATACTTTTGGGAGTGTCGCTTAAAGCTGTATACATAACTGCTCATTACAATAAATGAAGGTGATGTAGATTTGATAAACAGTAAAACAATATATCTGTGCCTAGAACTGCATGTTTTTTCACTTTGCTGACAGAAGTTGTACCTTTAACCAGTTTTTCAGTGCAGGCTGGTTGTAGTACACACCTGAGTCTTTCCATAGAGCAAGACTAAAGTTATTCTGCAAGCCATTGGATGATTGACTTACTGCAGAGGGGAGACTCGTCTGCTCCATTTGGGCAGTCGGGCGTATTGTCACACACTCTGCTCAGGTTGACACACACGCTGTGTCCCGGGCACTGCCACTGCCAGCTAGGGCAGCGGAACGGAGGAGTGGGGCAGTCACGCTCATCACTGCCATCCCTGCAGTCATTGTCTCCATCGCACAGCCAGCTGCGGAAGACGCAGTTGCCGTTATCACAGCGGAAGAGCGCGGTGGGGCAGGTGCGCGGAGGGCAGGCGTGGTGCTCGTCCGAGCCATCCTCGCAGTCCGGGTGGCCGTCGCACTCCCAAGCGGCCGGGACGCAGCTTCCGTCAGACTGGCACTGGAACTCACTCTCGTGGTGGCACATGCCGGGTGGCCTGGTGGCTACATGGGGAAAGCACACAGCAGATTTTTTTTTTTATTAAAGCTGAAATTGAAGGTGGATACTTCATAGCATTTTAATTGTCAGGATTTTAGGATTTTGTGGAATGTAAAGGAATTACACCAGAATGAATCACAAAACAAACTGCACTCACGACAGCCAGATTCATCAGAGCGATCTGTGCAGTCAAAAACCCCATCACAGCGGTAGTAGGCGTTCACACACTGGTGTCCATTGGCACACTTGAACTCATAGCCAGTGCAGTTGTATACTGCAGCACAGTATTGCATTCACAAAGACAAAAACATGTAATAATTCATTAATAAAAACACAGTATTAAAGAGAGTGAGCTTTGTTTAAATAAGCAATCCAGTTTGTTTGGCTACATTGCACTTTCAGGAGCTTCAGGAGAAAAAAGACTCTTACCACAGCCCTGTTCATCAGCACCATCTACACAGTCTCTGTCTCCATCACACACATAGGCTGGGTCAATACAGCGGTGGTCAGGGCACTGGAACTGACCTGGGTAGCACGTCCCTATAGCATCTAACAATCAACCAAGTATACAACAATCAGGAAAGTGGATGCTCTGGTAAACATCGTGTATGAACACAGCAGAACTTCCAGAAGGTTCTTACCACAGTTGAGTTCATCGGAGCCGTCGCCGCAATCGTTATCGGTGTCACACAGCCAGGTGAGCGGGATGCAGCGGTGGTTGGCACAGCTGAACTGGTCGGCCTGGCACGTGCCAGGAACCTGAGTAGGACACTCTCTCTCATCACTGGCATCAAAACAGTCGTTGTAGCCGTCACAGCGCCAGCTCATGGGAACACACTGGTGGCTGGAACAGGTGAAGGCGCTGGAGGAGCAGGTGTTGTCTGAATGACAGTAAAAAAAAGCCAAGTTGAGGGTCAGCTTTCATGTTATTAATCCCAGGAACAAGTAAATACTGAGGGAAAGGGCTCTTGGCCTACATTTCACTGTACAGAAAACTGGCAATATCAGGTATAAATGTATTACTGTTAGCTCCACAATTGGCCTCGTCACTGTTGTCATGGCAGTCATCCATGCCATCACACCGGTAACTTTGAGGGACACATCTCCCATTAGAGCAGGAGAACGAGTTGGAGCCGCACTGCAGCGTAGGCGGCTCATTGGACGGATCCTCGAGACATGTCAGCTGATTGGGCGACAGCTTCATTCCATAAGGGCAACCACACACGCGCTGGGAGTAAGGAGCAGGGAAACAGAAGTGACTGCAGTCTCCATTAGGGTTTGAAGGTCTGTTACAGAAGTTAGAACCTGGTGGAGAGAAACCACAGTGAAGATGTGTGACAGATGAATATGATGTGACACAGGGGTGGTCAGACCTTCTCAAAAACTAAAAATGTTAAATGTGAATTTGTAGGTTTACCAATGTCATAGACTGTAAGCTCATCCATACCAGTTACATTTTACTAATAAAATGTAAATAAATGTTAAACGTCAATAAATTATCATAGTTCATCTTTAAAAGTTAACTGTTCCTTACTTTTTACAAGTTGAATTCATTGATTGAATTGAGAAAGAGGGAGTGAACATGTGTGTGTGTGTGTGTGTGTAAGAGAGAGAGAGAGAGAGAGAGAGAGAGAGACAGAGACAGAGACAGAGAGAGAGCGGGTAGATGGATGAAAGCTCTCCTCACCAGTCTGCAAGTCAGCGTTGAAAGATTTGACATGCATAATGTGGCTGATCCCCCGTCTGATAGTCACCATGTCTCCTCCGTCTGTTTTCCGCACACGGACAATCCCCCCTAGACGCCAGTCAGTGAAGTACGCAAAACCTACAACAGGCACATACATCAATCTCAGATTTTACCCTCTGATCCCAGATTCTTTCTCCCTGTAAGTCACATGGTGCCACAACATTTAAGGATGCAAACACATACACTGTCATAAGAATTTAGCAAAACTACAATGTTTAGGGAATATTTTTAATAGTAATGATGCACATCTTTTAGTCATAAAATAATTAAACTTATTATCTCACTGTAATCATATTAATTACTGGAAAATCATTTTTATTATAATATTTATACTCGTGCTATCTTTTGATAATATAATTATGATTGTGAAAATGATTCTGAGAATTATAACACACCTCCAAAAATAGTAAGTCCAAATGGATGAGAAATTTGCGTGATCCGATCCAATGACAATCTGTTCTGGCCATCAAAATTACTGTGCTCAATCTTATCAAAGAAAGCATCAACCCAGTATAAACGCATGGAACTGAGGAGAAGAGCCAGATACACAGAGAGAGGGGTAGCTTTGGGATAAAGTTCAAAGAAATAGGATTATAACAGATCATGTTTCTAAGGAGATTAGCTATCGTTAAGAGGAACAAACAATAAATGTCCAACAGGCTACACGGTAAAAATGCAAGGCCCTAAAGGTCAGGAAGTAACTGTTCTTTTATTAACCAAAATAACAAGGGCCTTTGTCTGTTTGTTGCATTTTGAGCATGTCTGACTGGAGCATGGTAATGGTTTAATGACTTGGCTCACCTCCAGTCAATGGCAAGACCATTAGGCCAGCCAAGAGTGGTGTTTACAATTGACTGGGCATGTGACCCATCACACCAGGACCTCATAATCTTCGCTGGACGGTACCAGTCAGTCCAGAAAATAAAACTGGCAAAAGCACACACACATAGAAGCAAACATGAACACACACAGACCTAAACCTCAAATCACATTTCAGTCCTTGTGCCCTTCCATTATTTAACTCCTCCACCATGTGAGAACGACAATATGTATGTAGGGATGATTTTTTAGAACTGTTGGCTATTTGTTTTTTTTTTAAGCTAAGAGGTTTTGACAGTTCACTCAAAAACTCTGCAGGGTTTTCTCTCTTAAGCCAAGTTCTTAGTAGAAACTACAATACTAGCCTTCATGCAGTGCTAATCTCGCCTCTTGGGTCCTGAGACCTTATGATTTTGAAGCCATTGGAAATGTCCCACTACAAGTGCATAAAGAGTCCCTTTATCTGCTTCTGGTTCAAAGTAGAACCAATCTATGAATGGGCGGGCACCTCCTGCATTATGGTAGGTGTGACTGGATACAAATGGCCAGAAAAACAGAGCCAAGGTGAACATGAGTCCCCTTGAGCCTTGTTCCTGGCTCTGACTTGCACACAGAATTGTGTTTTTCCAGTTGACATTCGAACACGGTTTCTGACCTGAGGTCACAATACTTAATTTCTCATAAGATGAACTTTGCGATTACAAATTAAGATAAATTATTTTTTTTTTTATAATGGACAGATGATACCACCAGTCCTAACTTCCAGCAAGCTAAACCCATCATGATGCATTTAAACTCACCCGATCATTGGATGTACCACTATAGATCTGGGGTTGTTCAGGTTACGTACAATGGCTCTTCGGGATTTGTCTGCTACTTTCATGACTGATATACTCCTGTAGCGTGGGTCAGTCCAATACAGGTTCCTTGATATCCAATCATAAGCCAGGTCTTCTACACCATCGACCCGATTGGCTGCAAGTACCTCCCTCTCTTTTGGGATCAAAGAGGATTAATTTATATGCAAATGGTAAAACATTAATATATAGAGGATAAGTATATATGCATGAGCATATTTCACATAGTAACTTCAAAAGCTCTCCACTCCCTTCTGTTAAGATCTGTTTATAATCTGGCTGAATGCTTTATTTTAATTCTGCAGGATCACGAGCTAAATGCCATGCAAAAATATAACAGAGTAAGTATAAAAGTAAAATGTTTCCTAACGTGACGCTAATTATAAGAGAATATTTATCGACAACACTGGAAAACGTGGCAAATCTAGAAGTTTAAGGCATTTTCTAAAAGTGCACCAGAATTTTCCATAGTACAGAAAATGAATTTGTAACATCAGGAAGGCTAATACAATGGTTACAGGATGTTTATTTTGTATTCAGAAATCATTAATAAGCTAAAACTGGAAATTTTGCGGTGGCTGGGGTATTTTGAACCCACACTGAGGTCGCTTACCGGTTCCATCCACTTTCTGTTTGTAGATAATGTCCTTGGCCGTGTCAGAGAAAAAGATCGAATCATCCTCTGCACTGAAGTCCACTCCTACAAAGTAGGATGGTGTGCCAGTGATGGGGAGAATAACATCTTCCTGAGTTGAGAGGTTAAAGGGGATGCCTCTCACTGCCAGCTGACTGGAGAACAGCAAAAACTGCCTCACAGCTGCAAGACAAGGTGCAGAGCAAGGCATGTGAAAAGTGCTAGAATGAAAACCGCTTGAGGCTACATCTGAACTTTGTTTTAGTCCCTCCCCCCAGACACTAATCTTGCTGTACAAACCAAGTCAGTGAGGTTGAAGACCCTGGAAATAGTTTCATCACCAATTCATGTGCGCAAATGACATTTGCTGCTAAATGTATAATTAAATTGAACATTAGCTTTCCTTTCTTAGATGATTTGGAGGAGCAGGTGGCCTTTCTCTTACCCACACATCTCCTGCCATCGGTGTGCAGGTCATAACCAAGGCGGCACCGGCAGCGGTACCCTAGGCCATCGTTATCAGTCCTGTGACTCAGCACACAGATCTGTTCACAACCTCCTTTATCTGTCCCACAGGGGTTACTTACTGTTGTCAACACACACACACACAAACACACACACACACACACACACATTAAACTGAAAACTATAACATATCTATTGGATCCCAATGTGTGTGGAACAACACTTAAAAAAACATGATCACAGCCAGATTCATTCTGGGTTGAAACTCTCACATAAAGACTCACATAAAAGACCACAAGGCCACTTTATAATAACATAACATTATATGAGTTAATATTCAGTGGGTTAGACATATCTGTTTTTGTGATAATGCCTGTTATAAAGAAACACTGTACAATAAAATTGAATTGAATTAATTGGCTTTACCATAGGGCTGCCTGAAGGCGTGGACCACAGCCACACCATATGGAGTCTGTGAGGTTGAATAGAGCACTTGCGGGCTGCTGTCACTGAACTTGTTAACTTTCATGACAGCCATCTTGGTCCAGTCAGTGTAGTAGACATTATGTTCAAACAGATCGATGCCAAATGGGTGAGGGATCACCGAACCTCCATGCACCACTGTTTTCCTTTAAAGCAATCAGACGATGGATTTATTTACTTAACTTGGGGTTAGAATCGGTAGCTGGCCACTGAATATTTTGATTTATTAGGTTCTATTGTGAAAGACTTTCTGAAAGCTTAGGTATGGAAATAAATCCTTGTTTAATTAGGTCTAAATATTAGCACTTAACCAGAGGTGATGGCAAGCTGAAACACAGCAGTTAGCCAAACGAAGATGCAGGTGGAATTAGACCACATGCATGCATACCTATTCAGGCCATCATATGTGGTGGTTTCTATGTAGTCGTAGCGGGTGTCCACCCAGTACACCCTCTTGGCCACAATGTCCAGTGTGATTCCAGCAGGCCAGCCAAGTTTGGACCTGATGATACCATAGCGGTTGGTCCCATCCATGTAGGCCCTCTCCAGACCCGGCTCCCCATTCAGAGGGTCCCAGTCAGAAAAGAAAAGATATCTAAAACAAAACATAATATAAATATTATATGTTATTCCTTTCCTTATTCAGTATATAAAAGACATTTATAGAAAGAATTAAAATGGAAACATCTAAACTACACAACCACATTACAGTACTAAAAAATGGGGGGTCCTTGTGTGAACTGTGGACATGAGCCCTAAGCACTAGCTGGAGATTTTTCCAGAAAAGAAACTCATTTGTGAGTCAGAATCCAAGACACAAAGTGCTAGTTATGCTTAAACTTTAATTTTTTAAAGAATCAGTTTACTGATAAGACCCTCAGAAAGGCATAACGCATTAGAAATCAATACCTTAAACCCTTTTATCAAACGCACTGTTCTTGAGTACATTGTCACTTCCTAATTTAGCAGGATCTATCTGGCCCTGATTCCATATTGGGTTGCAGTGCATCTCCCCTTTTCTTATTACTCCCAGCTAATCCTTTACAGCAGTATAGTATATGGCTGTTCCACTTTAATTACTTTGTCCTGTTTGAAAAGAGACAGGATGATAGAGGAAGTGCCAATGGAGGATGCCCTTATAAGCTGATCTGAGGTCAGTTTTGTGGTTTCTCTTACAATACCTAGGGTTAGAATTATAGAGTCACTGCACAGTGATGATTAAAGTCCATGTCTACACTTCAACACTGTAATCGATCATTCAACATTTTGTGGTCCTAAATAAGTAAAAAAGAAAAAAAAAATATTAATAGAAGAATTTTTAAGTGGGTTCTCACTGTTCAAGCTGTTTCCCAGTCACCCTACATCATCAAACATGTGATCACATCTGACTCTTCTCCACACAACTGCATCATTTACCATTATTCACCCTGCCAACTTATCTGTTTGTGTGATTTACCAAATACCCAAATTTCATATGCCCAAGCCCAAATGAGGGCACCGGTCACTTAAATAACTGTACCTAAGAGACTGGGTCATCTCTTTTGCTTACTCACCCAACAGTTGGGTCAAGGGCCAGTCCCCTTGGGTTTCCCAGGTTCTCAGCAATGAGTGTGATACGATTGCTCCCATCAAAGTCCACCATGTCAATTCGGTTAACACTGCCCTCCACCACATAGAGTTTATTGTTGATCCAGTCCACAGCCAGGTTGACAGGATAGTCGACCGATACATTTAAGATCACCTGTAAATGTGATCCATCCATGTCTACTGAAAAGACCTGGGCAAAAAATAGAATGGTTCCTTGTTAAAAAGTTAATTGCAATTTTGTGCTTGTGTCTCCAATATGCAATACATATTGACATATGGTAAGTGGATCATAAAATATGTTTCATTCCAACCAATGTCTATGACAAGATGTGTACCGTATCCCCTAGTGTAATAATCATTTATAATAAAGCTCGGTTTCTGCTTACATATGTATCATGCGGGAAGCTTATCTTTCCAGGAGTATTTAAGTGGTGTCACAGGGACAGTACTGTGAAACCAGTGCCCTACTGATTTCAAGATGGCATGGGTTTCTCAGGGTGGACCACTTGGCATTGTAACAGAAGTAAAGGCACCACTGCTCTTTCAGGCCTTGCTGTTTGGAAACCAAACCCAGACGTCCTCAGGAGTGGGATTCTCGGCTGACCCGTTTAACGGAAACATAAGCTGTGGATGGAGTCCGCTGATCTGGCATTCACACAGACCCCCTGCTTCGAGCATGCAGACATTCCTTGGACTTGGAGGTACTAATCACAGATCCCCAGCCCTGGTATGGACATGCTTTTCAGCTCCATGGCTGGAGTTAAAACCAAAGAGCAGCCAAGAGCTCAAACAAAGACTTCTGAGTCAGCCAAAGAATGCATAAAAAAGACTGGACACAAAGAAAACAAAACTGCACGGTCACCTCAAACTCTCTCAGGTTACATAAAATTGCACAGAAATATGCAAGCATTTTCTAACATATCAAAATTATTATCTTCATTATATATCAGATCCAGCCAGTGAGTACAGCCATAGAGGAGCCAAGCAGCTCTACCATCAGTACAGTATTAGCAGTATCTACAGGAATCAGTCAAAGAATTCCCTTTCCGCTGTCAGGTGGCCAACTTCCTTCACAATTCAAGAGCATTGACAAACATTGGATCTAATGATCCTGTACTGGGGGTGTTCCTGGGCTGCGTTTTTGTCTATACAAGCTTTGTTCCACTGGTCTCAGAAGGGGTAAGGGGAGGCAGAAATCATATTGGCACACGCTCATTTTGATGGACTGATCTAGCGTGGAAGTTTAGCCAAGGATTGAAGCCAGGCAGTGTGAAGGTGAGGTCAGAGTACACTGTGTGTGTGTGTGTGTGTGTGTGTGTTTGTAAGAGAGAGGTGTGCATGCATAGCAACTGAAACAGTAGCGCATGTCCAAGATGGAGCAAAAATAATGAAGAGCTTTGTTATCAATGAGAAATGTAACAGCAAGAGCACTCAGTCACTTTAGGTTATCACCTCAGGTATCTATGAAGTACCTTTCATTAAACAGTGCAAACTGAGATACCTTGTCAGATGCCAAGATTTTAAATGGATGCAAGTGGGATATACAGTGAAATGAATAGCCTCCAACAACACAGTCTTTATTAAAGACAACAAAACCATAAGGAACAGGGTCATCACATCAGATCCGGAAAAGTCTATCACAGAAAATGAAGTAGGTCTATAGAACACTGAGATATCAGAAGCACAAGTGTTCATGATGTTCATTACCTTGTTTTGAATAGTGTCGGTCCAGAAGACTCGTTGTAGCTGGTAGTGGAAGTCCACTCCTACAGCCACTCCCCTGTTCTGAGAGTGAATCAGGGTGCGATAATTCTGGCCATGAATGTCTCCAGCCAACAAGTCTCTTCCATTTGAAAAAAGCAAGGATGCCACTCCAGCTAAAGAGACATAATTTCAAAACACGTTAGTGCTGGTGAATCTGTGACACTTTTCCAACATGTCCTGAGGAGAAATCAATCAAAATGGTTCCATTTTCTGAAACCACCCACTACAGTAAACAGCAGTGACCTAGAGTCACTAAGTACAAATTGGAAGAAAAAAATCTTAGCAAGAGAAAATTTGAGAAAAAATATAGATTTAGTTAAATCATAATAACATTATATGATTCAGCATTCTAAGATACCATAAGACATAACTCTAAGACATAAAATTTGGCTAGATAGATAGATAGATAGATAGATAGATAGATAGATAGATAGATAGATAGATAGATAGATAGATAGATAGATA
>JAOYMR010000006.1:26025128-26072767 GCA_025802075.1 Tenebrosternarchus preto | reverse complement strand
TATATATATTGCTTGCACAGCTCTTGTTTCTCCGGAGTCATTGTGTATTTATGTCAAGTTACTAAATATTACTATTCACTGTGATAAAATTATATTAAATATTTGGAGTCTTAGCAAAGTATAGACTTTAAGATGTTGCATGTGAGTTGAAGTAGGACACCTATTTGCAAGACATTTCGGCGCTAGAAATGTGGTGGCGCCATCTAGTGGTGATTCAAATTAAACGATAAGCAGTTTATGACAAAGCCTTATGGAAGAACAGAGGGGAAAAGCCTGATTATCGTCGTCGCAGAACATTCGCATATATATCCATAATTTTAAAAAAATATTATTTTAAATGACTTCTATTTCAATTTGAAATAGGCTTATAACGATAGGCAAACAAGCACAAGCACAATATTTACTAGGCAGCTATAAAATCGAATTCTGTAACCAGTGGCAACCACAGAAACTTTGTAGCTACGAGCTCACCACAGATCAACAGAATGAGACGCTGTTGGCAGCACATGTGAACAACCTGTCGGCTATTTTTTTAACAAAGACATAATTAATTCCTTTATTTTTCGAAGCACTCGAACCATAAAAGAAAACATGACATCTCCTCAGAGAAATCCAAAAGACCTCAAAACGATGATCATAGACACCAAACAGGTAAAGCGGCGACAACAGGCTAACACGAATTCAGTCCTCTCCTAGCTAGCGTTCAGCGAGAGGTTCACAGTAATATTGTCTGGATGATGCTGCATGTACGCTACTGAATGAATTGACTGAAAAAAAACTGAATTGCAAATGCCGATGCACGAGGCATCATCAAATTCTGCGTATTTTAATTGAAACACCAGAAGCTACAGAATATTCACTCTTTCCTAATATGAGTTATTTTGCTGTGTCATTTGACCCTTTCGTATGCAAAAGCTTGTGTGCTCTCTTTTAAGATAACTGCATTCCAGGTGTTTTGTTGCTTAAGCAATGGGTGTTTAATGCAATAACAAAGAGCCATCTGTACGTGTGCGTGCGTGCGTGCGTGTGTGTGTGTGTGTGTGTGTGTGTGTGTGTGTGTGTGTGTGCGTGCGTGTGTTACAAGCTGTTTTGACAAAACTAAATTTTCTCCAGATAATCGTTATTCTTTGTAGGTACAGTGTAGATGAGCAGCTTTGTAGACATTATTAACATTGTCACCACCACAAACTAAAATATCACTGCCACCAACAAGCAGTTTGTTGTGGTTTAGTGGTTTAAGTACATGTAGAAAAAATATGAAATAATCACTGAAACCTTTCTTAGGCTCAATCAGTAGTGACTGTCCAATGAATGAGTAGATTTTTTGCAGCTTGTGCATAATTATTCATTCATTTGTGTTAATTCCACTGGTTCTGCTGTTGGCGGCTACAAGGACATGGACGACGTCCACCAGGCCCTGGAGAAGCTGAGGGGACTCTCACACGAGGAGCGGACCGAGGCGGACGCGCTGCGCTCCAGGATCGACGAGCAGTCTGGCCTGATCTGCATCCTCAAGCAACGGGCGGACGAGATGCTGCTGCGCTGCCAGGCCCTGGAGCGCATCAATGGAGAGCTGGAGACCCTCCAGAGCGCCGTGCAGGCCGAGCTGGAGGGCGAGCGGCTGAGGTCTGCACAGCTAGAGCGGAGGTTCATGGACCTCGCCGCCAACCACAGGGAGCTGATCGCCTTCAAGGACGAGTACAAGAGGCGAAACGCCGAGCTGGCCAAGGAAAACGAGAGGCTCCGGGAGGAGAACGAGAAACTGTTCAGTAAAGAGCTTCATCTGAAGGAGGAGACTGTCCTCAAGCTGACCCACGAGCTGAGAGATCTTGCTGAGCAGCACAGACACTTGGAGAAAGAATACCAGTGAGCGGCAATCACTTGCTTTCGGAAGTGTGATTCTGAGTAGAAATCACCTTCTCTGTTTGCATGTAAAGCATTTTCTCAACTTTTTTTTTATTGTTATTAGGGACAAAACAGTCGGGTTCCAGATGAAGATAAAGGAGTTAATGAATCAGCACCAGATTAAAGAAGCCTCCTTACAGGATGAACTGCACAACACTCGGAAACAGCTGAAGAATGCAGAGGAGATGTGTGCAGGTAGGGCCAGCTTTAGGTCAGTTCTGTACATCCCACATTCATTACCTCTGCTTATCTTTGTGCCGTTTTCTTCTACCAGAGATGGATCTGAAACTCAGGCAAAGTCGTGAAAGAGACATGATGAAGGAAACAGAAACACAGGAGAAGCTTGAAGAACTTGTGAAAGAGAATAATGAGTTACTGGAGCTGTCTATGCAAAGAGGGAAAATAATACAGGTGGGTTCTACATTAAATATTAAAATAGAACACTGAAGCAACTCATTAGATCAGCATTTTCATTACCATAATTGCAAAGCTGATTGTATTTTATCATAAAAAATATTCCTTTAATGAATGTTTCATGTTGAAGTGAGAAATGCGGTTCCTCTTCCTTACAGGATAAACAAGTGGAAATCCAGGAGCTGGAAAGGAAGAAGCTGGAAGCAGAGGTTGCCAGAAAGGATGCAGAGAACAGGTGTGAATCCAGCACAGAAGAGAATTAACCTGCCGTTCCCTTTGGAATGACATATTGCAGTGGTACTCTACATTTCTGTAATTAAACCGCATTGCTTCCTTCTAGCAAAAAACAAACAAACAAACAAAAAACAACTAGACCACCAACCAAACAAACAAACCCTGGAACAGTCGATGTGCTTCTCTAATGTAGTGCTTTTCGCACTGACCTTTGATTACAATGGAAGCGTCTGCAGAGATGCAGAGCGTCCGGTGGCATTTGGGATTTGGGCTTTTTTCAGGTTCGAGAGGGAAGCTGCTGCGGTGAATGGAGACTTGCGCGTGAAGGCTCTCCAGCATGCTCTCGACCTGGCGCAGGACACCTGCTGCGCTCTTAAGAAGGTCTGTTGATCTCACAACAGGAGCGAAAAGTGACCAGTATTGTCTGCTGTACTGGCAAAAAGAAGAAATTAGGTCTGAATACTTCTGTCAGCGTGTCGTATTTCTGTGTTCTTTGTTGTAAATTTGTGCCATGTTATATTTTTAGGACTTTGAGGAATATAAAAAACACAGCAGTGGCTTGCTGGCAAAGGAAATGGAGTTAAATGCCAAACTTCGTCACATGATCAACTGAGCTTTCCATCCTCCCATATCCATCAACTCATCCATCTGTGTGATTAAAAAAAGAGCTGTTTGTCTGCCATCACAATGACATGAGAGCCACAAACCACTTAGAAAATCATCAGAAGAACCGTTATTTGCAAGTTTAAAAACATGAAATGACACACTGACCAGCTTTTTTTTGTCTCCTTAACAACTTTGCAAAACCAAAAAAAACATTCTTATATAATTTGTTAAAAAGTAGGAATGTGTTTGTTTCTAAAACTGTCAGGTAATAAATCAGTGTCAGATAATAAATCAAGGCAAATAAGAATGAGAAATAAGAACAGCTCAAAGTAACTTTTCATCACCTATGCAAAACTTTAAAAACTATAGGAAAATATTAATTAGTGTTACCTATTTTTACATATTTAAATGATAAATCATATAGAAGTGTCCTTGAAGGTGGAGTCATCTAAAACAGAGACGTTTTCTAAAATACTGTAGGAAAGCTGTATTAGAGTGGGCTTTTTCTGATTACGTTGCTTTGTCAGTAACTAGCCACCAGAGGGCAATGCAGAGGGTCGATGCGGTTGAGGTTTATTAATCACCAAAGTAAAAATTAATTAGTTAAACTAAATCTCCCAAAAAGAATAAATAAATAAATAACCATACAAAAATACTTATGCTAAACCTGATACTAAACTTGATTTTAACATTCAATTGTGGTAAGTTCAGAAAAGGAAAACAAAGTATAGACAAACAAGCTACACACAAACTGTGTTTAAAACTGTGGCTATGGAGGGATGTTTGAAAAGACTTTATATTCATATTATGTTGAGGTTAATAAACCAGCTTAATTCAAATCAGTTAAAACGGTTGCTTGCATTCCCCGAGTATTAGTATTCTAAGTATTAGTATTCCCATTCATAGTATTAGTATAGTATAGTATTAGTATTCCCACTAACTGATATCTAAAGGTTATAAACTCATAAATGTCTAAACTGTGTTGATGAAATACTTCATTTTGTCCTGTCACACTTTTGCAGTTTTACTCTGCATATGAAAACACTAATATAGTTTACCAGTAAAATAAATAAAACTAATGCAGGTTTATTAGCGCTATATTAGTTAGTACATTAATCATTCTTCTGTAATGTAATGTCTGTAGCAGTGAATTAATGCTGGAAAACAACTATATATGTGTAGTGTTAGGCTAATTCAAAGTGTGTTTAGTGGACTCGAACATAGAACAGAAAATAATTGTCCTTTTACTGATGTTGGAAAAATTGTTGGTAAAACATTTTCAGTGCAAGTGAGTAATTTCAGGGTCATTTCCAGTCTATAACCAAGCAGGTGACTCAAATTACAGAGAATACAGTCAACTGTATAATGATCATTTTATCTGTGTGTAGGTGTTTTATTAGATGGAACATCTGGATGTTTTCACAGTATTGAAATTCTCACTGTCTCACTAGAGTAAAGGTCAAAGGTTAATTGTTGCCTATATTCTTCTACCTGTTTAGGCAACCTCACCTTCTGGGTCGTTGTTGTTGTTGTTGTTGTTGTTGTTGTCATCCATACTCAATGATTTCATGCAGTTTTCCTCTAGAAAACAAATTTATATATTAACTTGTATTAATATGTCATTCATAATTTAGGTTTTAGTTTTTAATGAAAGGCAACTTCAGTAACTGAATCAGTGATTTTGTTGATTACATTAAAGTTTGTTACAATGTCTACATGTATAGGGAAAAAGCGATGTGATGTATTTGGATGTCAGCTACTGTTCAGTGTATTTTTTCAAGTACTTAATTGCATTAATTTTCTCCATCTTGACAGACTTCCTTTGTCTTTTTTCTTATATCTGTATTAGAGCAAGTGTCTTTAGCTAACCGACTGTCACAGTTTCGTCTTAGAAAGTTCTTTCACTTTTAAAAAATGTTTTGGTATCTTACATTTATATTTATGTTTGTGGTATTTAGTAGTTGTTCTTATCCAGAGCAACTTGCAAGTGCTGAGTGCTGTAGTTCTGTACTCAGAAATGTATCTTCAACTTTAGCACAAACAGGTAAGAGTCCATAAATCCTCTTAAACCAAGATACTGCCAGAACCAAGAGTGCAGAAACCTAGAGTGAGAGATAAGGTATAATACAATGCTATAAAATGCAAGATAATTTAATTTTTTTTTCTGTGTCTATGATTCAGCAGTGTGTTAAAAAGTCACCAGCAAGGTGGTCGTCCGGTGCTGTGTCTTACGTGCATCTTGCATCACGTTGAGACAAGTTTGAGTTTGCAGCATGAATGGGATTTCACCTGCCCTTTTCTCCTTCGACCTCTAACTGGACGCTTAAAAGCTTCTAAATTTCATTGCCATTGACTCCACCTGACCTCTAAGACCATCTGCTCCTCAGAAATGCTGGGAATGGCACACGTCACCCCATTGACCCTCTGTACGAGTCACTGGAACTCTTCACATTTAAAATGTTCTGTCTTGATTCTGCTGTCATGTCCACCAAAAGCAATTTGTTCTTTACATGTTTAACAAGGACCAGACTGTTAATATTACCTTTCTGTCTGCAAGTACCAATTCTAATGAAAACCTTAAAAGCAATGTATTAAAGCTAAAGATTGACAGTGTTCTTTTGTGTTCCTTATGATGACTGATTTGAAATCTACAGAGCAAAGCATGCTTTTCAGGAGTGATCTGTTGGCAGAACTTCCATCTCTAAGATGCAGCGATATCCATCTATCATAGTTACATGCATTACCAGGCTGCAGTGCTGACAGCTCATCTCATAGTCTGTCTGTCTCTGTGTATAGTATGACAAGCACATGCCCTGCTTGTTTCACCAATCAGTTTCCTGTTCCTACGTCAACTCGTGACGCAGTGTGACGGGATTACGAGGCACCACTGAAGTATTAAGTATACCTGTCACTCAGGTGATTCAAAACGAAGTCGCCCAAATGAAAGGATGATATACTGTGTATATTAACAGCATGACCATGATTCCAAACACACACAAGATATGAGGTTAGCAGTATTTTACACACACACACACACACACACATAAAATGTTGATATTTATTTATTTATGTATGTAGGTAGGTTCCAGGAAAAAAGGAGATTAGAAAAATGCAGTGTGTATAGTTTACATCAAATTTTAGTTGCAAGTACAAACAGTGGAAGGAGCAATATAACGTGAGTCCCAGAACGGTGAGTGGATTCGTGTCTGTACTTGACTTTGGGAGGGAAATGCAAGAAATTCAGGAGGCTGGGCTGTTTTAGAGAATCTGCAGGTTAATCCTTAAGCACTGGGGGCTACTAAAGGCATTTTACACCTACCATATCACCACAGTCGTCTTTGTAGTGTACCTTACCTGCACTTATCATTCAAACGTATCGCTCTAACAGGACACCGCTGCATCTGTGGAATGTGGCACGCGGGGTGGGGGTGGAGGGAGGGACAGCTGTTGGGCAGGAGCGTCCTGGCCTGCCGTGATTCAGAGCAGAGCATTCCAAGGCATCAGGTCTGCTGCGGCCCCTGGGGGGAGCCGAGCACACGTCTCAGAGCCCATGCCTGGAGCATGCAGATCCCACACAGGCTACACTCAACATGTGTTTGCTCACGCAGTACCTGCACTCAGGTCACAGGGCACCCATGCACACTCACACGCATTCCTTGTGAATGCCATGGAGAGACACTACTTGCCAAAAGGGAATTGTCTTTGGAATACCTCTGTGTGTGTATTTACAGCCAAATGCTGCCATGGTTACATATATGTCATAACAACAAAGAAAAGACCCTTTCTTCTCTATATGTATGTAGACATGAAAATTTAAAAGTACAAAAATACACATGACTGTCTACTGCTTATGTATTCTGAATTAGGCCAGTGACAAAAGAACAACACCTTGAGAGAATTTTTACCATCAACAAATCAATTGTGCTCTGAGTTCTGCTGACCCCAAAACCAAAACATGTTCAGTCAAAGTTTTTTTACTGCCTAATAAAACTCTCCGTAGTGCCAAAACAATTTGTCATCATAACTCAGTCAGACACACATGCATGCGCGTACACACACACACACACACACACACACACACACACACACCCCTTTTCCCTCTGTTATAAAGATCTAGAATTGTTGTTATATGAAATATTATAGTTGTTACATATAAAAGGCTTCAATACATGTGAATGTGTATTTGGAGACGCTCCCTTCTTCCACAGCAGACAGGACTGGGTGAGAGTCGTGGGGGGGAGTGAATGTGGAGGTCCCTCCTCTCTTTAAAAGAAGGAGAGAAAAAAGCAGGGGCTTCACTCACTAGGCCAGACCCAGGATACCCACAACTGCTGCACATTCAGAGAGCTAACACAAACTTGGACCGGCGTCTGACTATCTCTCTCCCTTTCTCTCTCTCTCTCTCTCCCTCTCTCTCTCTCTCTCTCTCTTTTGCTTGGTATCTCTCTATCACTCCACAAGTTTTGCAGTCAAAAGTAAGTAGGTAATAACTAGATTTATGGTTTAGAGTGGTGGGTTCTGACAACATTATAATTTTGTAAAAAAAAAAAAACGGTCAACATTTTTAAATAGGCGCATTTCTTAAACATGGAATATATTAATGTAATATTTTCTTTAATATTAAAATGATTTGAGTGTTGTACACTGTTCTTGTTAAATGTAGCCTTTGATTATGACAGAGGGTTATCCAGCATTTTGCTTCTTTCTGCATTCATGTACTGCTTTTACACTGCCTTCATACAATGATATATGATAAGACATATTTCCCCATTCTTAATGCATGCTAGGATTTAAACCACTTATGCACATAATGGTTGAGTATGATTTTAAAAACGATTTAATTGGTGGACTGAGCGGTTTGTTGTTTCACCAGTCATGTGTCAGCGGCTGAGCTGGCTGCTGCTTCTGCTGGCCGGCTTGCTTGGCGCCTGGGCGCAGGACTACCACGAGGAAAGAGCTGCTGTGAAGAGACTGAGGACCAAAGCACATCCTGCAGCCTTGTCACAGAAACATGACGGAGAACGTAAGGCACGCGCCTCACTGCGCACGTGATATGAGAAACTCATGAACATGCTTGAGCGGATTATTAAGGGTAGATGTGCTTCAGATGTTTTGGGAATGACGTTTTGCACATTTGGTTTTCCATTGCTTGGAATTCTTTTGTTGGTTTGAGTACAAATGGAAAAACTTTTATTTTTAAACATGCTGGTGCAAGTTCCCTCCTTTTAATGCATTTAGCCCATCTTAGGTATAATATCCAACTAATAAGGCCATATATTTTGCTCTCTTTATGTCCTGAGGCATTTTCACTGACACATTTCCGACATCATCAGCATGATATACTATATGCTGATCAGAGCCTTCTTCACCTTGACAGTGAATAGTGCCTTGACAAGTGATGCGTCTTAAGGCTTGTTAACTGTGTGTAGCAAAGAGCTATAGTTTAATAAATACAACATGTATTATGCCCTATAGTTTAATAAATACAACATGTATTATGCCCTATAGTTTAATAAATACAACATGTATTATGTCCTATAGTTTAATAAATACAACATGTATTATGTCCTATAGTTTAATAAATACAACATGTATTATGCCCTATAGTTTAATAAATACAACATATATTATGCCCTTTGGATTGATTCCTACAGTGATGCAGAAATAGAGGATCGCCCATATTTGGCAGGAGTTTATGAAACAAAATGACAGACAAGATAATAAAACACTATAATGTACTTATATAGTCAGATAAATAGACAGAGTCACATGGCTAAAAGAGACAGACAGGAAAACACAATTGGACGTAAATATCACACACATCCCCATGCACATACACGTGTGTAGGTGTGTGTGTGTGTGTTTATATATACATTTATATATAAAATATATACATTTTAATTTACTTTCTTTTCAACAGCCATCCTGGATGAGGACTGTGGTCTGGATTTGGTGCTCCTCGTGGACAGCTCTGAGAGTGCCAAGGGCCACCACCAGCGGGAGAAGCAGTTTGCTGTGGACATCGTGGACGGCCTGAGGAGCATCCGCCTGGAGACGGGTCGCAAGCTGACCTGGCGAGTGGCCATCCTACAGTACAGCAGCCACGTGGTCACCGAGCAAACACTCAAGCAATGGAGGGGAATGGACAGCTTCAAAAGCAGCATCAGTCCCATGGTGCACATAGGCCATGGCACCTACACCACCTACGCCATTACCAACATGACGAAAATCTTCTTGGAGGAGTCCAACCCAGACAGAGTTAAGATTGCACTGCTGTTTACAGACGGGGTCGCCCACCCAAGGAACCCCGACATCTTCTCTGCCACAGCTGAAGCCAAGAACCAGGGGGTGAAGTTCTTCACCATCGGCATCACCCACACCGCCAATGAACCGGCCAACGTAGCCCAGCTGAGGCTGCTGGCCAGCGCACCTGCCTCACGCTTCCTCCACAACCTGCAGGACATAAACATCACAGAGAAGATCCTCACCGAGATTGTAAGTAGGCTGTCTCTGATAAGATTTCACTCTGGACTGTAGAAGAGTTTACAAAAGGTGCAGTCAGTATTTCTGCCAAAAGTGATAAAGAAAATTCCAATTAGCAGATTATCTTCCTAAGAAACTAAGATTTATGTGTGGAGTCATCAGCTGGATTTATTTTTACAATGGCTGCAAATGGAAATACATATCAATTAGTATCAGTTAAAACTCCATTTGTATCATTTATAAACTTCTTTGATTAAAGATCACAGACATAAAAATTCCATAAAGAATTGTAATTGCACTAATTATTTGTGTATGCATATCTGTAATTAAATCTGCTGGAACTGTCCTACTATATAAATATAAAATTGTAGTATTATACAGGTTTATTACACCACACAACTCATAGCAAATGTACAATAATTAGCATGCATATCAGCTTATTACTGTGTTAGATTCACCTGTGCCCCAGGTGAGTGCCAATTAATAAATATAAATGAGGCCATACATATTAAAACACCAAACCCAGAGACAAATGACTAACCCAAGATGTGAAAAAACTACCAGCTCCATTAAAATATAAGATATTTGTAACTTTCACCAAGATGCGAAAAATTTACTTATGCAAATGAGGCCAAATGAGGGCAAAATTCAATGCACATACGTGAATGAGAAACTGATCCAGCATTATTTTCTGCTAACATCACATTTAAATATTTAATGAATTTGGCCCAGTATACCTTAGAGCAGAGGGATTCAAATCACAGTCCTCAAGATTAAGGTCTTACACTCCCTTTAACTAGAAGTAAGATGTGACAACAAAGTGACCAACCAGTTACATGAATCATTTAGTCATCTACAACTGTGAAATCCAGGAACAGATTTGGATTCAAGGTCCAGGTTTGAATACCAGTGGCTGAGTCTTTCAATAGGGTTTGCTCACCAAAGTAACTTGGAAATATAATAGTTTAATGCTTATATTAAACTCATTTAGCTATCTTATTTTAACTAGGTAAAATTCTAAAGATATTCTGACACTGGCTCACTGGAGAATTTGTGTTTGAACTGTTGTACAAAAATGCAAACTTTCTTTATGCTTGGAATGAACTTCTTTGGTATTTTCAACGGTCTTGATCAGTCAGTCCATGTTTGGTGTTTAACATGTACATACATATCCTGTTGCCATTCTGCTGACATTCCTCTAGGTGGAAATATTTTGTGGATTTTTATCTTCTTCACTGTCCTTTTCATATTATTTGCATTTTCCTAGTGACTGATCTGCACAAATTTGATTTACATACTGGATTTATTTCAGTCAGAAACAGCCAGATCTGTTTAAAAACAAAAAGCATTTTCAATGTACAATACGTTTTTTCCATGACATATCAGTAACACCATCTGATACGGTGATGTAGTGACTTGTGTTATTTATGTGAAAGACTTTTGTGCATTAATGAATTAACATTGTATTTCACACTGGTGAAAAACATTGTATCAATGTAAGTACATTTATTAATCTGACAATATAGTATGCAATAACTGTGAATTATTCAGTAACAACACTGAAACTAATTTGAAAGGTATGTAGTTACAAGAGTGAATGATGAGTGTCTGGAGCCAATGAGGGGTTTGGACACATTAAGGGATGTCTGATAGAATGAGTTAGAATATTTACGTTTATCTTTCCAAGTAACTTTACGTGACCCAGGATGTTTTATGTCACTAAAGGTCATGTATCATGTAAGAAGACTTGTCTACAAGCTTCTCATTTTTTTTCTTTGCCTCCAAACAGGCTCAGCTTTCTGATGACGGGGTAAGTAGGTCATGTGGATTAGAATTTTATATAACAAAAGTGGAACGGGACAAATGTAAAACTCACATTTTCATCCTAAAACAATGTTTCTTTAAACAGTGTCCCATGGTCCAGAAATGTGCATGTGAGAAGGGTGAGCGAGGAACTTCAGGCCCAGCTGTAAGTACTTCTGTATCTCCTGTAACTCTTACTCTGCATGCCATATGGTTTATTTGTTTGGTTGTTTGGTTGTTTTTATTGTTCCTCAGTGCTAAGAGGTGACCGCTTCAGCCAACAGTATAGGCAGGATTCTGGCATTTAGAATAATTGTTTTGCTTTGTAAGTCTGGGTATAATTGCAGTTTTTGTTAGCATCTGTCAGCATTACCAGGTGAGGCTTGTTTAAAGGTGCAAACAGAGATGTATTCATCCTAACCTTCCATGAAATGTAAACATGAATAAGCACAGATAATGTTTAATAATCAAGTTCAAGGGTTATTCACATAAATGATGTTCAGGTTCTGTCAGGGTTCCTACTAGATGTCTCCACACCTAAAAATGGCTTTTTGTTTCAATCTAAATAGTCCCAACCAGCTCATCCTCCACCCCTTAGTACCTTCACCACAGTCCCAGAAAGAGGCAGAGATTAGCATTCAGAGATTAGCATTCAGCTTTCAGCAGAGTGAACATGAACTGGAGTCACACTTGATGTGAGAACAGAGCCTTTTATTCCACAGCTCACCGGGTGGCTGCTGTTTGACTAGCAGAAGTCTGTCAGACAGACTCATCATTATCCAGGTGCTTTCACCTAGCAGAAATTCCAAGCATTCTAACCTCCATAATTGCTCTCATTAGTTAAACGACTGCAGACTGGCACTTGGGCAAAAGATATACTGCAAGTTAACCAGATGTGACCTTCACTAACTGGCCAATTTATTCTGTTTTGACCCTCATATTTATGCTTACTGTCTCTCTCCCTGCACTTTACACACACACACACACACACACACACACACACACACACACACACAGTCTCTGCCTTTATTCTCATTTTACTATGCAGTGTGTTCCTGTTTTGTTTTGCTTGAATTGTCTTTGGCTACTCAGCTGTAGGTCTGCCCTAATTGGTGACTCTGTTCTTGGCATTGTTCCAGTAAGACAGATGAGGTCAATGAAAGAGATCCTTTTTTTTCCACCCATTTAGAAGACGTCAGGCATAATACATGGATAATGCTGCCTTTCACTAACACAGCAACCCTTTACTCTTCTTATAATTCCAAAAGGGAAAGAAAGGTCGCCCAGGTGAAGACGGAGCCCCTGGACCTAAAGGTCAAAAGGTTAGCACTTTCTCCGTGTCACATTTGCTGACATGTGTATCTCTCATGTAATTTTAAGTTGACTAGGATAGTTATTTACAATCCCATTCTTCGCAGGGTGAGAGTGGGCTGAGTGGACTTCCAGGTCGCGATGGCACAGAAGTGAGTCCTTCAGTGGAATCAAAACGAGCATGCACTGAACACTAAAAGAAACAACACTAAACGAGCAGAAACAACACTAAAAGCATTTTTACTGGTTGATGTAATATGTTTCTATGGAGACAGCTGATAATATACATATATATATTTGGTATGAAATCTGTTGTTTTTTTTTGGCTTGTAGGGGAAACCTGGCTATAAAGGAGAAAAGGTAAATCAGTCATTTTCAGGCTGGTAACTGAAGACTGATATATTAGCATTTATTTATAATTATTAACATATTGCTTATATACATCACACTCTCTTTTACTCTTATGAACATGAAGGGAGACAGAGGTGAATGCGGCACACCAGGAATCAAGGGTGACAGGGTGTGTACAAATATGAATGTTCATTTTTTTACGTGCACTGTCATTTTTTAAAATTATTTTAGAAGAGGCCACTATGTTCCATAATCTGTCAGTGGTTTCATGTGAAATGGTAAATCTGTTATTCACTTCTCAGGGGCCAGAGGGTCCTATTGGCACAAGAGGAACAAGAGGTTTGCAGGTGTGGGAGAACAAAACTACATTGACCTTAAATTATATATGTTTACATATTTTACATGACTTATTAATTGATGAGGCACCAGACACAGCAGACACATATTACTAGTTTGGGTTATTAATGCAATATTTAGTAATATAGTATTATATTACTAAAATATAAATGCTTATGTTTCACCTATAGGGTTTGCCAGGACCACAGGGTGACATCGGACCAGAAGGGATACAGGGAAAGAAGGTCTGTATCTAATAATGGCCAATTGTCACCTGCAATGGAGAAATTTTCCTTTAACATGCACACCTGGCAACGGTTCACATGAGACAGAGGAAGCCCTACAATCATCATTTTTACATGCCTGTACCAGGTTTTGTTTAAATGGTATGCACTGAGCAGTCTGGTTTTGTGTTTAATTAAACTGTGGGAAGTGTCCTGTGAGGTCCCGCAGACTTGCCCAGTAGGTCTTCTCAGTCCTCTTCACACAAACTGCTTCTATTTCAAAGTTTAATAATACCTCTTCCTAACTTTCTAAACAACTGCCGTTACAGTTAATAACAACAGTAAAGTGTTTCTCATGTAAAAAAGAAAACTCAGATGTTCTCCCATGTACCGACATGCAGGTGTAATGAACAAAGGAGATGCATGGTATGTGTGAAATGTACAGAAGCCTAATGAGATACTTGTGAACCTGTCTTATTATCTCATCAGATTTCATGAAACAAACAAGCTAAAACTAGAATAATGTAATGAAACAAAACAAAGTGTGTGCTGGAGCTATATGAATGTTATCTCCATAGATGATTGGCAGTTAGAACAAAATCAGAGAGCTGTGGTATTGCCTTTGTTAGACAAATCTTTGTAAGCAAACCTCAGATAATCCTCCAAGATGAGAGGCGTGAAGATAATAAGGCCCAGAGACAGACACAGGGGGCAGGTCTACAGTCACCCAGACAGATAAGAGGGGGAAAACACACCCACAGAGAGGGGGTTGTTACAACCAGTCTAGGTTGAGCCATAGCATGAGGAGAAGGCAGATGTAGATTCATTGTTTGTAGAAACTGCTAAAGCTGATGGCATGGACAAGGAGAAACAAACAAGGATGAAGATGGAATAAATGGAAAAGTATATTGTACATTTACTGCACAAGATAATGACATATTGACTTCAACTGCAAGTGCCAAAAATAATAAACCAAACTCCAAGCCAGCTGTTTTAATACCTCTACCCTACCTAACCGAAACCAAAAGCTTGCCTACTCTCTCATACTAGCCACAAAACATACATACAAAAGCCACTCCTAACTCAAATGGCAGCCAACCTTCCACCTGGCAGTATTTTTTTTAATATCAAATATTTCATAATATACAAATATACAGTGCACTATATACAAAAGCAGTACTAAGGGATGTATACACAAAGCAGTACAAAGGGCCAAACCAGTCTAGTAACTTGCAGGCTAGAAACATAATCAAAGTGGTAGTACGGTGAATGAATCAAAGAAACGGCAACTATCCAAGTGAGTAGCAGGCTAGTTGGCTGTGTAATAGGCAGTGTTAGGTCATGAAAACATGACATAGAACACACGAGACTCGCAAGACGAAGATGGGACTAGAACACTAGAGAGAACTCAGTGGAGTAGTGGAATAAGATGTGAACTGAAGTGAACTGTATTGTAGCTGTTGTGCCTGGAGAAGGGGAAAGAGAGAAACAGACAGACAACACGCAACGCCCACTGAAGATACAGTAGAACATAATGGTGTATACCTGAGAAACTATTACTTAAATAGTATTAATTGGGGCTACATATTAAAAAAAAAAATAAAGGTGTAAGTTTGCCTGAGGATATTGTTTACAACCTTCAGCTATCCAGTTTTCCTTCTAGATTCCTTTTGTTCTGTATTTGAATTTGCTCAAAGGCTTAGTGTCTGACGAGAATGAGCTTCAACCTGTTCAGATCTGTAAGACTAAACACTGTTACCCAACTGAGGGATTAGACAGTAGTGAATTGATTTAAAACCTGAATTTGAGTAATTATATACCTTTAAGTTCTCTACACTGGTAAAGGGAAAGTTTCCTCTGGTTGCCCTTGAGGGAGATCTGTAATAATTAAAAATAAGTCATGTCTTCTTGGCTTGACTTGGGTCTAGTCGTCATACCAGCAGATAAGCTGCTTCTGTTGCTTCAGGCAACACAATATGAGTGGCATACTTTGACAGAATTGTGTGAACCAGTAAGAAATGAAAACAATCAGTTGAAAAGTATTGTTTTATCTCAGTGTCAGCTGGGCTGCTTAACATGCCTGTTCTTGCTTTTGTTGGGTGCTAAAGATGCAAGAATAATAAATCATTGCAAATATATTTGAAGTCAAATATCAAATATGTTGGATGTGCTGTGACAGGGCGAGCGTGGTGCACCTGGTCCTCCAGGCCTCCAGGGCGAAACAGGAATTGGACTTCCAGGGTCAAAGGTCAGTATTTCTGTCTTCGCTTATGCCTTTTTCTTCCAACATTCTGTTAGAAAGTACAGAAATGATTCCTGAAAGAAACATGCATTGCCTGGCCATGTTTTTGTTTCAATTTATTTTTTGTTATTATTTTTGAAAATAACTATTCTTCACCACAGACTTTAGTGTAATCATTAGCAAAGAATCAGCCGCTCTAAAATAGCAGCATGCCAAAAATCGTAGGTTGCGTTGAAGTCACTGACACGTCATGATCTCATCATCCTGGACTTTTGTCTGCAGGGTGATGTAGGATTTCAGGGCAGACCAGGTCCTCCCGGCCCTCCGGGAATTGGAGAAACAGGCCCCCCTGTGAGTGTCCAATGACCCATAACAACACAAATCTTTCAATCTTACTCAAATGCTACAGGGAGACTGAGCTGATTTATCAGTAAATCTACATCTACTGTCAGCAAGTCCCTTCATTAATTACTAGCATGCTTCCACATGCATGGTCTCAAGGCAAAAAAAAGCTGTGGCAGCACCATGTTTTACTATTACTATATACTCACATTTACCTAAACTTAAATTATTCTTTATGAACAGGGACCTCAAGGTCCACAGGGTGTGCAAGGAGAAAAAGGACCACAGGGAGAAGGATTTCCTGGACCTAAGGTAAACAGTCCTTTAAGCCCTTTAGCCTTCATTCTTTTCTTAGCTATTATCCAACACACTCTTTAATGGAAAGAGGATTTGTTATAGCTACAAGCAACATAAGGCGAAGGCCAGTCCACACTGAAGAGTGGTAATTAGTCAAATCTCAACTCAAGAGCATCTGTAATTTCACTTTTGGTAGCTTAAGGCTATACATTAAAGTTTGCGTGCCATGACTTTAATTGAGGTGTATTTGCGATTACAGAAAACAGAGGAACAGCACAGCTCTTATGTCTTGTGAAGCAACTAGATTCACTAGATTCAGTCTAAAGTGCCCATCTGCCAATGATGTGAAAAATTATTGTCTCATGAATTATTCTGAAATGTAATTCTTTCTAAGATTTCTTGAGCTGAGTAAAGTGGACACGCAGGACTCAGCTGGGTCATTTATAGCTTTACATACGAGCCATCTGAAAAATGCACATCTGCATTGCACTTTAATGACTGTAGTGTAGGCTCATCCACTGTAAAGCCACAGTTCTTCTCAATGCTGAAATATGTGGGGTGGACAAGAACAGGTGTTTATCCAACTTTCTTGTTCCAACTGAGAGGACACGCATGTGGATGCAAGTTTGGAATGCAAATTGTATAACACCAGTAAGATGCAAATTGAAATAAGAAAAAACATTAATCAAAAATGGGCGTGTAATTGGAACATCACTTAGCATATCCCCTCAAGCTTCTAAACAGTGGTCAGAAGTCTACCATGGACCTTACTCTCTTCTGCTTTGCAGAAAACTACAAAAAGCCTGGAGTAACTCCAAACTACTAATATTCTTTCATCTGTGGGTCTACGTGATCTACATAATTCAAGGAAAATGAACAATCTGTCTTTGTGAGAAAAGTATGGAAATAATTGCAACAAAGACCTAAAAATCCTTTTTTCCATTATACGTTATGAAAGACGGAAGACATGTTGGTCTTTCTTGCAGTACCTTAAGACCTAGAAACACAGAGTGAAAGAGCAAATCTGTGGTGAACTAGACCCCATGGTGCAGAGCAGTGGGAGGGTTTAGTGGCAACAGGGCTGATTACTTCCCTTTTGTCTGACAGGGTGACCGTGGACCCGATGGGCCAAGGGGGCCAAGGGGCCAGCCAGGCGCTGGAATCAAAGGAGAAAAGGTAGGCTGTAAATGTGTCAGCTGATGAATGGGGTTCACACAAAACCACCATGTCTGCTACACAAAAGACATAATGGAGTACATACAGAGTAGTCTGATGACCTTTTGAGGTTGCTGTAGTCTGCACAAGTCATGCTGGGAAGTTGGGGAGAAAACTGCCAGATGGGACAGTGGAAGACCTTGAGTTACTGTGGGAAAAGTATACCAGATGCCAGTAAATCTGTTAATCTCACTATAGGACTCCACAACAGTCTTTTTAAGATTTTATATTAAGATTAAATTAAAAATAGCCACCTGTTCCATGCATTTCATAGTGATTTGTGATGTGGAACAGAAGGATAATTTATGTTATCAGTGAAATATAGCGAACTGAACATCTTATCACATCTTAGCATTTGTTTCCTGCAACTGACATTTTCTACCTTGTCGGGGGTGTTTAGGGTGAGTTTGGGCCTCCGGGTCCCACCGGTCCAGTCGGACTCCCTGGCCTGGGCATCCAAGGAGAGAAGGTAACATGACGAGGTCTTGAATCTTAAAGTATCTGTCAGCTGCTCAATTGCAATAAATGCAGGGATTTATGATAAACATAAATCCATCAATGGAAGCTAACAAAAAAATGCATCCAAAACAAACTGAGCCCAAAGTCTTTATAATAATTTCAGTTTTCTTCATAAACAGGGTGTGGAAGGTCCAAGGGGCCCTCCAGGAAGCAGAGGGCCCCCAGGAGAGGGCCTTCCTGGACCAAAGGTTAGTGTTACTAAATTCACATATTTCAATGCAAAATGTAAGATACTGTCAAATTTGTGAAGGAAAATAGTTTTCATAAATAAAACATCTATGAATGAAAATGGTGCTTTTTCAATTGTTTTTCCTTATTGGCTATGACTGTGTTTAGGGTGACCAAGGGTTACCAGGAGAAATTGGCAGCCCTGGAGAGAGAGGGATAGGAGAGCCAGGACCAAAGGTAGCATACGTGTTTGTTTGTTTAGTCCTTGCACACTCTAATGAGTGCATGAAGACTGCCAAACACTCACATGTCTGATAATCCAGCGAGCTACTAAAGATTTGAGCTGGTACTTAGTGAATGTTGACAGAATGTCAATACAAGTGTGCACTGCTTTTCTACACAGGGTGAGCCAGGTTCGGCAGGACTGTCAGGCTTACCTGGGCTTCCCGGAGAAGACGGTGCTCCAGGCCAAAAGGTACCACTACTGACACACCCTTGCAAAGGTTCACATGGTATGATAGAACCTGCAATCTATTCATGGTTAAGGAATGTGCAATTATTTTTCCATCTTCCTCTTCATTAGGGTGAACCCGGCGTACCAGGTCTGAGGGGACCAGAAGGGGCAGCAGGAATTGGCACACAAGGAGAAAAAGTAAATTACTGGACCTCTGGATGTCTTGAATCAGTTAAATTGCAGGATCCTCCAAGAGAAAACATCACAGAGTCGTTTGTTTGCTTCTTCATAATCATTCAGCAGGCCTTTTTCTGCACTGAGCGGACATTCATGAACGATTGTATGTGCATTCTTCAATAGCTCCAGTCGTACAACCCTTTTAACAACACACAAATACTTCAGTTGCCAAAGAACGTGCATGTTATGGTATAAATAATAACTGTAATAGTATAACTCCCTTTATTGACCATTTAAGGCGAATGATATTCACCCCTTTTGTAACAGGGAGACCAAGGGCAGCGTGGTGTCAGAGGATTACCAGGCCCACCTGGCATTTCTGGCCCTTCGGGGGCCAAGGTGAGAGCCAACCAAAGATCTTAAACTTGTAACACTGGTTAAGACGATCCCCTAGTCAGCTGTATTTCCCATGTCATCTTCACATCACCAAAGCTATCTTCTTTTTTCAAAGAACACCCTGTAGTCTGCAGTAATGAACTGCAGCCTTCTGAAGAGAATTCTAGGGTTAACAGAATATAAGGGTGTGCAGTATTCAAATCTGCAGTGTTACTTTTGTAGGGAGAGCCTGGAATACCAGGGCGACTAGGCATGCCAGGACTTCCTGGGCGTGCTATCGCAGGACCGAAGGTAATGAATGCAATATGCTACAACCATGCCTCATGCCACAGACTCTGGCAAGACATGATAGGTTAGGCCCGTGGCCAATAGAGAAACAACATTACAGGGTTCAGCACAGCACACTGCAGCCTATGGAGGGATGATGGTATGACATCTCTGTGTCTTTTAGGGTGATTTGGGACCTGCTGGTCCTCCTGGGCCAATTGGGGAAACAGGATATGGGTTGCCAGGTCCAAAGGTACGTGTTACACATTATGTAAACTATAAAAACTAAACAAATAAAGAAAGGAATGAAATAATGACGTGTTTAGTGAGGGAGGTTAGGTTCTTTTAAAAGCATGAATTAAAGTTGTCCATTTGATAGTATTCACCATGTCTGGCTTGTCCTGCTAGGGTGATCGTGGCAATTCAGGACCTCCTGGTCCTTTTGGGCCAAAAGGTGAAGGATTTCCTGGACCAGTAGTAAGTAGACTTGCACAACACTGCAAATTTGCACTATGCTCGTACTGTGCACAACACAAATATTACAGTTAAACCAGACCAGGCTGATTCCCTTTCTCATCAACAGAGGTCGCTGTCCCCTGAGTTTTAGCTCATTTTCTTGCACCTGATTCTGTTCATTCCCTTAAGGCTCAGGGCCGTTCTATCACACTGCAAAGTCTTGCAAACTGTGCACTGCAACTCTAAGCCTGTATTAATTTGTGGTCTGTTTTACTCTGGTTCTGACCTTGTTTCTGTGTTTTCATGTATGTCTCTGGAATTTCTGTTACTGATTTGTTTGTTATTGCTTCTATGAGTACTGACTCTTTGCTTATGTACCTGGTTATGAATTGGACTGATTTGGACTGATCTCTCTGGTATTGACCCCACTTATTCGTGCCTCCTTGCCTACTCAAGATAAGCCCTCACCTGATTCCAACGTCTAGTCTGAGACATCTGTATGACACACACACACGCTGAAAACATGTTTTTATCGTTTGCAGGGTCCTCCCGGTCTCCCAGGTCTTCCAGGTGAGCCTGGGCCCGAGGGCATCGGTTTCCCTGGACCAAAGGTGCAACTATACACAGCTCTGTTCTGTTTGTTACACAGTTATGGGAATTTGCATATGTACAACTGCTCTTTGAAAGAGATGCACTATGTATGGTGTGCTTGTGTAAAGCTATAGATAATGTCCTTGTTGCAGGGTGACGTGGGTTTCAGAGGTTTACCGGGTTTGCCAGGCCCACCAGGTGAAGGGCTGCCAGGTCCACCAGTAAGCCCAAAAACCTATACCATTTATGGCACAGAGCTCAAACAGCATTAGGTTGTGAGCTACCATAGTCTTGAAAGAAATTACTTCAAATCTCACACTAGAGTGACCTAAAATGTATAAGCATGTAGCAAGCTGCATCAGCACACATGTATCGACTATTAGGATATGTTTAATTTTGGGACAGTTTTGTTCCAGTCAGCAATGTATATTTACACAGATGTTTATTGTACTACAGTTCTACAGAGGCATGAAACTTTGAAGAACACAGCTGTGTCTTGGTTAATTAGTCAATAGGTGCTGTGGTTAGCGGCACTTGCTCTACTCTCAGGTGATCAGAAGTAATGAGACTCTAACACCCTGTGGACATGTCTCTCCACATATCCATCTTGAAGCAGATGTGTGGATAATGCTTCTTGGTAGCTATAGCAGTTAAAGATGGCAAGCTGTCTCCTCTTTATATATTAATGCTGTCCTCCTGTGGTTTAAGGGCAACACAGGAAGATCAGGGCCATCAGGACCAGCTGGGCCCCCAGGAGAGGGAATTCAAGGCCCCAAAGTATGTTAATCACCTGCAGCTTATGGCTTCTGAATCATCTCCTTTGGAAATGTTACTTCTTCTATCAAAAATCAATATGAATCACTGAAATACTTATTTGTCATATGAATGCTTTAGGGGGACCAGGGGCCTCCAGGTGTCACCGGACCAAGGGGCCCAGCAGGGGAGGGACTCCCAGGTGCTAAGGTGAAATGTCTACTTATGCCATTGGCTGTCATTTTGTATACATATTGGTTGGCTACAGTAATTTATGCAGATGTACTTGTGCAAACAATATAAACATGATCTCTGTTGTATGACTGGTGTGATCCTTTTCTTATCTTTTGCAGGGTGACAGGGGTCAGCAGGGAGAGAGAGGAATGAAGGGAGTTAAGGGTGACATGGGTGACTCTGGAGAATCCGGGCAACCTGTGAGTCAAATTAGAGACTGGACATTAATGTAAATATAGCCAGGAGACAGCAGCAATTCATTCATAATCCAGAGTAACCGCATCATTGATCATTTAAGGTGAACGCAGAAACTCATTTTGAGCAGAATTTAATAAAGCTTTCTATTTCTTTATCTATCATAGGGAAGACCTGGAACAAAAGGAGAAATGGGTCTTACTGTGAGTTCCTGAGTATATCTGCATTTATTAAACATGTCTCAAAAGCATTTTTAACCATGTAACTTAATTACAACAACTGTTGCTTTCTAGAGAGAGGACATCATTAAACTAATCAAAGAAATTTGTGGTAAGACCCAGACATTTAAAGCCTATTTGCTGGATATGGATTAAAACCATGTTTTTGTGCTAAACTGCAATTCCAGTGCCAGTGTGAAAAAGGATCCATAATGTGTGTGTGTGTGTGTTTTTGTGTACGTGCGTTTTTGTGTGTGTGCCTGTGCCCACATTTAGGATGTGGCATCAAGTGTAAGGAGAGGCCTATGGAGCTGGTGTTTGTGATTGACAGCTCCGAGAGTGTAGGCCCTGAGAACTTTGAAATCATAAAGGACTTCGTCACAGCGCTGGTGGACCGCGTCACTGTGGGCCGCAACGCCACCCGAATCGGCCTCGTCCTCTACAGTCTGGACGTGCATCTGGAGTTCAATCTGGCACGCTACATGACCAAGCAGGATGTCAAGCAGGCCATCAGGAAGATGCCCTACATGGGTGAAGGGACCTACACAGGCACAGCCATCCGCAAGGCCACACAGGAGGCTTTTTACAGTGCTCGAAACGGCGTCCGCAAAGTGGCTATCGTCATCACCGACGGGCAAGCGGATAAGAGAGAACCTGTGAAGCTGGACATGGCTGTTCGAGAGGCTCACGCTGCTAATATTGAGATGTATGCTATTGGCATCGTCAACACATCGGATGCCACTCAGGCGGAGTTCCTGAAGGAACTTAACCTCATTGCTTCTGACCCAGACAGCGAACACATGTACCTCATTGATGACTTTAACACCTTGCCTGGTGAGGTTGAAGGCTGTTTATAAACCTGTTATTTGAGATCTTTGTAACACGTGGTTAAATTAATTCATGACAGTTAAACAACCTTCATGTCGACGTAACGAACCTTAGTCACCCAACAAAAACCATTGTTAAAAAACTATTAGACCACAATTTTTAATTGACCAAAGAGATGCAAGTGGCTATTAAGATGTAGCTGTAATTGTTGCTGTATGTGATCTCTTGCAGCTTTGGAATCCAAGCTTGTAAGCCAGTTTTGTGAGGATGAGAACGGGGCACTCATTTACAACCGCATCACCAATGGTATCAACGGCCACAACGGATACAAGCATAACAGCTTTGATAACCATCCAGACATCTTATATGGGAATAATGGTTATGGAAATGCACACCAGAAAGACCTGGACAGAACCCGGGTTAATAGTCAGACCCATATCAGAAACAGAGGAGACACTTTCACTTTACCAATCAACCCTGCTCCTCTTAATACTCAGGTTAGTTCCTACTCAGACTTCCTGATATGAATATAATTGTTAATTAGGTGATCTGGAAGCTATTAAGAAATAAAGTGCATTTTCAAAGAATTTGAAAGCAAACTTTAGATAATATTTTTGATCGGAAAATCATATATTGTTGAACTTTGATAAATAAAACTAGTGGTAATAACTACGATCAGACTTTGGGTTAAGAGTGTCTAACCAAGTTCTTTTTTGGTTGGTTCTCAGGTTGAAGTGGAGGAAGATTACTATGAAGGAGAGGATTTAGACACAAGGTCTCGTGTACAACTGGTCAACAAAGTAACTGTTGTCAATAAAACGCCTGTCCCACCTGTCAAGCCTGTGGATGAGAGCAGCAAAATGTCTCATTCCCATGTGTCATCGTCATTCCCATCACCATCATCATCATCATCATCATCATCATCATCGTCAACATCATTATTGTCGTCATCATCGTCGTCATCATCATCGCCCTCATCCTCATCAGCAATTATCACATCAACTTCAGTATCTCACCCTGTTATAATCACAGGTAAGCAAAAAACATTTAGTGGCATTACACACCTTTTATATCAGCATTTGTTGTCTCTTGCTGCAGACAATTTATAAATGAAACAAAAAAACATCCTACAGCCCAAATTAGTAAATTATTCTGAGTAAAACTGATCTATGTTCAATGTTCACATTAAAAATCTTGCTGACCTATCGCCTCAACATACTTCTCCCTCCCTCTGTCTCTCCATCTCTGATGCAGCTTCTCTAGATCCTCGCTGCTCCCTGAATCTGAGCCAGGGCTCCTGCAGAAACTACATTATTCGCTGGTATTATGATAAACAGGCAAACGCCTGCGCACAGTTCTGGTATGGTGGATGTGATGGCAATGAGAACCGCTTTGACACAGAGGTTGATTGCAAGAAAACTTGTGTTCTCACAAGTACAGGTAAATTACAAAATACTTGACTACAAGATGCTTGAGACATATTCCTAGCCTATCAATTATCTAAATTATTGTGTTTATATAGGGATAAAACCCTTGGACTGAAAGCTTTAGACAAATGTTGTGTTTTTAACACCTTTTGGCTAGTTATGAAGCCAATAAATATGTCATGTAACATTTACATGATTCATAAACATGGAGTTTTTCTAATCTATATTTGCTTTCTCTTTCTACATAGTGGGCTAAGCATATTTTTTCATGGCTGACCAAAAGAAATACTTCATTTGATGCTCACTGGCTCTAAGTCGATGTCTGCTTTCTCAACTGAAGACAACAATATCATAATTTCAACAATTACAGATAATGCTTGTTTCTTAGGAAAATAAAAGGAAAAATATCACAAAAGTCCTGTTATTTTTATCTACACCTACCTGCTCTCGTTTATTTGTAACTATACCTACCTGTTCTCTGCAAAAGTAGCGCATCCTATGATATACCTCATGCACATTTTTTTGTTTGTTTGTTTGTTTGTTTGTTTTGATGCCCAGTAGTGGTTTTCTGCACTGTATTTTTAAGTTCTGTCAGTGTTTAGCTTGTATAAATATTAAAATATGTTTTCATATGTAATATACAGTACAGTAAAACCCCACACATTTTGAATTTAATCGTTATGGAACTCCTGTATAACATAGTCATTGTGATAAATCTAATATTTTGTTTTACTTTTTAATACAAGTCATCGGTTTTGTTCCTTATATTTTTAAAGGAAAATAATGGAATTTTGATGATGCTTTTACTTCTGAATTGTCCAGTATACCTCAATATCCTTCAATTAGAAACAGCCTATATAAATTGTAAGTATTATTCATTTTAGAAACAGGTGTGTTGAGTACAATGTATATGATTGTTTTGTACTTTTTTATATAAATAAAATATTTGGTTAATAATAGTGTTTTACATTTACTTTCTAAAGTTGTAACTTATTGATAGAACATTCTTGATAATGATGTGGTCCTTGCATAAAGATCCTAATACTAACCGTAGCTTTCTACTTCGTCCGCCATTTGTACTCAAATTTAATATCCAGATGTTACGAGAATTTAAAAGCTAGTTTGATACATCCTGCTTCCCGTAGTTCCCCACAGTTGCCGAGGTGATCGCTAGACGCTAGTTGACAAATCCTTTTATCTGGCTAGCTAACGTTAGCAAATCGATTTCTTTGATATCTATAACAACTTGAGTTGAATCCCGCATCAAAGCAATTTAGCGATATTAAAACACTATGGCGGGTGTATTAGATGCGCTATGGGAGGACAGGGATGTTCGATTTGATATTACACCACAGTAAGTTTGGTCATAACTAGTGTGGCTGTTTAGCCAAATAGCAAAGTCCTTGGAAAATGTGGTAGATATGGAATGTCTCTGCAAATAGCCAACCCTAACGATGTCTAGCTAGCTAAGTAAGATAAACTAGAGAGGTAGCTAGGCTATGTTAACTATCTAGCTACCTATCTGCTAATTAACTGTTGCCTTATAACGACAACTGCATATTAAACATACTATACTGTACTGTACTGTAGCTAGGTAGATATAATTTACAAGCGATGCTGCAAGCCAAGGTTAGCTAGGTAGCCACGACGTGGCTTTTTAGTTTTTGTTGAGATAACTAGCTAGCTAGCACAATACTTCAGGACTTGTAGTTATACATTCACTGGCTATCTCACTGTAGCATTTGACGATTCGTGGATTGATGGAAGAACGCAGCTAGCTAGTGTAAGAGTGCTCTGTTGATTTTGGAAGCTTGTTACGCTACGTTTATATATATGTTTAGCTACTGTTCTTTTTCTTGAATTAGACAGATGAAAACTAGATCCGGTGAAGTGCTGATCGACTGTCTAGATTCTATAGAAGATACAAAAGGAAACAATGGCGATCGAGGTGTTTATCTCAGTTATTTATCTTTAAGATAGATAAACGTTCAACGTATTCTGTAACGTTTGCATTTCTTCCGTATGTAAATTTATTACAGTAGATAGCCAAAAAAGTTTGCAAAAAGTCAAATGACGTAATGTCTGTCTACTTTTCATAATTATTAAAGATTAAATTAAATTTCTGTACGTAGTTATAATAAGTACGTAGTTGTAATAAATGTTCATGTGAGTAGACTCCTGACTATCCTTTGCCCACATTTAATTCTAAAGGAAGACTCCTGGTGACCAATTTAAGAATCATCTGGCACTCTCTCGCTTTACCAAGGGTTAACTTATGTAAGTATAATATTGTATTAATGTGAAATGTAAATATGGTCGATCGTACATTAATTAGTTGCTGATTTTAGAGATAACCAGTAAGATGTTTTTGATTTCTGTCATGTTTTGTTCTGTGTGAAAGTATTTGTTGTTTACACACCAACTTCCAGTTTATTAAAACATATTCACATCTAATTACTCTTTTTTTTTCTTTCTTTTTTTTTGTTGACTGACAGCTGTGGGATACAATTCTGTCATAAACATCACCACAAGAACAGCAAATTCTGTAAGCCAGTTATGTTTTGTATTATTTTGCAGTCAACCCCTAATTGAAATTGTACATTGTGAATAACATGGCTTTATAACTTTTGCAGAAACTAAGGGGACAAACTGAAGCTCTCTACATCTTGACCAAATCTAATAACACACGATTTGAGTTTATATTCACCAATGTAGTTCCTGGCAGCCCAAGACTCTTCACATCTGTCATTGCTGTCCACAGGTATCATAGTCACACATTTCTGCAAAGTAACTTCAGTCCTGTAAGTTCCTGAATGCAACTGTTTAAAAGATTAATTTAATAATTAAGTTTGTAAGTTCCTATTTGTAGCAAATACTTTTAAGAAATGTTACACAGTCTCTCTTAGTATGTTTCAACACTGGTTATTTTTTCCTATACAGAGCATATGAGACCTCCAAAATGTACAGAGATCTCAAATTAAGAGCAGCTCTGATTCAGAACAAACAGCTGAGACTGCTGCCACGGGAACAAGTTTATGACAAAATAAACGGAGTTTGGAATTTATCCAGTGACCAGGTAGCATAAATCCTTTAGATTATTCTTAAAAAGTATGTCAGAAAAGAGATTCAACAGATTGATCTTGTGTTTAGCAGTTATGTAAGGCTAACTTCAGAGTTTTGGATTTTCTATAATGGCAAATTTTGTAACCTAAAATGTTCTTCTAATGAGAATTACTTTGTGTTTCAGGGTAACCTTGGCACATTTTTCATTACTAATGTGAGGATAGTATGGCATGCCAACATGAATGAGAGCTTCAATGTGAGCATTCCCTACTTGCAGATTGTAAGTATTTGTTATTGCAACCCATGATGAGCTTTTGTTAAGATCATATGGTCACATTTATACCTAGTTATTCCTTGTTTCTCCCAAGCGTTCCATAAGGATTAGAGATTCAAAGTTTGGACTTGCACTTGTCATTGAGAGCTCTCAACAGGTGGGTCTGAGTGCACATGCACCAATGAACTTTAAGAAATTGTATATAAATGTATATATAGAAACCTTTGATAAGCATTTTGTTTAGTTTTTGTTTTTAAAACCGAGAACATGGGAAACCATTTTTTTTTTAATGCAAGTTCACATAATAAAGAAGTTAATGTAATCAGTTTTGTGCATTTGCTTTGTTCTTTTTCATTTGTATGTGACTGTTTTCTCAGACAGGAGGATATGTACTAGGTTTCAAGATAGATCCACTGGACAAGTTACAAGATGCAGTGAAAGAAATAAACTCTCTTCACAAAGTCTACTCTGCAAACCCCATTTTTGGAGTTGAGTACGAGATGGAAGAAAAGGTAAATGAAAATATTTGTGAAATAATGTTTGTTTTCCTCCAATTCGCTATTACCGAAGAACATAAAACCTCTGGTAGCAGCCTACTGTTGATGACTAAGGTATAAGCTTCTCATGTTAACCCAGCCTCAGCCACTGGAAGAGCTAACGGTTGAGCAGCCTCCTGATGACGTGGAGATTGAGCCTGATGAACAGACTGATGCATTCACAGTGAGCACATTATGTTCATTAATAAATGATGTACTCAACAGGATGATCTGTTTGAGTCTCTTTAAGACTCTGAAAATAGCAGCATGCATAAACCATGTATCACAGTGTCCCAACACTGGTTTCAGTTGCCTAGTTTCAAACCTGCTAATGCTGAAGTGCATTTTTTCAGTTATATTGTGATAATTAGGACTATAAAAAATATGATAAAATTTTGAAATACATATTTACTCATGTTTACTAATTTGTGTGTGGGGGGGGTCTTATTTCTATAGGCTTATTTTGCTGATGGCAACAAGGTATAATAACCATACTACAATAAACTACAATAAGTTATAATTCATTCTTAAACTGATATTTTAAATTTTATTTTTAAAACCTTTATATATTTTTAATACATAAATGTTATTGCAATTTCTTTCAAAGCAACAAGACCGGGAACCAGTATTCTCTGAGGAGCTTGGTTTAGCAGTGGAGAAGTTAAAAGATGGCTTCACACTACAGGGACTCTGGGAAGTCATGGGCTGAAAACATCAAATAACACTAAGTAGCAGGTTTTAAATAGTAACTGTAAGGACCAACTTAATCTTCACTTCATCAGAGTATATAAAAAAAGGATGTAGTTGGGGGAAAGGTTTGGAGCTAACACTCTTGGTTAAATAGTCAAAATCAAGACTTTTCCCCAGCATACACACAGATATGTTGTATTCAGTAATTGTTTATATTATTTAATTAATATATACAAAATTTGTATATTATGAAAAGTAGCTGGCCACATGTCCCCAAAACAGATGAATAGATAAATGTACTATATGGACAAACAGTAAAAGAGGGCTGAGGGCCATAGTAATAGATGTTGCAATCCCAAGTGATAGCAGCATTAGGAACGAGGAACATGAAAAGTACAAGAAATGTGGAAGGTGAAGGCAACAGTGGTTCCCATGAAAATAGGAGCACTAGAGGCTGTGACCCCTAAACTGGGAAAGTGGCTTCAGCAGATCCCAGGAACATCATCTGAGATGTCAATCCAGAAGAGCTAAGAAACTATGCAAGACCCTCAAGTTCCCAGGCCTCAGGAGGACCCAAGCTTGAATGGAAAAAGACTGCCAAATTTATAGATATATAGATACATCTTGTGAGGAATTTTCTGTATTAGATTTGAATAAAGATATAATGAACATCATGTGGTTTTGCTAACATTAATATTAGATGAAGGTACCCAAAGCTAGTTTTTTTTAGAGTTTAGAATTGTCATTTTAAACAATAGGCATCATGTGGCTATTTTGAAATGTATCAGTGAAGTTGAAGAATTTTACAAATGGCCCAGGAGTACAACAGCAGCTGTTATTTTCTGACCTGTAAGCTAGGGAAGGTCAGTTCATAGGAAGCATACTCAACACATAAAACTGCACACTGGTCAGAAGTATATGGATGAGTCAGTGGTTGGAAAACATGACTAACAGATGTTAAAGCACATATGAGACACAGGTATTTTATTCCACATAAAACTCTTCACACACCAAAACCATTAATGGGCTCAATTCCTAAACTCTTACAATGACCACTTTTATACCACAAATACAAAAGTTTTCTTGAATCTAATTTGCTGGAAGTATGAAAGACAATAGAAATAGGGTCTTCCTCACCGGAGGAACACGAGTAGCCCTGTCACAACTCTCCAAGGTCCACAGTTGGTTATTTCCATCTTTGACAGCTGCCTAATGTGACTCTGTTTTCTAATCTGGCCAGCCTGAATTCTTTCTGCCTGTGATGGGGAACTAAATATAGAGGGACAGAGTTAAACTGCACAGACTTCTGTCTTTACTGCGTTAACATAGCCTGTTATAACTAAGACAGTGCGAAGAGGGGAACCACTGCAGTTCTGACATCCTCTCTGATACATCCTCCAAGATGGATCCGGCAAGTATTAAGGAAGACCTGAAGCTCTATCAGAGCACCCTGCTTCAAGATGGTTTGAAGGAACTCCTGAAGGAGAACAAATTTATTGACTGCATACTCAAAGTAGGAGACAGGAGTCTGCCTTGTCACAAGCTCATTATGGGAGCATGCAGCCCTTACTTTAGAGAGCTCTATTTCACCGAAGATGGCAAAGAGAAAAGCTTTTCGAACAATGAGATTGCGCTGGAAAATGTGGATCCGGCCATTATGGATATGATTGTGAATTATCTTTATTCTGCAGAAATAGAGATTACGGATGAGAATGTGCAGGACATTTTTGCAGTAGCCAATCGCTTTCAGATACCATCTGTGTTCACAGTGTGCGTGAACTACCTGCAGAAGAAACTCTCACTGGGAAACTGCCTGGCTATCTTCAGACTGGGGCTGGTGCTAAACTGCCCTAGATTGGCTATTGCGGCAAGAGACTACATAGCTGATAGATTTGAGACACTAGCCAAAGAGGAAGAGTTTCTTGAGTTCAACCCTCCTGAGCTTTTTGCCATCATAGGAGTTGACGCTCTTAATGTGGAGAAAGAGGAAGTGGTGTTTGAACTACTGATGAAATGGATCAGGAAGGACAAAGAAAAACGGATAAAGTTCTTAAGCGAAGCCTTCGAGCACATTCGCTTCCGGCTACTTCCAGAAAAGTATTTCAAGGAAAAAGTGGAAAAGGACGACATAATCAAATCTGATCCTGAGCTTGTGAAAAAAATTAAAGCCATCAAGGATGCTTTTGCTGGGAAGCTTCCAGCAAAAAAGGAGGGAGGAAAAGACGATGGGGAGAACTCGCCGCCTGGTTACCTGAACGACAACCGAAGGCTTGGGATGCATGCTAAAGACCTTATCCTCATGATTAATGACACTGCCGCCGTGGTTTATGACCCTGTTGAGAATGAATGCTCCTTAGTGGCAATGGCAGAGCAGATACCCCGAAATCATGTTAGCATCGCTACCAAAAAGAACCAACTTTATGTCGCAGGTGGACTCTTTGTGGACGATGACAATAAAGAAGCACCACTGCAGTGCTATTTTTATCAGGTAAATGATCATGTATTATTCTGTTTTTGTCATTTTATGCGATAGTACTCTCCATTACACTGAGTTAGTATGTAATATGTCAATAAGATTTGAAACTACAATTCATCCGGTGTGTATTCCAGCTGGACCCTCTTACTTCAGACTGGATTGCTCTGCCCCCGTTGCCTTCTCCCAGATGTCTGTTTGCTATGGGAGAATTTGAAAATCTCCTGTTTGCCGTTGCTGGCAAAGACTTACAGACTAATGAATCTCTTGATTCAGTAATGTGCTATGACATGGAGTAAGTACGGGACCATTGAACACTGGCTTTTCATTTGAGCCTTTCAATTATAAACTAGATACTCATGACATGTTTCTTGTTTGGCAGCAAAATGAAATGGACTGAAACAAAAAAACTTCCCTTGAAAATACATGGCCACAGCGTGATTTCACAAAACGGGCTGGTGTACTGTATTGGAGGAAAGACAGATGAAAAGTAAGATGAGTGTGAACAAAATATGAGCTGTAGGCTGTATTTTTGTAATACTTCATATTTTCTTTCATAAACAAAACAGCAAAATTATCAACAAGATGTTTGCGTATAACCACAAAAAGTCAGAATGGAAAGAGCTTCCTGGAATGAAAACTCCAAGGTCCATGTTTGGGGCAACCGTTCACAAAGGAAAGATTATTGTGATTGGAGGAGTCAATGAAGATGGTCTGTTAGCATCTTGTGAGGCCTATGACTTTGGAACCAATAAGTAAGTGCCTTTAAATAACTGTGATTACTTAATGCCTATACAGAAACATTTTGCAGCTTACAAAACTTGACAGAATACATTGAAACATGTAGTCCATATCAGTGAGATCTGTATTTATAAAAATCTTGTTTATTTCTTTTACCATTGCAGATGGGAATCCTTCCCTGAATTTGCCCAGGAGAGAAGCTCAGTGAATCTAATCAGTACTGGTGGTGCATTATATTCAGTTGGTGGCTTCACAATGGTAGAGATGGATAATAAAGGGTGTTCACCCTCAGAGATCACAGACATATGGCAGTAAGTAGTCACAAGGCTTTTAGTAATGGAGTTTCCACTGTTCCAAAATTATTGTGATTTTGCCAACTGTGTTGTTATTGCTTGCTTGAATCTAAAACTTCAACTATTACAACAACTTTGCATGTGTCTGCAGACGCCTATTCTAAGGGACTTTTTTTTATGACAGGTTTGAAGAAGACAAGAAACAGTGGTGTGGAATGCTGAGAGAGATGCGCTATGCAGCTAGTGCATCCTGTGTTTGCATGCGACTAAATGCAATAAAAATGCCCAAACTGTAAAAACAGCCACTTTGGCCCAAATAGTACCATTTTAGACTTACTTGATTATTCTAGTGATGAATAATTATATTTTAGTAGTAATATCAGTAATATATTTAAGCATGAAACAGGCCACTGGAGAACAACTGGTTGATTTTACGGTTTTAGGGAATGTAGTTGTATAAGCACTAATATCAAATATACTCTCATGCTCATTTACTTAATTATTAAAGATTTGTGGTTTAAAATGTTCACTTAATAAAAATGTTTGCAGTTCTTCATGTTTTGTATTTTATTGCAAACGTTTCAACATCATATATCGTATAAAACTCATTAGAGGCATCTTCTGTCAGGAATTTATCTCACAGCCCTGTCCTCCCCTTAACAAAGAAGATAAAAAAATTTATATGCAGTCAGTCACAATTTGTCTTTGTTACTATGGATATCCAGAGTTTTGTGATATGCAGTTCATTATCTTTTATCAAGCTTTTAGCTCTGTTTCAGGAAAGTTCTGTAAATAATTTTCTTCTTAAATATTCCTTCCAAGCATCTTGGGAGGAGAGCTCCATAGAATTCCATTCAAAGTGAGGAATCTGCATTAGAGAGCAAGTATTAATGTTCAGTTCTCAGTGTTTTATAAAAATGACCTCCACTAGCGTCAACACAGGAAAAGGAATAACCATTTCTCTACTCACATGTAAAACATGATAACCTAAAATTTCCAGATGTCTCTTTCTCATCTGGACTTCCCCCTTCAGGTGATGAGAATTCTTGCAGAAGAATTTGGAATCCAAGAAGTCTATGACAATGCTAAATATGCAAGTTACATAGAAAACAACAGGTTATTGTTCTAATCGCTATTTTCAACCTGCATCTCCTACATGTGTCGGTAACAAGTCAAGAGGACGTGCAAAAATGGCAGCCAAAAAAACGACATAAATCATTCTAAAGCTTACGTACATTCCACAAGCTGAGCCTGTACATAAATGTTCCACTAAGTTTACTACTACCAAATAGCTGATTGCTGTCTGACAACCTTACCAGCGAGCGCCTGGAGGTAGCCCAGTTCTCTCTTTCCCACCTGAGCCGGACCCCCAGCACACCTTTGCATTATTGTCGATCTGCAGCGGGATCGGTTCACTGTAGGGTATTGCCTGCTGGTGGCGGTCCAGGACACACTCGAAATCTGCAGGGACGATATTCAAACCTTCAAACTGAGCAACACAGAACAGACTCCATGCTCAGCAAGGAGGGTTACTAGGATGCCTGATGTGGAGGTAAGCACTTTTATGTCTCATGTTAAGATTATGGCAACGTCTATTCACTGTAAATATCTTACTCCGTATTACATTACTGATGAGCATAAAACTTGTGCAAGTTACAATAGCTATTATCAAGTAATACTTGATTATCAAGTAATAATCTATTGTTCACCTTCATAGTTATATATACTGTAAATAATCACTAACCATTAAGACTTTCTGTGTACTTACCAACGGTGTAAAAGTATGGAGTCAGTACTGCTGCTCTGACACAGTTAATGCCTCCAAGCACCTCACCCAGCATCCTGTGGATCTGCTGTTTTACCGGACTGACCAAGTTGTTGTCTATGTGTTTTAAAGAGAAAAGTTAGCCATGTGTTCCAAAGTTATTAACGTTTGTGACATCGCTAGGGTAACTTTACCAGAACTGAAACAACTGGAACAAAATCTCTTTTGTACATGTTCACTCACTTCTATTTTGAAGCTGCTGGCCGAAGCGCTCGTGGAACCAGGGCACCTGGAATTCAGGGCACTCCAGACACACAGCGCGGTTCAGCTTCATCAGACACAAACGCACTTGCATGTTCAGGGCATCCGGCATTACTGTCAGCACAAACCATGCAATAAACTGAATGCCAATACTTAGTATTTTACACGACACACTGTACTTATGTTACTAATGAGCATGTGCTAGTTTAAAAAACCGCAGAATACATTTGCCGTGCCACAATTATGATTTGTAGCTAAATGAAGCTTGAAGCTTTCTCTCATGACGGACATATTGACCATTTCCTGTAAAAAAAAAAAAAAAACTCCACATACTCTCAAGCTGTGCATCCAGCTTGGCCAGGAAATCCACACGGAATATTTCTCCGATGAGGTCCTCTGGGAAATGGTCGACCAGGGCCAAGGTATAAGCCAACAGTACCAACTTGTGAGGATCCAAGGAACCTGAGAGAACGGAACGGCCGACTCTAATTCCAAATAAACTTTTTTAATGTCAAGATTGAGGCTGCAGTTTTAAAGCATGAACTCACCGATACGTGGAGTGAAGTGTTGAATGCAAGCATCAAATAACTCATCCACCTTTGGAGAGTTGTAATCAAGCATAGCAAAAGGGAGTAAAGTTTCATAGGTTCCATAGAAATGAATCTAAAGGGGATAACATTCAGAAAAAAATGTAGCAACACACAACATGTATTAGACATTTTCAGAGTTCTTTCAGAGTTATTGAAAGATCTAGAACTGTCAACTCATTCACTGGGATTCACTGGCCAGTCCATATTTTTTGCTCCAACCTAGCTACCCAAACACCTGTTCCAGATATTCATTTGTTCGAGTATGTTGGATTGTTGGACAGAACAAAAAGGTGGGCTATGTGAGTGTTTTAATCTGACAAACATCACTGCTCAGTTGTATGTGGCACAAAGTCAAGAATCCAATTAGATACATTTATTTCAAAGCATCCTACCTTATGTATGTTTTCTAATGCCACATTGGCCATTCGTTCCAGAAGTGCATCACAGCGATAGTTCGTCCTTGTCAGGTAGTTGGCCAACTCTGGCACGTTAGTCCAGGATATCTGATCTGCCAGTGTCCGAATTGTCCTGATAGTCTCCTCAAGCAGTATCACCTCGAACCACTGCCCAGATATGTACTTCAGCTCTTCCAGAATCAAGTCCAGCTGCCTGGCATCTTGCAGTCGCTTGTGGCCGCATTGCTTCAGTGTCTGAAGCAGGCAGACGTACTTGCTGGAGGTGTTGTGGCGGTAAGTGGGGTCCCTGCGGATCCATCTGGTGATGGCTGTGGCGAACGAGCTCCAGTCGTTCAGGCTGCACTGAGCCGCCACATCGCTGATGCGAGCAAAAATCACCTCCTCGACGTGCGGAGACGGAAGCATGGAGATCATGCGGGTCAGCATGGGCACCTCATATGGGTGCAAACTGTCCTGCAAGTAACTAAACAAAAGAAACGTGTCAGGCTTAAAATAAAAGGCTTTACCTATTTACTTGACAACAAATCAACTTCAAGGTTAAAATAAAGATTTACATTCAAAATACTATAAAGGTACAACAAAGAGCTCAAATATTTGGGATAAAATCCTGAGCACTGATAGTTTTAATAAATAATAACCATCAATCTCTTTTCCTAGACACTTTTTTTTAACTCATTCACCAATACAATATGCTGTGATCATCAGAAACAGGCGCTGGTCCATGAACAAACCATGCAACTAGTACAGTTTTATAAACCAAAGATGAAACTCACCGAAGCAGTATACTTCTCAGTGCGGAAAAGAATCTGGGATTCTGATAATGCAGCAGCAAAAGTGTCTGAGTCATCTTTGAAATCTCCAAAGGTCGATACACCTCCAGATTCTCGTGCAGTATTGATACTATCCTATTGATCACAATTTCCACAGAAAAACACAAGGATAAAAACAAAAAAATGTTATGCTATTCTTATTATTTATATGGCCCTGAACAATTAGTTATAGTATTGATATGCTACACTCCAGAGATTATTGATGATGGGTCTGTTCATAACTTACTTATTGATCAGTTGAAGGTTCCGGCACTGAGTCGCTTCCAGTGTCTGCACAACAGCAAGTGCTTGTTTGGCATTAAGTTCATCAGCTAAGTGCAGTGCTACATTTTCTAGCCTGTGAGACCAATTAAATTGCACAATTAGCTGGATATCAAAGCACTGAAAATTACATTGTTTCGCAACTGAAGGAAACCTTTAATCATGTTTTAATCATTTAATCAAATAACTACAACGATTTTTAGCGCAAACTAGATGTCAAAGTCTTTGCAGTATTTTGTGTCAATTTTCCTAGAATCCTTTTGGGGTCTCCAGACCAGCAAAGTGTTAAAATATTAACAAAAATGACTGGTCACCTTTCTGACCAAATGATTTATCTGTCAGCTAAGCTGAGACAACATGCTGTATGGTCACCAAAAAAGTTCCAACACATGTTGCACTATCAAGTAGCTGAATGATGCTGTAATGTATCGGAAAGCTTGTTAATTATACGCCAGGAATACCGTCACCAGAATTCAATAAATGTGGCTTTTTATGATTATCATATTGCAGAGGTTGATATTTCAATGAAGATCAACTCTGCACAGGTGAAGCCTTCTCAAACAGTTCTTCACTCTTACCTCTCTCTGGTTGTTTGCTCAGCCAAAGGCCCCAAAGCAACAAAAAGCTTAGTGAAAGACGCAGCATCAGTGGCAGTGTCCACCAGCTCCATCAGCCTCTGCTTAGCAGCCAGTCTAAAGTCACAGCTGTTGTACTCTATCGACTGATACAGTCCTAATATATATCCGATGTTCTTCACATCCTGATATGGGACAAATTTGACAAGAACATGGTTGCACCTTTCCAGCAAGGGATGGTGAACATGTTTGACATTTCGGAAGAACTGCACTATCCTTCTGAAGTTTTTGTAATAGTGTGGGCTCGTGCTGTCCAGGAGACTGTTCACTTTTACAATTAGTGCATCACGTAAACATGGAGACACCAGGTAGGATATACTGATCATGAAGTTGGTCAGCACCCTGGAGAAAATAAAGATCATTTGGATTTTTATCAGTATAAATGGTTTTATATTTTATTTACAAATGGTGACAGGTATGGTTGGACAAAACAAATACCTGAGATCATCGATTGAATCCAGCCTCTGTCTCACAATCTCTGTAATCTGCCCCATTAGTGGACTGTAGTACAAAAACTGAACACTTAAACAAGAAGAAAACTTTGATAGTGTCGCCAGTGGGAACCTGTAAAACATCATAACCCTAGTTTAAACCCTGAACTGCACCCAAAAGTTTCAATTGGTTACATAACACAAATTAAAAATTACTGACACTGAAAATGCAGTGACATACCTACCTTTCTAACCTTCTCCAAGCTTCCATCACCAAATGCTGGACAAGAGAGTCATGTGGTTTTACATTAAGCCTTTAAAGGGAGACACAGAGACAAAATGTTGTGGAAACTTTACTGATTAATACATTACTGGTGTATTTATCCAGTACTAAAATCTGCATGTGCTAGTTATCCAAAGGAAGAGTATTACAGGCAATTATGTGTGCAGTCACAATAGAACTTAAAGTCACATTACCTCAAAACTTCATAGAGCATTTTCACCAATGCATCATCATCCATGAAGCTGATCTTGTTCTCAGCTAGAACACAAAGACTCAGGAACTCAGGGTGGCGCCGTGTAAGTTCAACTGTCCGGAGCATATCTGGCTTATTCTTCTGAAATTGCCACAGCAGCTCCACAGCATAGCCCACGTGGTTAACTGAAAACGTTGCCTTGTTTTTGCCCACCACATCAAAGACCTGATCATCTGCTGTGCAAGACTTAAGTTGTACCAGAACTTGGTCATGGCATCTGGCCCCATATTGCATATAATTAAACACCCTGTGAGGGTATCGTTGCAGGACTTGGAGTCTGAACATGACTGAAGGGCACAGGTCAGGAAAGTTACCTAGTCCACATATTAAAAGAGATCCGAGAATGATTTCAAAGAGATGACTGATTCACAAGGAACCTGGCTGGAATTCAAGGGCATGATCACAATATGTTTCCTTGTGGGCATAAACGCTCCCATTATAGCTATGTTGTTGAGCATGGGCTTTCTCCTGAAACACAGACACGAGCATGGTCATTACGTCAATGTGAGAACTGTTATTTAGCTATTATAGTTATTGCGGGTAGACAGGTAGTTAGCTAGCTAGCTACTGAAGTACAGAAAGAGAAAAAATTGTCAACAACACCTGTAACATCTTGTAATTCCGTCAAAAATATACAGAGACGACTGTGTTGTGGTTAAGCTGCACAGTCTGTCACCAAACTGTATGTTTGACCTGCCCTGGGCTTTGTTAGCTATAGCTAAGTATCCAGCTAGCGACTCACGTGGGAGATGCGCTAGTTTATAAATAATATAATAACACTAGGGCAAGGCTTTTTTTAAACATTCATGCGCTTCCTTAGTTTCCCACTAAACAATAGCAAAGCTATGGATTGTCATACCCACTGGTATGACAAAGCACTGCTGACTTTAACAAGAGAAAAGGTTAACAAGCCTGTTAATAACTAAAGTAGGTTGGCACGCTTGCAACTTGTTTCCGACTTCACAGTGAAAATCTGTATCAAACGCTGTCACCATAATTCAAAATAAAAGTGCATTCAGAGTTGAAATTGTTGCAATATTTACTCAAGTGTTTTAAATTAACTTTAGTACTCATGCAAAAAATTCATAGTCTCTTTACAGGGTAAACTGGAAAAGGCAACTAACCTGGGCCCAGTATCTCAGTACTCATAACATATTAATTGGACGATGATGTAGTAACTTTTCTAGTAATTAGTCTAGTAATTGTGAATTGAAAACCAGATATTTTATTTCCTTAATGAAACGGAAAGATTATGAGCATGAAATGATTTTATTAATTGGTATTTGATTGCATTGTGAAAGCATGCATTTCCATGCTAACCCAGAGTCAAATCTGTACATGAGTTGGATGATAGACAATTTTTATAATAATGAATAAAAAGACATAGCATTATTAAAGGGTATCTGTATACAGAATACTGATGGACTTGCCATATCTGTCAATAGCAGAGTGTAGACAACTTGTATTATTGGAACAATACCGAGTAAAATGTCTTGACTATAATCTGGAATTTTCTTATACCCCACCTTCTTTAGAATATTAAGATTTTGGTATTGTTCTATATAGGTAAAACATAGAATCAACCCCAAACATGCATTCACACATATGTAACTAAAACCATAGTCTTCTACATTAATCACATCTATGTCTAAAGCCAAAGCTATTCACTATAGAGATGTGTATGTGATGTAATGTGACTGATATATAAAGACAACTGTAAATATCACAATCAAAATTCTGCAATACAAATAAAATAACTAATGCAGCTACGTTTTTATGAAATACTAAAGCTTATTCCATTCATTATAAGGACTTTTTTTTTTATTACTGTGACAATGGCAATTAATCATAGCCTTGAACAGGTAAACGTGATCACCAAGTAAATCCTAGTCGTTTTCTGGACTCCTTAATGTCGACAGTCTCATTCAACTCTTTTATACCTTGAGTAGTACTGCACATATAACTGGGCATCTGAATGCCGGACTCATCATGCACAAGATAACTTGGCCTAACTCCACTGAATAAAGGACCCAGGCCTCCACCGACACCCTCCCTTGTAGCCTTGCGCAGTGCATAGGTGTTTCTCTGGGCCTCATTGGCTGTCTGGATCACATGCTGGGCATACTGCTGAAACTCTTTCTCTTCCTCAGCTATAAGGTCAGCATTTTTCGCCTCAGACTCCTCTTGCTCTTTCTTCATGCGCTGGTCCTGTGCATTTTTCTCAGCCTAGATAAAACAGAAAGACCAGAAATGCAGTTACAAATTATGTTAAATAACATTTAAAAAAAGAAAATAACGAAAGGGAAAAGATAATACGAATATTCAATTGTATTAAAAGAGTAACCTACCATTTGTTGTATATACATATCCTGTAGTGTTTTTGCATTCTCTTTCATTTGTTGGGCCTTCAGCAGCTGTTTTTCAAGGAAAATGGTATCTGCTGCTTTCTTTGCATTAAGCATTTCAATTGCATTCCGTTTCTCCTCTCGCTCCCTGAGCTCCTGTTCTTGTTTCTGAAGCCATCGAATTGAAGATTGTTGTCAAAAATACAACTTAAATTGGTGAATCAATGACAACAAAAAATTTTAGATTTAGATTTTTCAATATCCTTTTAAAAAGATGTAAAACACCCAGTAAATAAAAAAAAAACTCATGCTAATTCGTTTTAAATACCAGAATCTCCATTGTTCAATCAGTACGATTATACTGATTATATATAGATTTAACTGATTATAACTCTCCACTATTCAGTCATTCTGACATTAAAAAACAGTTGCATAAATATTTTACCATAGCTTCTCTGTGTGCAGCTATGGACTTCAACATGGCAGCTTTTTTCTCATTCTTCTCACGCTGCTGCTGATCCTGCTTGGCCTCAGCTTCTGCCACTGCCTTGGAGATCAACTCTTCATCATTGATGGTCTGCTCTTGATGCTGTGCTATCAGTCTCTCAGTAATAGCCTCTCTGTGTCTCTGGAACTCTCTGCCACAGAACAATTGTGCCAAAAATACAGAGTGTTACATTATATTTACAATCTAAAAATATCATACAACATTTCAGTGTAGTATAGATGTTTCTAGTATCAGAAAATAGTTAGTTTATTATCTTATTTACCTTAAACATTTGATGGTGAAAATGGATGTGTGCCTATATTTGAGCTCTAACCAACATTATGTTAACACAGTGATGTGAGGGGTATTTATTCTCCTCAAATATTGATCAGTGTTTCTAAATATATTTTTCAAAAATCTGTACCTAAACAGCTCTGCTTCTTTTTCTTTCCTGAGTTTCATCATTTTCTCTTTAGTTCTTGCAAAGAGCTTTCTTCTCTCTTCCTCCACCTTCTCATTCTGAGCCTCAGTTGCTTTGATTTTATTCCTGTTAGCCAGATGATCCTGACAGAAAAAAAACATTAATTACTATTATTTCACTGCATTCTGAGTCTGGACCTCTCCAAGGGCAAGCATCACTATCCAGAGGAGATCATTTACAGGAAAAAGTGGAGTACTAAAGAAGCAAGCGATACCATTAACTGTAATACTGTACAGTTATATGTATAAAATGCCAGAAGAAAAATGTTTGTGAACTTCTAAAGTGGACACTGGGTAAATCTTACATGATGAGCTCTCATGATGTTTCTCTTTTCCTCTTTCTTCTTCTGTTCATACATGGACTGCTCCAATAGATAGAGATCTTTGAGATGCTCCAGTTCCTCTGCCTCCTCTCTCTCCTCCACTCTCTCCTGCTCTCTTGCGTGTTCATGTTCCTTAATTCTAATAAAGATGGACACTTCAGATATACTGTTACAACACAGATGTGTTCCTTTTCAAAGGTAAACAAGAATACACAACTGACTTTGTTCATATGTGACTGTAGATCAATCTACAAGAGACTTGTTTAGTGTCTGAGGCACTTTATATGTCTAAGGTATTTTGTTATTTCAGCAGTTAACCTTACAAACTTCTATTCTATAAAGCAGCTTGTATAATACTTTACTGTTGTTTCAAACTCTCAGCAACCACCAGACACTTTTGCTTCTTCTCCAGGGCATCCTGCTGCTCCTGCTGTAAAGCCTGCCTCTCTCTATGCAGGATCATAGCTATGATCTCTTTATCGACATCTTTAGAGGCATTCTGCTTCCTCCGTTTCAGCTCAATCTGGGCCTCTCTCTCCTTCAGAACCTCAGTCAACAACAGGGCACTCTGGGGGAAAAAGTCATCATGGTCTGGGCAAACAAGATGCCACAATACATATGCAACCATAATCATTCTTGCAGTGGCTTTTTGCATTTACACATGTCACCGTCAGAACAACAATGGAACAGTGAACCTGCACCAACAACAGCAGCTGCAAAAAACTTTTTTTGCCTTCCTGACCTCATCATGTAGACTACAGTTGAACTGTTTGTAGTTTTCCAAGAGCAAAATGTGAAGCATACATGAACCACTAGCATGTCCATTTTTGTATATGCATGCCATTTTGAAGGACACTTGCATTCACGTCACAGACAAATAGACGTCATTTGGAGTTATGAATTTGAACTATCAAGATCTGAGCAAATAAAATTTGAATTGAACAATGAGGCTTCCAATGTGAATGTAGCTTTAGAGAAATTGAAAAACCTGCTCTAGATCAGTAGTCCTAGGCTGCTTCAACTAGATCATCAGTAAATGGAAACTTTAGGGTAAAAGAAGACATGTTTTTGCATACCTATGTGTTAGTGTGATGATTTATGCTTAAATAAAAAAAGAATAGCATGACAAGAGAAACACAACTGAAAAAGATTTTTTTAAATACTAACATGGAATCCTTTCACTCTATCAGTCTGATAGTATTGCTGGGCTTTCGCTTTATCAATTGCTTCTTTTCTTTTCTGCTCTTGGTACTTTGCTTCCTCGATATCTGTTTGTTTCCTTTCTTCCTCTTCAATCTTTTCTCTGAGTTTCTTTGCCTCCAGTTTTTTTTGCCGTTGTCCCTGTAAATGTATGCCAGGCCTACATTAGGAGTATTTTATCAAAGCACATCTGTTCATTGTAGACAAACATAAAGTTTGAAAGTGACTCTAAAGAGATATTTCACAACTAAATCTAAATGACATAAATCACTCAATGATTCCAATCTCTCCGTTTCCTTTTCGGCAAAAATACAACCAGGATGTACTTACAGCAATAGTGTTGGACCAGTTTTTTACCACCTCCTTAGAACGCAGGTGCAACGCCAACCGTTGCTTTGCTGCTTCAGTGCGACTGTCATGATGTCTGTTTACGCCATTTAAACAATCTTGCAGTCGTAGCCATTCTGATTTGGGCAACACTGTTACTTGGCGAAGATCAATCGATGGGCTCGGTTCATTTTTACCCTCGGCCGAAATAACTGTTGCGAAATAAGATAGGCTATGAAATTCAGAATAGCGACCGCGACTATTGTGTGCCAACTAAAAGGCGAGCTAGTTAGCTAGGTAACGTTATCAGAAAACTTTGTAAATGTATTTTGCTCACCTCTTCTGCTTGAACCTTTTCTCCGTCCATACTGCACCACAGTTGCAGAAGCTGTTGACATTTTGACCGATTATTTTCATTCACATTGAAAACATTTGATAAAGCTATTATTTTCTGTTTAGTTGGCTAAATGTTTTTTTTCTGGCTTATTTCATATCAGGAGTTTAAATATAGCTAGCTAGCTAAAACCTTGAAAAGCGTGTTTTTTTCTGGTACAATATCGCGTTGCCTAGTGAGGTCGTTTACAAGTTACACTGTATCCATTGGCAACCTCAGGAGACCGTGAAGAATACGTCACGGAAATCTTAACGGGAAAGCCGTTAAAACGTTAAAAGCAAACCATGAGCACATAAAATAATAAATAAATAAATAGATTTCCACAACTGATAAGAACAGTTTACTTTAAAAAACGGTTCCGAACGGTTTACTTAAAAAAAAACTTACTTACTGACGGTTTACTTAAAAAAACATTGCAGCAGTAACTGCTGCCAATTGCTGTCTGTATGGTTCAGCTTCTCGGTTTTAGAAATCTGTTAGATATCATGCAGAAGTTGGCCAAGTGTCAGAGGAAAACGCGCTTAAAATTTTAAGTGAACTTTAGGTGTGGACCATTCTAAAATATTACATTGCATTTGCACAAAAAGTAGATTTGTTCGTGAACACAAAACATTTTCAGCAATTCCCACATAAAATGATGTGCTCCGTTTTACCTGAGCCCAGTGCTTATATTCTGAAATAATGTTTCGCTCTGCCGCAAGTTGTTTGCTCAATTTCTTTCAGACAATGCGATCACAGATACTGTTACAATGTATGACTGATAAATACCATGCGAATACTTCTGAAAAGTAAAATTCCATGCAAAAAGAGATGCTGCAATACAAGATTCCTTTCTAAGAATGCCTGTTCAAGGTCGTTGTTAAGAGCGTTTCCACATACATTAATTAATGAATGTGGGCAAATTTGAATGAGGGAAAATGTTTTTTTCCCAGCACAATAACAATCTACATAGCAGTTTGTTTTAACTGTAAATTTGTTGGATATATTCTAAGTACATTAGAATATACATTACATTAGGGTATAAATTATTTTGGAAAATTAGGGCGTTGGGGGATGGGTGCAAAGACTGTCACGTAGCCTCCTAATTGTTCAGGATATTTAACGTGTGGGGAAAAAATAAGCAGAAACATTAATCTATTTACTTTAATGGAAATTCCAGGAACACCTCACGGCAGACTGTACACTGTACTCGGCGCATGAAAAGCACGAACCTGTTGCGCAATTAACGTTTATTATTTGACTGGTTCTTTTGAACAAGTGGAGGCAAGGCGGGCCGTTTCAGCCAAGGTCCTCCCATCTCTGCGTCACTGCTGCTCCCTGTTCATTCAAAGCCAGCGACGTAAAATCAGTTCACACATGCCCATCAGGTCCAGTAAGTTGCATCAGTAAGACAAGAAAAATGGCCCCGGTATCAATCAAACGTGTTTTAATAAGTGAAAGTGTTGATCCATGCTGTAAGAAGATTCTGCAAGAAAATGGCATTGAAGTAACGGAGAGACAAAATATGAGCAAAGATGAGTTGATTGCCCAAATTAAGGTAAATTGTTTTTATTGGTGTCACAGTCTATATTAAATCTAATTTCGTTGTACGGCGCTAGCGTGTTGTGTTTTCTAATGACACCAACTGGCAGCGATAGCAACTCTTGACACTTGGCAATTTCTCCGTCTCTGGAACTACTGTCTTAGCTGCGCAGTCACCCGCCATTGCCGTCTCCTCATGAGGCTGATGTAACATCACCCTGGATATGCATACAAGCCTGCTAGCATGCAAACGCTATATAAACACAAATTAAATACATTTGCTATTTTTTCCACATGGCTCTGAATAGATGTTAAACATACCAATGATACGACTTGATGCACATGAAATATAATCTTGATTCTTTTTTTTCTTCGAATAGCCTAATTTTGTTTTGACAACAGCTGGCTAATTTGCTGTAACGCGTAGTCCGGAGTCCTGACCCAGCATCACCTGTCAAGCTGACCCTTTGTGTTTGTTAGGATTACGACGGCCTAGTTGTTCGTTCGGCAACCAAAGTTACATCTGAAATCATCAGTGCTGCCAGTAGCCTGAAGATCATTGGACGAGCTGGGACTGGCGTTGACAACGTGGACGTGGATGCGGCAACGAAGAAGGGCATTATTGTCATGAAGTAATGGCAAGATCTCGTGTTTGTAAACAAAGCTCAGAGTATTGGGATGCAGCCTTGTTTTGTCTTCTCTTCTTGATAATTGTTAGTCATATACTTGGACAAGCCAACATCTGAAATCATGGCAGTAGTCCAGAGCAGACCGATATGTTTGTCAATAAACTGACCTCATGCATGCACAATGGTGTAGTTTGATGCAAAGATTCCACTGATGCATTCCTTTGTGTGTAGGGTTATTCTGCAATTGTACAAGGATGCATATTGATATGAATTTTGTTGGCATGCTGTGTTCTGGATATCCTTAGCTTGAAGGCTTGAATAGCTTGTCTAGGCCATTGTTTTCTGTGGTAACCCTTTGTTTGTACACCACCCCACACACATGTGCTTTTTTGACAGCACTCCCAGTGGCAACACCATCAGTGCTGCAGAGCTGACCTGTGCTCTTGTGATTAATCTGTCAAGGTAAGTGAAACCTGTTACAGCTTACAAGGTAAAGCAGGGTAACTAACAAGTTTTAGTGATGGAATTTATATTTTTGTTATAAGTGGTTCTTGAGAATATTGGTCTATGGTTGGTAAAGAGTACATAATATTTATATTTAGGCCTATTATTTCAGAGGTCTTTTTGGTTTTCTAGACATGTTCCACAAGCTGTTATGTCAATGAAAGCAGAAAACTGGGATCGTAAAAAGGTACTGACTTAAATTAGCTTTGCATGCAATTGATCGTTTGGTGTGTAATTAGGTGTGTAAGGTAAATAAAGATGCTTTTATGTCCCTCTGTGCTCAGTCAGTCGGCACTAACCAGATCTGACCACTGGGTAATTTCATGCAAGCCTTAATGGAGATGGGTCACTGTTTTGTTAATGACTGTGCAGTTCATGGGTGAAGAATTGTATGGCAAAACCCTTGGAATAATTGGGCTTGGAAGAATCGGAAAAGAAGTGGCCACAAGGATGCAGTCTTTTGGCATGAGGGTAACGTCAGCTCGTTCATTCACTGAACATTTAACGTGTTGACTTGGACTAGAATGGTTTTTATCTAAGTAGCAAGTTATAATTGACCATACTTTTTTTTGTTGTTGCCAGACCATTGGCTATGACCCCATAACCCCTCCAGAAGTGTCTGCCAGCTGGGGGGTGGAGCAGATGTCTCTAGAGGAGCTCTGGCCCCAGTGCGATTACATCACTGTACACACACCCCTCATGCCCTCCACTACAGGTGAGTGACGCACACTATATGCAAAGCAGCGAGCAGGGTGGAGAGATGGCATCGTAGTGTTTGTATGTTCCTGGTTCCTGGCAGTATTTAAACCTTGTTTATGTTTATTTCAAGTAGTGTCTTATAGACAATAATTTTGAGAAATTCTGTTCAAGTTACTGATGTGCAGTGTTTCTAATTACTGGCCTTGGCTTGACTGGTCATAGGATTACTGAATGATGCCTCGTTTGCTAAGTGCAAGCGAGGTGTGAAGGTGGTGAACTGTGCTCGTGGAGGAATCATTGATGAAGCTTCTTTACTAAGGGCCTTGGAGTCTGGCCAGTGTGGAGGAGCAGGCCTGGATGTGTATGTGGAGGTGAGACCTCTCTAGTTATTTCAGACATACCAGAATTACAGTTACTTGCAGTGTATAATTTTTATGCGTGTGTGTGTGTGTGTGTGTGTGTGTGTAATATATACTATAACTTTTTATT